>JASJET010000121.1:25117500-25682500 GCA_034092305.1 Diaprepes abbreviatus
TTCAGACTAAAACGTAGCCTTTTCTCTCAAAAAAATCTAAGTTATAATTTAAATACTTACAAAATACCCATTGTCAAAAATACAAGAAGTTAAACAAATATAAAAAAAATTCGTCAATATAATATTTTTGGGGCTATCGGTCATTTTATTATTAATTAAAAACATTTTTGGGATATTTGACGTTCCAGTTTATTTATTTCTTAAACCATCTGCAGAATTACAATTAAACACTAAAAAAGGATTCAAATGTCATTAATTTTTATATGTTACAGAAAATTTAAATAATAAATTGTATTAACGCTGGTAAACATTACGTATCTTATTCGTCATCAAAGTCAGTGAAGCTATCTTCACTCAAATTAATTATAATTGATTCCTCTCTCACCGATCATGAGATCGAGTTTCCACATTTTCTTTTATTCTTTTATTATATGGACTTTTCGCAATTATCTGCAGTAACTTTATTCAAAAGATCTTTTAAAAGTCCAGTTAAATTATTAATTTTGTAAGTTGTGTTTTTTCCAGCAACTCTACCTTTTATTTGAGAGAAATATTTCCTTCACCAACGGACATTTTCCGGACGATCTATAAGAACAGATTTCCTACCTGGTTTTTCCCAACAAAAATTAAGTTCTCTGAGCAATTTCCAGAGCTCAGTTTTTTTAATTTCAGGCAAATCCTGATCTTCATTGATTTTAGTTAGAATTTTGTCGACGGTTGAGATCTACTTCTCATAATAAAATGTATGTACAACTCCTTTTATTACAGTTTACATCTCTTCTTCCAGAGATTTTTGGTCTGCCTGTGATCGAATAGAGCTTGGAATTATTAACAATTCCAGTCGTTTTTTTCTCCGTCAGTGTTCGATACATGATAGATTTTCGAACTCCTGTTATATTGGAACACATCTCAACAGAGCTTTTAACATTATCATCTAGATATTAATATCTTAAGGCATCATAAACATTCATCGTAATAAGTTTTTCGTTGAGGAAAAAATGCCCTCCATCTTTTGGGTATCTCACTAATCTCAAATAATATATAAAAACAAGCACAAACAAAATAAATCACTAAGGACGCACTGTAAGGTGTACTTTGCACACTGACCGAAATTAAACTGAATTATCAGAAATTTTATTGTTGCAGTAAATTTATAAAAGCTTATAATATTTAAATATAATTAGATTTACGGCAGTTCTCAGTTACCGGGGGCACTGAAGCAGGTACGTTGGAGGTTTCGGTAACAGTTTTATTACTCTCTCTAGTTGTTGAATATAGTATAGGAATGTGTATGCTTGCGATCGCCCCTCCCCTTCCCAAGGGCTTTGAGTTCAGGAACATAGAACCGATTCTGCCTTTTATATTAGGAATGTGTATGCTGCTGGCACTCCCCGCCCTGACGGCAGCTGGTTTTTTCTTGTGATCCCCCCCCTCTCTAAGAGCTTTAAATTCAGAAAAATAAAGCCGATCCTGCTTTTTACCCTAAAATTGGGAATGTTGCTGGTGTCTCCCTCCTCCCACCGTCGATAACTTGCTTTCGCTTGCTATACTGTAATTTTGTGATATCACCGCCCTCTCCCCCAAAGAGATAGGCTGGATCCGTCCCTGCATACAAGGTGTTCGATAAGTACCTCCTAATTTCTCAGGAGCAAAATTTTATTTTGCCATAGAAAAAAATTGTCAAGTGCTCCTTAATGGAAATACAGAGCCGTAAAAGCGTACCCAACGATTTAGCTTATCGGCTCTAAGTTTTGAACCGACTTGTATAATTTAATGAAATTTTATTATTTTATATAGGTCGTAAAGATTCATTAAGCCATACTACAGTGGAAGTTTTAGATCATCTGAGGAGTCAGAAACGGACTTGCAGCCACAGTCGTTGACCCTAATTTTTGACAGGTGTCATTTTACAAAGATAAAATCTGATTTTTTAAATACTTTGGTCATTTCTCTTCAAAAAAGGTACTCTTTATTTATTTCGATAAAAGTGGCCGATTTAGAGATAAATTAGTTTTTATGCGAAAAGTTATATACAAGATACAATGTCAAGATCATACAAGCATAAACTCCCACATCCAGCTTTGAAAACGAAGAACCCAAACTTTTTTATGATAGAGTCATAAAAGTTCTTCAAGTACAACTAACTAATTATACCATTTGAGTTGGTGATCTCAACTCAAACATTTCATTGGCAGACATGGATACGGAGACAGAAAGAAACGAGGAAGCAGGCTATTGAACTATGCACATCAGCAAAATTAAAACTAGTAAAATCAATTCTTGAAATCTTTCTTAATCGACAAGACTGAATTTCTTGTAATTCATTATACTTTTGAACAAACAGAACTTTTCTTTAAATGCCCTTTAAAGAAACAGACTGTCCAGAACAATTCTTCAAATTTTGCTAGCAGTTTTTTTTTGTAATAAATTTTTTGAAATAAGTGTCGGTTAAGCTCTATTTGTAATTAAAGAAAACATTACGATGTTCTTCGTTAATGGTTCAAAACGTAATTAGCCGGATTTGCTGAATATAAGCCAAGTATCCAACTGTTTACTGACAAGTTAAATGGATGTATTTATTCGAACTTGTATAGTAATGTAAAAATGATCATTAGAGGCCTTTAATAAACAGTGTTTTTTACTTTTAAATTTCCTCAATCCTAAAAAAAAAACTATTTTATCTACAATGGGAAATGTCTTCCTCGCATTCTCATCATTATTTAAAGCTTATTAAAATAGTCTAGTTAACCTATAGTTACAGCTTGTTCAAAAATAGAACACCTGCTTTAAATAATTATTGCAGAACGGAAGTTTCATTCATTTCAATTCATTATTTAATCACAATAGTCTAGTTTTTAGCTTATTAATTACTAATATTCAGAAATAACGTAGCCTGATTGAATATTTTCTTAAATTTACTTTTTGCATGATGTTCTTGGCGGGAAGCCTAGATTAATTACGCACTTTGTCTACCTTATAAGTATTACATAATTGTGTACGCGGTGGTCAGTTAGTGGATAGATGGTGGATATTTCTAGGTTTGTAGTGGATATACAAAAGTTTGTCAATGAAACTGGCAGTGACGTAGCATAGCTACTTCTGGGGGCGGATGCAAAATTTACCGCCCCTCCTTTCTACTTCTTCTTCTTCTTCTTCTTCTTCTTCTAGGTAGAACCAAGTTATGTGATCTATACAATACCTCATCGATCTTCGTTTGAGGTTGAAATCCAGCTGTCTCTCCATCTTTTGGGGGGCCGTCCAGGCGGCCGTTTGGTGTTTGGTTTCTCTCTCATCACGGTTTTTGCTAGTCTGTCATCGTCCATTCGTTCCACGTGATCTCTCCACTGCCTACGATGGTTTCGAACCCACTTCACAACATCCCCCACTCCGCTGTCCTCGCGAATTTTTGCGTTTCTTATTCTATCTCTTAAACTTGTTCCCGTGATCATTTTCAGCGTTTTCATTTCTGTGGTTCTCATAATTTGTTTTATCTTTGTGGTTTCATTTCTTGTTTCTGCGCCGTAGGTCAGTATCGGTCTTACACAGACCTTGTAAATTCTTGCTTTGCTCTCAACCGTCATATGTTTATTGTTCCAGATTATGTCTCTTAGTTGGCCTGATATCATGGCCGCTTTGTTGGCCTGTGTGCGTACTTCTTCCGTTACTGCCCTGTTACTTGTTATATGTGCTCCCAGGTATTTAAACTTCCCAACCTGTTCGATATGTTTGTCATCAACTATTAGTTTGCATCTTACAGGTTCTTTTGCTATTACCATTGCTGTGATTTTCTCCACATATATCTTCATATTATACTGTTTGGCTGTTCGCTTGAGATCGAAAAGCATTCTTTGTAAGTTGCCCTCGCTATCTGCTGTCAAGGCAACATCGTCTGCAAAGCATATAATCTGGACGGTATTGTGTCCCATTGGGTACCCAATATTTGTGCTTTTTACCTCATCAATGATTTCGTCCATGATTACATTGAAAAGTGTTGGACTTAGGCTATCTCCCTGTCTTATTCCTATGGATAGAGGGATTTCCTCTGTTAGAATGTTATTTGTTTTAATTACCATGGTGTTTTTGGAATTCAGTTCGTATATTGTGCGTATGATTGCTTCGTCTACTTGTTTTCTTCGCAGTAATTCTGTTATGTGTTCCAGTTTGACTCGGTCGAACGCTTGTGTAAAGTCCACAAAACAAATGAACAGCCGTTTATCGTATTCGATAGATTTTTCAACCAGCTGTCTGATAATAAATATACCTCCTTTCTACAATAACAAATAATATGATTATTACAAAGATAAAATTTTGAGAGCGGAAATTATATAAACTGCATTTTTGAGAACTTTCAATAAAAAATATTCACAATTAAATTAATTTTGTTTCATAAAGATAACCAAAGTGGTGCGAAATTTTTTTAAAAATCTAAATTTCAGTAAGAAATAAAGAAATCTATCTACCTTATTTAAATAGTGGAAGGAAAAAATATATACAGACAGCTTGTCTTCTGCACATACAACTCTGGTCCTCTCTTCATATGCGTTTCAATCACCTTATGGTCTCGTCATTGGAGCTGTATCGCACCGAGAGCAACATTCGCAGGAAACAACTGCCATATAAAATATAAACTCCAAAGTATGTCGGTAGGATATTAAAAACCTGTTGACTTCAATGCCAGCCTGAAAAATATCGCCAGTCAAACGAAATCTATATATTCACCGTAGTAGTGCGAAATAAAGAAATCTATCTGCCTTATTTAAATAATTGTTTATATGTGTTATTATTTCAAGCAGAGAAAAGGACAGAATATTGTTCCGGGTCGATACAGTTCCACTGACGAGACCATAAGGTGATCGAAACGCACATGGAGAGAGAGTCAGAGTTGTATTTTCAGGAGACAAACTGTTTGTATATATTCTTTCCTTTTCTCTTCTTGAAAAGATAATACATATCAACAAAGATAACCAGTCTTTAAAATGGTGCTAAAAATTAATTAAAATAAAAATGAAATCACGAATGAAAGAAAACGAAAAATTGACAGTTGCGACAAATTACAACATAATGACTAATGATAAACAACATTGCCGGCTTGTGCCATTAATCTGAAGAAGTTATAATGTGATGAATTTTAACTATTTGTTGAACAAACATTATAAATACAAGCCAAGGACTATTAAGTAAAAGCAATTGTTTATATATCGAAAAATTATATACATTCCAGAAATTATTAATTTAAAAATGTTAACAAAAATAAAATTCTTTTAAATATGAGAACTTCATATTTTCTTACAAACCTAAGCACCGACTTAGAAACAGGGCAGATCATCGCCTAGAGGTTACCACAGTTGCACGAGTGCTCGTGGAATACTAAATATTTACATAGGCAGGTATTTTTCCATATAAATCCAATAATAGAGGAAGATAGTACTAATGATGTTTGGAACAAAAATCAAGACAAGTATAATTGATAGTGCAAAAGAAGCACTCGGTACTAGAACAACAAACATAAATGGGAGAAAAAACAACAAACCTTGATTCACTTTAGAAGTAAAGGCATTGGCACAACAAAAGAAGGAAGCATACTTAAAATACAAAAATATAAGAACGCAAGAAGAATACTCAGCATACAAAGCCATAAGAAATAGAATTAATAACGCGATTAAAGACCTAAAGGAAACATACTGGGAAAGGTTTTCCACCGAAATGGAAAGGAATTTATACGGAGGGCAAAGGAGAGTTTGGAACGTAACAAGAAATAGGAAAAAAGAAGTCAACGAAGAAGTGGTAATCAACTCTATAACAGCAGAAAACTGGAAAGAATACATGCAGAGCCTTTACAATAACCAAGAGTATAATAATGAGGACATCCAAATTAGATAAGGTAAAACCGATGATGGAAGACGAGAACATAAAAATAGAAGACGTACACGAAATGCTGACCAAACTGAAAAATAGAAAAGCTCCGGGAACCGACGATATTTCTAATGAAATGCTTAAATATGGGGCCTTGAACTAGAAAAAGCATTAACAATACTATTCGACAAAATTCTATCAACCTGCAGTATTTCAGAACAGTGGAGGAACAGCCTGACTATACCCATCTTCAAAAAGGGAAATAAAAATGACCCCAACAATTATAGAATAATAACATTACTAAACAGTACAAGCAAATTATTAACAAAAGTCATGACTTCAAAACTAACGAGTAAAATTGCACAGTTTATGCGATTTTCATTATCCGACAGATTATTAAAAAATCAATAGAATACAATAAACCTCTTTTCATCTGCCTAGTGGATCTTAAAAAAGCATTTGATAGAGTTCGACTTAAAGACATCTTGCAAATACTTCAGGACAATGGCCTTAACTACAACTATATTACGGTAAATGAAGAGCTAAATAAAAACAATAAGACACGCATAAAGACACAACAAGGAGTAACAGAGGAAATACCTATCATTACGGGAATACGACAACGCGACAGTATGAGTCCATTTCTCTTTAATTTAGTTATGGACAAGATAATACAAAACGTAAAAGAAGTCAATGGAGGATACAAAATGGGACGAAAATCTTTAAAAATGTCATGTTTTGCCGAGGACGTCTTACTGTTAGCAGAAAATGAATACGATCTGCAACGACTACTATACCGATTCAAGACTACATCAAAAAATTTAAATATGGAAATATCTACAGAAAAAACCGAAATTGGTGGTGAAGAACCATCCTATCAGACAAAGCATGTCTTACAGATACTTGGGAGTTGATGAATCAAGCAATAAAAATCTATACCAGGAAGTCAGAGCACAGGCTAACAAGGCTTCAAGGATATCAGGATGCCTGAGGAACATAATCTGGAAAAATAAGTATATGTCCACAGAGAGCAAAGTACGCATCTACAGAACTGTGATAAGACCAGTACTAACTTATGCATCGGAAACTCGAGCCGAAACATCTAAAACAAAAGGTATGATACGAATGGCTGAAATGAAAACGTTAAGAACAATCAAAGAAGTAACCCTAAGAAATCAAATAAGAAGTTCCGAAATAAGGGAAGAGCTCAAGGTGCCTGATGTAGTACGGCTCATAAGATCAAGGCGCAGATATTGGAGGAACCATGTGGACAGAATGGGCGACGATGGGTGGGCAAAATGGGCTAAGAACGAGATACCAAACACTAGAACCCACTGGTCGACCTCAAAAACGATGGCACAAATGTTGGACATCAACATCACAGGAGGCTTAATATAGCAGAAAAACAAGACGTCTTCTTAGATAAAATAGGAACAAGAAGAAGAAGTATTTTTCTTGTATATGCCTCTTTATGTTTTAACTTAAAATCTCTATGGTATATAACCATTTCGAAATTTCGTGTAAAATCCATAATGACAGTTATAAATGACATTCCGTAGAAAAAAGAAAAATGCGTTTTTCATATCATTAGCATTCCTTCGGATAAAGCTAAAGCTGCAAATACCTGAAGAATAAAATCAGTGTAGAGACTATTAAAAAATTTCCTATATTTTATATAAACTGGCGTATTAAATATAAATCTGGCAATGGTATGAAAATCGGTATTCTTTAATTAGCGGTATTAGATTTTGAAAATTCGTACAAATACGAACAAATCCATATATTTATCAGTACCATCTTATTTATAAAAAGACATACCAGGACTGTAAAAACGAGGTGATCATACTCAGTGGCATACAGATAGGGATTCCTTCTATCAACGAAAAAACAAATACAATATAAAAGATTATGCGCAAACACTTGGATTTTTTCGAGATATTGAAATGTGATTTTGCCTTGAAAGTTTTACCAGTTACACTGATACAGGTTAAAGCAACATGACAAAATGTGTCTAAAGTTTTTGAATAAATATGGAAGCAATGATAAAATATGAAGTGCTAAAGCATTAAAAAAAAAACTAGTAAATATCTTCACAGCACAGAAATAGTACAAGAATAGTAAAATAGTATATCTTAAGGAAAAATATAGTTGGTTTTCGAAATAAGGTTCGGAACACTAAAAATATGTGCCATATAACTTAGTCGGGCTACTTTGCATTAAAGCTGTAAACGTATGTTTTCCAAAACCCATCATATTTATTCATTCAAAATTCGAAGAAAAAAAGATTTTTAATTTATATGCAAATGAATAGCTGACACTATGAAGCAAAATATTTATTTACATGATATGTTTAACCATATGCTATCTGTGGAAGACATAATAAGAGTCATGTATTTAAATTAAAGGTTTTATAAACATACTGTTAGAGCATTGATAAAAATTTACCTAGCAAAGTGCAAAGTAACTTCATTTTATGATATTCATCTTATATTGTATGGTTTAATGGTTTGAATCGTCATTTGCATTATTCCAGTAAATCTCAACAGCGGAAAAGAAAGTGAATGTTAGGTTAGCGAATGTTAGTCAGTATTTTTTGAATACTGACCTCTTAACACAACTAGAAGCAGTTAATGATACTCAAATAATTTCAATTTAATTTAAATCTAAAATATATTACACGTTGTGAAGTTTAAAACTACATTCTAAGCATAAAATTCATCTAGATTATAAAATTATCCGTTATTTGTAATAAGGTAACTTAATTCCCTGCATTGAATAACATAAAAATAAAACCAATATAACGTATAATTAAGCTCGCAATTGCAATAGATATAAAAGGCAATGCATTTAAATATAAATTACAATAATACAGCTACAAATTCAACAGACACGGACTGGTTTAGTAAACTAAAAGCCTGAAGACTCCCTTGCGAAATTCATTAATATCCCTTTCATTTAAAAGATATATGAATTAGAATATATTTGAATTTTTAGCCAACTTAAACGAAAGGTTCCCAATTCGACTCGTTATATTTTTTTAATGTTCAGTCAGTTATAGCTTTTAACAGAGGTGAGATATTTTGATACGAATTTTAGAATGTCATAATAGATACTCTCAAAAATGTCCCGTAAAAACATTTTCACGACATTACAAGCAGGTTAGTAAAAAAATTGATTAGTGAAGGTAAACTTGAACGCGTTTCTATCTCTGTTTGAAGGCCTCGAATAATCTGCAGCTATGGTGGGATATAAAGGTGGTTTCATTTCTTGTTTCTGCGCCGTAGGTCAGTATCGGTCTTACACAGACCTTGTAAATTCTTGCTTTGCTCTCAACCGTCATATGTTTATTGTTCCAGATTATGTCTCTTAGTTGGCCTGATATCATGGCCGCTTTGTTGGCCTGTGTGCGTACTTCTTCCGTTACTGCCCTGTTACTTGTTATATGTGCTCCCAGGTATTTAAACTTCCCAACCTGTTCGATATGTTTGTCATCAACTATTAGTTTGCATCTTACAGGTTCTTTTGCTATTACCATTGCTGTGATTTTCTCCACATATATCTTCATATTATACTGTTTGGCTGTTCGCTTGAGATCGAAAAGCATTCTTTGTAAGTTGCCCTCGCTATCTGCTGTCAAGGCAACATCGTCTGCAAAGCATATAATCTGGACGGTATTGTGTCCCATTGGGTACCCAATATTTGTGCTTTTTACCTCATCAATGATTTCGTCCATGATTACATTGAAAAGTGTTGGACTTAGGCTATCTCCCTGTCTTATTCCTATGGATAGAGGGATTTCCTCTGTTAGAATGTTATTTGTTTTAATTACCATGGTGTTTTTGGAATTCAGTTCGTATATTGTGCGTATGATTGCTTCGTCTACTTGTTTTCTTCGCAGTAATTCTGTTATGTGTTCCAGTTTGACTCGGTCGAACGCTTGTGTAAAGTCCACAAAACAAATGAACAGCCGTTTATCGTATTCGATAGATTTTTCAACCAGCTGTCTGATAATAAATATACCTCCTTTCTACAATAACAAATAATATGATTATTACAAAGATAAAATTTTGAGAGCGGAAATTATATAAACTGCATTTTTGAGAACTTTCAATAAAAAATATTCACAATTAAATTAATTTTGTTTCATAAAGATAACCAAAGTGGTGCGAAATTTTTTTAAAAATCTAAATTTCAGTAAGAAATAAAGAAATCTATCTACCTTATTTAAATAGTGGAAGGAAAAAATATATACAGACAGCTTGTCTTCTGCACATACAACTCTGGTCCTCTCTTCATATGCGTTTCAATCACCTTATGGTCTCGTCATTGGAGCTGTATCGCACCGAGAGCAACATTCGCAGGAAACAACTGCCATATAAAATATAAACTCCAAAGTATGTCGGTAGGATATTAAAAACCTGTTGACTTCAATGCCAGCCTGAAAAATATCGCCAGTCAAACGAAATCTATATATTCACCGTAGTAGTGCGAAATAAAGAAATCTATCTGCCTTATTTAAATAATTGTTTATATGTGTTATTATTTCAAGCAGAGAAAAGGACAGAATATTGTTCCGGGTCGATACAGTTCCACTGACGAGACCATAAGGTGATCGAAACGCACATGGAGAGAGAGTCAGAGTTGTATTTTCAGGAGACAAACTGTTTGTATATATTCTTTCCTTTTCTCTTCTTGAAAAGATAATACATATCAACAAAGATAACCAGTCTTTAAAATGGTGCTAAAAATTAATTAAAATAAAAATGAAATCACGAATGAAAGAAAACGAAAAATTGACAGTTGCGACAAATTACAACATAATGACTAATGATAAACAACATTGCCGGCTTGTGCCATTAATCTGAAGAAGTTATAATGTGATGAATTTTAACTATTTGTTGAACAAACATTATAAATACAAGCCAAGGACTATTAAGTAAAAGCAATTGTTTATATATCGAAAAATTATATACATTCCAGAAATTATTAATTTAAAAATGTTAACAAAAATAAAATTCTTTTAAATATGAGAACTTCATATTTTCTTACAAACCTAAGCACCGACTTAGAAACAGGGCAGATCATCGCCTAGAGGTTACCACAGTTGCACGAGTGCTCGTGGAATACTAAATATTTACATAGGCAGGTATTTTTCCATATAAATCCAATAATAGAGGAAGATAGTACTAATGATGTTTGGAACAAAAATCAAGACAAGTATAATTGATAGTGCAAAAGAAGCACTCGGTACTAGAACAACAAACATAAATGGGAGAAAAAACAACAAACCTTGATTCACTTTAGAAGTAAAGGCATTGGCACAACAAAAGAAGGAAGCATACTTAAAATACAAAAATATAAGAACGCAAGAAGAATACTCAGCATACAAAGCCATAAGAAATAGAATTAATAACGCGATTAAAGACCTAAAGGAAACATACTGGGAAAGGTTTTCCACCGAAATGGAAAGGAATTTATACGGAGGGCAAAGGAGAGTTTGGAACGTAACAAGAAATAGGAAAAAAGAAGTCAACGAAGAAGTGGTAATCAACTCTATAACAGCAGAAAACTGGAAAGAATACATGCAGAGCCTTTACAATAACCAAGAGTATAATAATGAGGACATCCAAATTAGATAAGGTAAAACCGATGATGGAAGACGAGAACATAAAAATAGAAGACGTACACGAAATGCTGACCAAACTGAAAAATAGAAAAGCTCCGGGAACCGACGATATTTCTAATGAAATGCTTAAATATGGGGCCTTGAACTAGAAAAAGCATTAACAATACTATTCGACAAAATTCTATCAACCTGCAGTATTTCAGAACAGTGGAGGAACAGCCTGACTATACCCATCTTCAAAAAGGGAAATAAAAATGACCCCAACAATTATAGAATAATAACATTACTAAACAGTACAAGCAAATTATTAACAAAAGTCATGACTTCAAAACTAACGAGTAAAATTGCACAGTTTATGCGATTTTCATTATCCGACAGATTATTAAAAAATCAATAGAATACAATAAACCTCTTTTCATCTGCCTAGTGGATCTTAAAAAAGCATTTGATAGAGTTCGACTTAAAGACATCTTGCAAATACTTCAGGACAATGGCCTTAACTACAACTATATTACGGTAAATGAAGAGCTAAATAAAAACAATAAGACACGCATAAAGACACAACAAGGAGTAACAGAGGAAATACCTATCATTACGGGAATACGACAACGCGACAGTATGAGTCCATTTCTCTTTAATTTAGTTATGGACAAGATAATACAAAACGTAAAAGAAGTCAATGGAGGATACAAAATGGGACGAAAATCTTTAAAAATGTCATGTTTTGCCGAGGACGTCTTACTGTTAGCAGAAAATGAATACGATCTGCAACGACTACTATACCGATTCAAGACTACATCAAAAAATTTAAATATGGAAATATCTACAGAAAAAACCGAAATTGGTGGTGAAGAACCATCCTATCAGACAAAGCATGTCTTACAGATACTTGGGAGTTGATGAATCAAGCAATAAAAATCTATACCAGGAAGTCAGAGCACAGGCTAACAAGGCTTCAAGGATATCAGGATGCCTGAGGAACATAATCTGGAAAAATAAGTATATGTCCACAGAGAGCAAAGTACGCATCTACAGAACTGTGATAAGACCAGTACTAACTTATGCATCGGAAACTCGAGCCGAAACATCTAAAACAAAAGGTATGATACGAATGGCTGAAATGAAAACGTTAAGAACAATCAAAGAAGTAACCCTAAGAAATCAAATAAGAAGTTCCGAAATAAGGGAAGAGCTCAAGGTGCCTGATGTAGTACGGCTCATAAGATCAAGGCGCAGATATTGGAGGAACCATGTGGACAGAATGGGCGACGATGGGTGGGCAAAATGGGCTAAGAACGAGATACCAAACACTAGAACCCACTGGTCGACCTCAAAAACGATGGCACAAATGTTGGACATCAACATCACAGGAGGCTTAATATAGCAGAAAAACAAGACGTCTTCTTAGATAAAATAGGAACAAGAAGAAGAAGTATTTTTCTTGTATATGCCTCTTTATGTTTTAACTTAAAATCTCTATGGTATATAACCATTTCGAAATTTCGTGTAAAATCCATAATGACAGTTATAAATGACATTCCGTAGAAAAAAGAAAAATGCGTTTTTCATATCATTAGCATTCCTTCGGATAAAGCTAAAGCTGCAAATACCTGAAGAATAAAATCAGTGTAGAGACTATTAAAAAATTTCCTATATTTTATATAAACTGGCGTATTAAATATAAATCTGGCAATGGTATGAAAATCGGTATTCTTTAATTAGCGGTATTAGATTTTGAAAATTCGTACAAATACGAACAAATCCATATATTTATCAGTACCATCTTATTTATAAAAAGACATACCAGGACTGTAAAAACGAGGTGATCATACTCAGTGGCATACAGATAGGGATTCCTTCTATCAACGAAAAAACAAATACAATATAAAAGATTATGCGCAAACACTTGGATTTTTTCGAGATATTGAAATGTGATTTTGCCTTGAAAGTTTTACCAGTTACACTGATACAGGTTAAAGCAACATGACAAAATGTGTCTAAAGTTTTTGAATAAATATGGAAGCAATGATAAAATATGAAGTGCTAAAGCATTAAAAAAAAAACTAGTAAATATCTTCACAGCACAGAAATAGTACAAGAATAGTAAAATAGTATATCTTAAGGAAAAATATAGTTGGTTTTCGAAATAAGGTTCGGAACACTAAAAATATGTGCCATATAACTTAGTCGGGCTACTTTGCATTAAAGCTGTAAACGTATGTTTTCCAAAACCCATCATATTTATTCATTCAAAATTCGAAGAAAAAAAGATTTTTAATTTATATGCAAATGAATAGCTGACACTATGAAGCAAAATATTTATTTACATGATATGTTTAACCATATGCTATCTGTGGAAGACATAATAAGAGTCATGTATTTAAATTAAAGGTTTTATAAACATACTGTTAGAGCATTGATAAAAATTTACCTAGCAAAGTGCAAAGTAACTTCATTTTATGATATTCATCTTATATTGTATGGTTTAATGGTTTGAATCGTCATTTGCATTATTCCAGTAAATCTCAACAGCGGAAAAGAAAGTGAATGTTAGGTTAGCGAATGTTAGTCAGTATTTTTTGAATACTGACCTCTTAACACAACTAGAAGCAGTTAATGATACTCAAATAATTTCAATTTAATTTAAATCTAAAATATATTACACGTTGTGAAGTTTAAAACTACATTCTAAGCATAAAATTCATCTAGATTATAAAATTATCCGTTATTTGTAATAAGGTAACTTAATTCCCTGCATTGAATAACATAAAAATAAAACCAATATAACGTATAATTAAGCTCGCAATTGCAATAGATATAAAAGGCAATGCATTTAAATATAAATTACAATAATACAGCTACAAATTCAACAGACACGGACTGGTTTAGTAAACTAAAAGCCTGAAGACTCCCTTGCGAAATTCATTAATATCCCTTTCATTTAAAAGATATATGAATTAGAATATATTTGAATTTTTAGCCAACTTAAACGAAAGGTTCCCAATTCGACTCGTTATATTTTTTTAATGTTCAGTCAGTTATAGCTTTTAACAGAGGTGAGATATTTTGATACGAATTTTAGAATGTCATAATAGATACTCTCAAAAATGTCCCGTAAAAACATTTTCACGACATTACAAGCAGGTTAGTAAAAAAATTGATTAGTGAAGGTAAACTTGAACGCGTTTCTATCTCTGTTTGAAGGCCTCGAATAATCTGCAGCTATGGTGGGATATAAAGGGCCCAATGGAGGCCTAGGCATCGATGATCTAGTATCACCACTTCTTTTTCATTCATCATTCATTCATTCATGTATGTTTGAACATTGTCTTTCCATCTTATCTCAGAGATATTTATTTTAAAGAATAATTAAAACTAAAAAATTATACTAAAAATAAATAATAAATTAGGAATTGCATTACGTTGCAATTAATTTAGTACTTGTATAATTATTGTTTTTTAAGCCAGCTCAAAGAAAATCTCACAAAATATCCGCAACTACATAAAGACATTCTTACTGAGGGCAAAAGAAAATGAAATACAAATCAGAAACGGCTAGACTAGTCCATCTACAATTAATATTAAAATAATCCTAATTACATCCCCCAATTCAAAAAGTGCTAAATAAATAAGCAGATTCAAGATTATAATGTTATATGTCTGATGCTATATATATATATATATATATATATATATATATATATATATATATATATATATATATATATATATATATATATATATATAGTTACGTGATTAGCACTTTTTTAAATGCAATTTTTAGTCCATATGCAAAATTTCAGCTGTATACAATAATTTAGATTTTTTGCCCATTTTTTGTAGACTGCACCACTGTTGCAAAATAAGACTCAACGCAACCTATATAAAATGTACACAGGTCAAAAACAAATAAACTTTGCATCACATGTGACCAAATTTTAATAGCCAATTTGGATTTTGTAGAAAAACACACATTTAATATGGCGCTAGTTTAAACAAAATATATCTGGGATGAAGCATTGTCAAAACTAAGAAGTTTTATGTAGGTTGAGTCGAGTCTTATTTTGCAACAGTGGTTCAATTTACAGAAAATGGGAAAAAAATGAAAATTATCTTATACAGCTGAAATTGGATATCGGCTAAAAATTACATTTAGAAAAATTTTTTCTAATAACTTTTTTCGATATTTTGAGATATAACCCCACTTATGATTTTCTTTTGAAAAAAAAATTAAAATTTGACAGATAATGCTAACCACGTGACTATTTTTTGGCTAATTTTCATCTCGATCAAATCACAAATGTATGCCAAAGTCAAATTTCGAATAAAGCTATTAATAAAAAAAATTCCATCTGATGCTGACTTTACTGGTCACACTGTATATTCAAAAATAAAACAAAAGTAGTATTTCTACCTATACAGAGATTATATCTATTTCTCTTGTTTTTAAAAAAGAAAAATGGTAATTTTCTGCTGCTTATCAAAATAATGGTCAAAATTTTTCAAATGTTCGTAAGAGTACAAGTACACATAATAATTATTTTTAACGACTTAAAAATACGCCTCGTAATAAAATAGTTCTTTAGTGGGCGTAATAACTTACTTGCTTAAAATCTTATTTTCAAGTACAGAATTTACAACGATCGTTCAATAAATCCGTAAAAAATCCAACAGTTGATGCACGTTGTATCCAAAAAGGTTTTCTTTTAGTAAACATCATCTGTTACTATACTGCTGTTAAAGTTTCAGCTATATACCTCACGTGGCTTCATAGTTGTTTAACAACTGCTTATTTAGAAAAATGGAAAAAGAAATTGTTTCGTGTGGTGACAAACATTTCTATTTAAATGGTCTTACATAGAAAGATCAAAGTCGATTTAGATGAAGTTAATGGCATATCTGCTTTTATGTTTGAAACTGTTTACAATTAACAAATGAGTTTAAACATGACCCTACATCCACAAACGATGAACGTCATTCGGGATGTCCAGTGGAAGTGACTTCCTGTGAAATGATGGACAAAACTAACGATATTGTTTTGAATAAACGACGAATCAAAGTGCGCGAAAGGGTTGAGCCTCGAGCCATACCACCAGCTACAATTTTTGCACGAAAAATTGGTTCTGCTCAATAGAGAATAAACGCAAATGTGTAGTAGATTTGGAGGCTGGTTAGATGCTTTTCCTTTGTAATCCTAATGAGTTTTTGGGTCGATACATTACATAGATATTCTACTTAACTTCAGAAACAAAGGAACAGTTGAAATAGTAGACTTTTAGAGGCGATCTGGTTCCAAAGGGGCGAAGGCGGTGAAATCGGCCTTCAGCATAATGGCCACGATTTTTTTGGAATGCACTTTGAATCATCTGTGTCGATTATTTGGAAAAAGACAAGCGATAAATGGTCAAAAATTATATAATTAAAGTTCAAATTATTACAGTAGTCACCAGATTTACCAGTGACTTTTTTAATCCCAACTTGAAGAAACGGATTGGCGAAAAACGATAGATGTATATTTTGAGGACCGTCCCATATTTTAGTCTTTGGACGATTTATTAAAACTGGGAACAATGTCTAGAGCCAAAAAGCGATTATGATGAAAAAAATCTACCCAAAATAATTAATTATTTCTATTTTTCTAACAACTTATGAAAGCGTAAGAAAATGTATTTGACAGAATTTAAGAACGAGAATAAGCATATAGAGTAACTAAACGGGAATATTCAACCAAGTGACGTTTAGCTCTGGAAAATGTATTTCCTCTTATTGTCTGTTCATGCCTTTTCCAACAGCCGTTGTTAAAAATAAAAAAAACACCTCCCCAAAGTAATCGGTTTTTCTATCTACGGACTTATTAAACGATTCTTGTATATGAAATATGTACAATAAGTATTATTCCAATCTATAACACCTCCAGAGTGCCTATTTTCGTTATCTAGAGAACTAGAATAAGCCGGGGTGCTGCTGAGCCCTGGAAAATTTCCTTCTTCTTAGTGTTTTTCATATCATTTCCAGCTGAAGTCAACGATTCACAACCTATAGGAAGACGCCTTGCAACAATTGAAGGGGAAGCGAAGATATCACTTGTACGGATATACTGAACTTGTAAAGTTGTGTCGGAACCAAAGAAAAAATGAATAAAATAAATTTAGTTAGAACTTCAAAAAAACGTTAAAAAGAGGTGCGGTTAAAATTCGTATAGAAACTAAAATATTATGATTTGTATTATATGGGTCAACAAACAAACCTTTGCATAGAAAAATTAAGAAAAAAACTCATTTATAACGTCGCTAATCGGTAAGAGGAATAGTTGACTCCTAAAAATGAAATTCTCATTTTTGTCGATTTGATCACTAAAAAAAATTAGTCTTATATTTTTAAGATTCATAACTTGGATGCCTTCTTGTTGCGTTTATCCGATTTATACTCTTTATTGCCAACTGAAATAGATTTTAAACTTAGAGTATGTTAGTCAATTAGGGGGTTATATTTTCATGTTAAAAATCGAACGCAAGAAACTGAATATCTACAGACTTTAGAGTCGAATTGAGCCAGTATGCCCCTGAATTACAATAAAGCTGCTTAACGGCTGGAAAAATTTTACTATCTACTTTACTTATATATTATAGGTAATTTAGTAATTGTTACAGGCCACTTGCCTTGGTTATAGGCGTTTTCTGTCATGATATAATTTGATAACGAAGGTCTTTGCTCGAATTACCTATAAATTTTATAAAAATCGATTTATAGATCAATATGAATTATGCACATGCAGGAAAACTACAATTACTTTCGTGTTTTTGAATTGTTATAAAGGCAAGAACTATTAATATTGTAATAAACATAGTTGGTAAACACAATTTATGGTCAGCCTTTTTATTCTGGATGTGTATGTAAATTTTCTTCACGTTAAATATACTAGTCTGTAGTAACAACTAATTATGACGAGAAAAGTAAACCTTTATGATAAATTATTTATTTATTTTTTACACTGTGCTACAGGCTATATAATCAAAATTCCTATGTCAGTTGTAGAAACGG
This sequence comes from Diaprepes abbreviatus, assembly GCA_034092305.1. Classification (NCBI taxonomy): domain Eukaryota; kingdom Metazoa; phylum Arthropoda; class Insecta; order Coleoptera; family Curculionidae; genus Diaprepes; species Diaprepes abbreviatus. The sequence continues at coordinate 25,136,021 of JASJET010000121.1, forward strand.
CAAAGACTACGCTATATACTAGAAGTATTTAGAAAATATATAAAATGAAATGAGTTTATACTTATGTGGACTCATTCACAATAATAAACAACATTTCTTACAACTTATATTGAAAGAAAAAAACAATAGTAAACTTAAATGTTATCAATATTAATAAAAAAGCTAACGAAATACAGTAGCTCCAGTGAGAGAATACCCGTGCGTCATTGATATACGAACATATCAAAGACCGTTTTGAGACACGTTCATCTTAATTTGTATATAAATAATAAAAAGAAAACTAAACATAATTCTTCCAATTCAAGCCATATGTCGTAAAAATCTGATATGATGGGTACAGCAAGATAGAAAGAGATAACCTAGACCAACGAGTCATTTCATTGAATGAATACAAACTTTCTTTTGATTTCAGTCAAAACATTATTTTATTTACAGTTATCCTTCAAAGTTATATTTACATTCTGTTTTTGAGAAATTTTGATAATTCAAGTCAATTTAAATCAGAAAATCCTTTAATATAAAAGCTGTTTATTATTACTTTATAATTTATTACCAGTAAGCACGTATTAATTTTACTGAAAATGTAATGGAACAGATATTAATTATTTTACGTTGTTCAGTGTGAACTATATTATGTTCAAATGAATAATTAAATAATCACTCTGTTAATAGATTTCCCGTGGGAACAGGGTAGTATATATTTTTTATCACTATCCAAGAAAGTCTAAAGAAAAATAAATCAGTTATCGAACTTAACTTTTATTATCTTTGTCGTTTAAGTGTTTTCTTAAAAATACATAAACTCAGTGAATTTATGAAGACGTAATAAGACGCTCTCTAAGATTTGCCTATAAATCTGTCGAGATAATCCTACACTGGTTATGTAAATAAAACCGGCGTGATAAGGGTAGCTTTTTTAACATATGGTATATGAAATACCGTTAAAATGTATTAAAATATTGAACGATTTTCCCATTATTAGGAAACAAAAGAATGATCAAATAAACTCATTATACTGTAATATAACGTTTGACCTGTGAAAGGAATTAATATAGCGACTGTTTTCCTAATTGCGAGAAAGAATGATTTAAATACCAGCAGCAATATGAATAAAAGGGCCCTCAGGTTTTTTACTGACGTTATATTATCTTATTCCTTTAGTTATAGAAAGAAATAGAATAGTTTTACTAAATGTGTTTATATAAAAATTAAGTTTAAGACGCTCAGAGGCCAATTCGGGAATCAAGCATCCGGTATAGAATAACTAACGCCCTCAGCACGTAACGATCGAAACATTCGAACTTTAAGGGAATGAAATTGTCGGTTACAGGACGTACGATCGAAAAAGCCACTAAAGAGAGGGAGAGGGGTGTAAGATAAGTTCAGTCATAATTTGAATGTCGTTACAACGGTACCGTGAGTACCAGTGCCGTAGAATAATTACGTCACGGGTGTAACCATCGGGAAAGAAGGTTATCTTTTTTAATTTGGGAAATTAAGGGAATATCATGTGTTATTTTAGTTGGGCATTTCGTGATTTTCAAACGGTTTAATTAAGTAATATAAATAGCTGTTTTTCGCGTTTTATTTCTTTTTCTGTTTAATATTTTATTAAGCTATTTATACGTGTTTTTTTTTTCAAAATTGAGTTTTACGTTTTTGGTTCAAAGAACGGCCAAGAAGAGCAATTATGTTAGTTTTTCGTAATTGTTATTAGCTTTAAGTTTCTCATTGTAAATAGTTCGTTTTTATTCTATTTTTTTTTTTTTGTTAATAGACTAAGTGTTGTGAGAAACTTGTTTTATTTAGTTTAACTAATAACCTTCACGCGACTAAACTCGTAGACTTCTGTGTTAGCTGTAAACAACAGAAATCATCTGTCCAGCTAATTAGCAACATTGCCTGAGTCCTGAAGTTCTGAGTTATGGTTTTGGTAAGCTTAAATAACCGTAGTTGTTTGAAACTAAAGCTGCAAGAGAGAAGATGAACGACCAGATTTCCAGGGTGTCTTTATTACTGTGGAATTTAATTATAGGTTGTTAAAATAGCTACAAACTAATGTGTGGCAGCAAATTGGTTATAGATAGAATGGCTAACGCTACCTCAATATGTCATTGGCCGGAGTCTATGATCAAATTCTATCACAAAAATATAAACACTTTTAACCTTCAAATTTTCAGTGGTGTCAAAATGCCCGACACTTCGTACATAATTTTAAAACGTTTTCGCCCTATTTTAATCAACTGTAATAATAAGTAATTAAAAATTAAAATAACTTAATGAGATTCGATTTGCCCTTATAGAAAATGCGTGGTGAAACTCTTCACAGACAAGCATAATAGCATGTGCTTAATTTGTGTGAGTATTTCGAGCTGGTGAAGAGAAACGGTTATTTGTGGAATCTCTTTCATATATCCAAGAGGTAGAAAATATAAATATAGTTTTGGAAATAAATATTTTCCTTGAAAAGAAAAAACGGGGGAATGTGGAGTGAACGGTCCCATGCCATGAAAAATGGCGAATTTTTTTATTCTCAAAGCAGTCATCATTCATCGTCATCCGATAGAAAACAAGCAAACTGTGAGAGAAATTGCTGAAGTGTGCGAAAATTAAATCTCGGATTTGACGATGAGTATTTTTTGATACTTACCGCATAATAAGTATTTAAAGCATTGTGTTTTCAGCTGAATTATAATTTTTAGATTTAAAACCATGTAGCAAAGATGTGTGTAGCGTAGCGGTCTTCGAACAACTGAAAATATTATATTTTAACATACAATGTGAATCGGAGTACTTCTTTACACATTCGGTTAGTACTTTTTTGATTTTTCGTAAAGAAACAACTTTAAATTTTCATCCTAATAATTTTTTAGTGAAATTTAAATTAAAATATCAATTAACCTTAAATATACCACAAAGTGCTCATTCATGCAGACGTATCTGGCATACAACTATAAAAATATAATTAAAGGCATGTTCAATATCTCGTAACATAGCTAATTCAAGAACATAGCCTTCACTGTCAAAGTATGAAGTGAAAGTTCAGATAGCCGTTGAGATCACTCTTCACTCTCGTTTTCGAGGACACGGGGCCCAAAATTTCCCGAAGGAACCAAAATGGAATTTCGAAATCCACTCCACAATATGTACTAAGAAAGTAAGAGTATTATCTCTGTTATAATAAAGCTAAGCTCGAAAGTAGTATCACTTATCTATATTTAACAATGTTAATGTCTTTTTTATTTTTAGAAAGGCATGTTGCTCTAAAAAGCTTAAATAGTGAGTTCAACATGGTGACTGTGCTTACGGCTAAAAAATCATCTTTAAGTTTAGGGAGCTGAGATTCAAATAGAGGAAGAGCTCATTTTCTTCGAAAGTATATGGAAATCTCAATAATTCCTATATAAGATAAGTAGCTTTCTTAGACGAAGTGCAAAATGTGTATTTTTTATTATTTACTCTTGGTTTGAAATACTATTGCTTTATTTCCGAGTCTTTTCCAAGACTTTGTGTGTATGTATGAGTTAAAAATTAGAGATCTGTACATTGTGATCTAATAGATATATTGTGCCCCCCTACTGCTGCCAAGTCGTAAGGGATATCTTACGGGATAAAACAGGTCCTCTAGTCCTATGTCCCTCAGGAACCTTAGAATGTTGGACGCTCCCCCTTTCTATTTAGTGTGCTCCCAAGGACCACATTCTAGAGCGTTGCATCTGAAAGATTATGAATAGAGATTTCGTCTTCCTCCTCACAAAATTTGCACTCTTCTCCATCTGCCAGTTCAAGATTCTTGAGGTATCCCTTCAGATGACAATGCCTCGTCAAGATCCTGTCCGTAGTTCCCAAGAAGTATCTTCACTTATGTAAGCCCTTGCATCCAATAATTGGATATCCTGCTTTCTTCCCCGCTATTGCTGAATCCACTGAAAGACTCTTGCTCCAGAAATAATGTCTCAGCTCCTTTTCTGGCGAGCCTATCTACTATTTCATGCCCCTCTACCCTGGTTTGTTCCGGTACCCTCATGAGGGTAATCTTATTATTCTTACTCAATTCATTTAATTCCTCTAGTCATTCCCAGATCATCTTGGACCTAATTACTTGTGTGCTCAGCGCAGTGATGGCTGCTTGATTTTCCGACATAATGATAATCTCTTGACCGCGATAGTTTTCATTCAATACATTTCTTAACGGCACGTATTTCGGCCTGAAAAATGCTTGGTGACTTACACAAACTTTCGTAATGTACGTTCATATACTCCAATTCCAGTTCCCGTCGTTGTTTTAGAGCCATCTGTATACCATTTAATGGATTTCTTCTTAAGTTTTTCAATGATGTTTCTGTCTTATCCACTTTTACGACTCAGCTTTGTACTGAGGTTTTTCACAAAGTTGATTTTCTCTTTCATTTCATCATAAGGCATGTCTCAAATTTGTTGATGTCTGGATGACACATTGGGCTTTCATTTTATGACGTCATCTCTCGTCATCCTATAAATTGTCCTCTTCGCCATACCTTCCACAAGTATATGTGGAGGTCTAAGGTTTAAGATTACTTCCATAGTGGCCGTTAGACAGGCTTTCATTGGCCCGGTTATACACGCGCAGGCCAGTCTTTCAACTTCCGAGAGGCTAGTTCTCGTATTAGCCAAACTGGTTCTTTTACTTCAGATCACTTCCCCACATGTGATGATTGATCTCACTAATGCAGTGTACATTCAGTACAAGATTTTTGGTTTTGTGCCTAACTTTTTCCCGTAAAGTTTCTACAGACCATCAAAGCTTTTGTAACCTTATTGGCTACTTTTTTTCGTGGTTGTTCGAGAGAAGTTTATTATCTATAGTCAGGTCGAGATATTTAACCTCTGATTTCCACTCAATAACGTTTCTATCCATTTTGATGGTTTTCAAATTGGAGTTTATTTTCCTTGTGGAGGCTACTAAGGTGGTTTTGGCGACTTTATTGCATATATTTGTTTATTGTAATTCGATATTCTTTTGGATTTGCAGACGTATGTCTTATTCACTGTATTATTTGGGTATTTGCCTGTTATATACTTAAATAATAAATTAAAAAATAAATTTTGATGACTTTTCACGCTCTTTTTAATTATTATTATTTTTATGCACTTTTTTAAAATTTAAATAATTACTATTGCTGTCGTTTTCCAACCATAAAAATATGTTTTAGAGATTTATGAGAAAAATTATATAGAACTTGTCACAGTTTGTTGAAAAAAAAATGCTTATTTTAAGTAAGTAAACCTAATCGTGTTATATTTAATGCTCTCTTCGGTTAAGAGAGGATGTTTAATTCTACCTTTTTACGTTTTGCGATAGTTTTTTGTATGTTTAATATTTATTATTATAATTATAAAACGGAAAATGGAACGGAATTTTCAACATACTATCTAGTTCCGTTCGTAGGTGCAATAGGCACGTCATAATGAATATAAACGTTGTATCGACTAATTAATTTTTATTCAGTTCAGACAAATATTATTGATGATGCATGAGTATTCTCTCACTAGAGTAACTGTAACTGGTTGATGAGTCTCTTCAGAGTAAAGATGTGCGATTCCCTTAAAAGTGTCGATATTTGGTATCGATCCGTATCATAAGAAATTGTATCAATACAAAAAATGTCTGTCGTTTGTGAAAAAAATCATTATCTATAGTATCGATAGCTTGACGATAGGGCTGTTCTTTTATTAACACAAAAATCCCAAAAATCGTATTTGAATTTAAATTATTGAATTACAATGAATAAATCCTAAATTTCTCATTCAAATGCGTAAAAATCACAAACGGAAATATTAACAATATAACAATTAAAGAAAAAATATATAAACTAAAATTATGGGCGTGCTATATATTATACAAATATATTTCTGGTAATTGTATTAAAACTACATATTATTATAAAATAGACATAGATACATGTTAATTTTTAACGAAATGAAAACATAAAGAGACTAACAGGTAAGCAAAACAAGACAAACTATAAACGACATAAATAACAGTCTATTAATAAATAAATAACATATTAGAATATCTTCTTGTATTAAAAAAATATATATATAAAATAAAATACAAACTACTCTAAGTGCATGGCTTTTTTTAACTAACAGGTACATAAATAGAAAAAAAAGAGAAGAAACGAGATAAATAAACATCAACGAATAAATAGGAAGGAAAATTAATATTATTCTTCTATAAAAAAATCTTTAACGGTTTAATAACATAAATATTGCTTAAAAAATTTTGTATTGAAAAAGGTTTTAAATGAACCATCGAGAAAATTCAAACACTTACAATCGCCCCTCCCCCCAACACCTTAGCACACGAACTTCTTATGAGATTTATTTTATGAATTTCGTGGCTTAACATTGCAAAATCTCATTAAATCTGTTACAGTACAGGGTGTTAACCTGTCGTCTACGTTACAGCAATCTGCAAATTGCTGTAAACAAGGTTTGCCCTAGTGATAATTTGATGGCATTTCGTGTTCGATCCTAGACCATACGTATAAATACCCAACCAAATGTATCGATATTAGAAGTTTATCTCATTAAAAATATCGATACAAAATATGGGGTCTCAAAAGCAGAAATATCGATACTTTGAAATATCGTATCGCCAATCCCTAATCCAGCTCATTTAAAAAGTTATTAGAAATATGGGAATAATTGTTTTTGTCATAAAAATTTTAAATATTGTCGACAGGAAAAATTTTAGATATACACAGTTCATTCAAAAAGTTCCGGGACTAATTATGTATAAAAATTTACAACTAGCGCCATCTGTTACCCGACGACAGAATTATGTAATATAAAATCATGCCTTAGTTACCCGAAGCGTTGTAACTTCATTTATGGGCCAGCTGAGTTCGTTTGAAGTAGACTTGTTTTTGCCACTGCGTCACAATTATTGCTATGGAGCGACGCACCGCAATAAAATTTTGTTTTAAATTGGAAAAAAAAGGTTTGCAGACATTCAGATAATTGAAAACCGCATATGGTGAGGATTGTTTCGAGTGGTACGCGCCGTTCAAGAACGGTAGATATTCCCTAGAAGACGATCTATGGGTTATACGCGCGCAGCAAAATTAGTATAGAACGAGTAGAGGATTATGTTGAAAACAAAATAATGGACTGTAAATGTATTGTTAATAGTCTTCTTCTTCTTCTACTTCTTGGAGATCTGTCGATCTGTTAATTCTGAAGCTGCCTCTGCATCTTTTCCTGAGAGGCAGATTGCCAACTATCTTTCCACCTTTTAGGGGGCCTCCCGGGAGGTCTTGAGCCGGGCGGGTTATTTTCTAGGACTATTTTCGGAAGTCTGTTCTCGTCCATCCGTCTTACATGGTTGTACCACTGCCTCTTACGTTGTCTTCCCCATCTCACAATGTCTTGTATCCCGCATTGTTCTCTGATATCTGTGTTTCTTACTCTGTCTCTTCTTGTTTTCCCCACTATTGTTCTCAGTGTTTTCATTTCGGCCACCCTTAGCATGTGTTTCGTCTTGTTAGTGTCCTCACAGACTTCCGTGCCGTATGTCATGGTGGGTCTGATACAAGTCTTGTAGATTCTAATTTTGCTATCTTTGCGCATGTACGAGTTTGACCAGACTATATCTCGTAGGCATCCTGATAGTGCGGATGCTTTGCTAATCTGGCTCCTTAGGTCTTTAACTGGGTCGTGGGTGCTTGATATGTCTATGCCTAGGTATCTGAATTGCATCACCTGCTCTATGGGATTGTCCTCCACCACCAGCTTACATCTGAGTGGATCCTTTGCGATTGTCATGCATTTGGTTTTGCTGATAGAAATGTTCATATTGAGTTGGCGGCTTACTTGGAAAAACTGGAAGAGTTGTCTCTGTAGATCGTTTTCTGATTCAGCAATAATTGCTACATCATCGGCGTAGCACACCAAACCCACTCTTTTGTTGCCCAGTCTGTATCCGAGATTGAGACATGTTACCTTGTTTATGATTTTATTCATGAGGAGATTAAACAAAAAAGGACTCAGACTGTCACCCTGTCTAATTCCTCCCAGTGTTGGGATATTTTCAGTGAATTGATCTCCTGCCTTGACCTTTGTTACGTTATTGTTATTTAGGTTATGGATTATCTTCGTTATGTTCGCTGGTGCCTTATTTTCCATTAATATATGTAGAATGTCTCCCAATCGGACTCTGTCAAACGCCATTGTTAGGTCAATGAAGCAGATATACGCTGGCATACTGTACTCTGTAGCCTTTTCTTTTATTTGTTTTATTATAAACACTGCGTCTGTTATTGACCGTCCCTTTGTGAAGCCCTGTTGTTCCTCAGCATTCTTAATTTGTGTTTCCAGTTTGTCCTTGAGAATACTCGTGAAAAGTTTCATTACTGTATTTAAGAGAGTTATTCCTCTATAGTTTTGTGGGCAGGTTTTTAGTCCTTTCTTAAATATAGGTATGGTGATGCTATTATGCCATTCGTCTGGTGTTTCCGTTTCGTCTAAGATTTTGTTAAATAGTTGCGATAGTTTCCTTGCCAGTTCGGGCCCTCCATATTTTAAAAGCTCGTTGGGGATGCCGTCCGGCCCGGGTGATTTTCTGTTTTTCAATTTCTTGAGTTTTGCTTCTACCTCTTCGTCGGTGACAGTTCCAATAATATCTGTTTCGTATTCATTTATATTCGGCATTTCTTCAGCATCGTAAAGCTCTTTATAATACTGTTGCCATGTCCCTATTGGTACTCCTTTGGTCTGCACGAACTCGTTAACTTGTTTTTTTTTCTGTTCCGAAGCATTTTCCATATTTTCCTTTGAGCGCCATACAAGTCGTGGTCCATGTCGCTGGTAAAATTAGCCCAATGTTCTCTTTTGATTGATCTTATTCGTGCGTTTACTCTGTTTCTTACTTGGACATATTCTGCGTGAGTTTCTTCCGACGGTGCGCTTTTGTATATTAGGTAACATTTCCGTTTTGATTCAGAGAGTTCTTTTACCTCTTGACAAAACCACGGTTTGGTGTGGTTTGTCGCGTTTACATTAATTTTACGCTTTCCAATCGCTTCCTCCGCTGCTTCGTTGATGCATTTCGCAATATTTTGCCAGCTCTCTTCTACTTCCCATTCTGGTTTTAAATCTTTCTCTTTTAATTTGTTAGTAATCCTGTTCTCGTAGAGGAGTTTTATGCTCTCCGTTGTTGGGGACTCCAAATTGTACTTTTCGATGAACTGTGGTGGTTTTCTCTTTTGTTGTGGACGTTTTAGTAGTATCTTGCATAGAACAAGGTTGTGATCAGTCCCCAGGTTAGCGGATGTTAGGGCTCTGACGTCGAGTACTTGTGTGGGTGTTATCACTCGATTTGTGAGTATGAAGTCTAGCATCGATCGCTGGCCTCGATTGTTATTGAAAGTGTATTTGTGCTGGTCTTTGTGTGTTAATAGTAAGAGGCAAATAAAAAATATCACTACTTTTGAATATAGATGAGGTATTCTATAATCTAATTTGAATGAAAAGTAGGTAGCAGAAATTAAAAAAAAAAACATGTGTATATAGAGAAAGCACTTTTATTAGAAAGACTGTCTACCTGTGTTATCAAAAGTAAAAATTGATGTAAATATCATACAAGTATTATATTTCACGCCTATTTTTAAGTTAAGTCAAAGAATGTGAATGCCAAATTTTGCCAGAAAAGGGGGGTTTTGTCGAATTGAGACATAAGTGACTAAACTAAAGACTTCTTCGGATTTTATAAATTTGTAACTTAATCGTACCAATTTTCATCATTGTGTGTGTGAAATTGGGGATCAGTAGATTGCGACTTTGTAGATCTATTGTGTTCCCCTTCTGCTGTCAAGTCGTTAGGAATACCTTGCCTAGTGGAGCAGGTGCTCCAGCCCAATTTCCTTTATGAACCTTAGGATATTGGGCGGTTTTAAAGTGGGTAATTCCTCTTCTTCTCTTTGGTCTGCTCCCAAAAACTGCATTCTAAGGTTTTCTAAAACGCTGCACTCTGAAGGAGTGGGAATAGAGGTTTCGTCCTCTTCCTCGCAGAATCTGCACTCTTCTCTTGCCGCCAATTCGAGTTTCTTGAGGTGTTTCTTCAAGTGGCCATGCCCCAACCATGTTATTATATTGATTTTTTTCAGATGCCTAAAACCTACCGTTGGAGAAAAAAAGAGGAGCGAAGTAAAATTTAAGATTTATATTTTAAACAAATTAAAACCGAAAAATCTTATGTAAAGACTGAAGTAAAGATTATGTTAAATATTAAACTAACCAGTCAAATACACAAGATGAGAAAAACTTGTGCTAACAAAAAATAGACCTATTCGTAGAGGAATCACCAACCAGTAAGTGCCAAGCTGAATTTACACCATTGTAAATGCCAACGTCAGGAGGACCTGACAGGATACAGGAAGACGGAAGAAGAAGTGGGAGCAGTAATACTATTTTTTTTTTAATTTAAAGCTTTCTGTGGGAAAATTAGGGGTAGGGAACAAGTTAAAAAATACTTTAGAGGATCATATTTTCCAAAAGCGACTAAAAAAATTTTTATTTATATTATTGAAGATCTATCCCAGGATAGCTCACTTCATTAGAAGAGCGAAAAGAAAATTTCACGTAAGGGGGAAATCTAAATTTCGTTTACAATTTCAGCTCAGTTCTATTTTTGAGTTACTAGAATGCATAACCTGCAAAATATTATTGCAAAGATTAAAAACTGACAAAGTTTGAAAGCTGAGATATACAGACGGAAAAACTTGGAAATTATTGGATAAAATGTAAAAAGTGGCATTTTTTCAAATATTTTAAATATTTCATTAACTGGCAGTATTATATCACATTTATACGAATAATCACTAAATCTTTGGATTCTATTCAAATATACGATAATATAAAGGGTAAAAATGAAGTTGCTATCGATTTTTATCATAAATATCGATATATTAAAAAAAATTTTGAACTTCTAATTTAAATTTATTGTGATACCCTGTTGTCGAATATTTTTTATTAATGAAAAAATCTAAAGAGATTATGGCGTTTTCATATAATTTAGGAAGTATTTACAAACGTAAGATATCTATCGGAAAACCTTAACCTACAATACTTACACTACTTTTAATGATATTGCATTATTATATTGCACTAATGCCCAATAAAATTGCAATTAAACATTTATAATTATCCACCATAACATTATAATGGATCTATTGGTGATAATATGAAAAGTAATGGAATATTTTAAACAGGTCTATCAGAATAATAATACTTATAATAAAATGTAGCAATTTAATTTTGCGAATAAAGTTAAATAACTCTCTGTTATTAATATTTATCTTTGTTCGTATTAATGCAAATTTTATGGTATTTTAGCACTAATATTAAAATTTATTATTAATTTCCTACACGCTTGGTTCAATTATTTAAATTACTATCTGAATATTTAAATATATGCTTACAAAATAATATCATAATTAGAATGACATTACGTTTAAATGGTTAAGTAGAGTGAATTGTAAGAACGAAATATTTCGAATAAAATAAAGCTAAATAAGCAAATAATTTTCAGGCTATTATAACGTCAAGAATGAAGTAGTAAATATGATATCATTCCTATCTGTTCTATTGTTCAAGGTGAAGCCTAAGTATTTAAATTTATGTCAACAAACAATAGAGTAATTTCAATGCATGGTATTTTTAATCGACTTTAAAAGTGCAGAAGGTTCTTAGTTTAATGAGTTTATATACATTTTTTTTAATATTGTTGTTTACTTCCAGCATGCTATAAGGAACCTCGGCGGGAGTATTTCCAAGGTGGGTTCATTACAAGGGTGATTCAAACTGGAAAAAATCGTTGGCTAGAGAGCTTTCTCGTACAGCTATCATTTTGATTTAAAGACGCAAACAAGGGGGGTGTTGGTAAGGTCCAACCAATACCACCCCATCGGATTAGATTTTCCAGCTGCCTCACTTATAAGTGTCACAGGAAAAATAGGTTGAGCCATTCTCTTAATTTTGGAAAAATTTGTTTTTACAAATCAAAAAATATAAATTGTTGTAATTTATTGTGATTTTTTAAATTACGGGTATTGGAAGTGAGCTAATGCTTTGAAATTCTTAAGTTCGTTTTTAATCGAAAATTTGGGGTTTAATTGTATTCACTAACCTGAACTCATAGTGTGTTAACGTTAACGCTTTGTTTTAACCGCAAAACCACTACAGTTGTGTTTTGGAAAACTCAGTTTTATAAGAAATTCGCGGAGCTAAGCTATCTAGTAGCCAAAGCACTATCCTTCATTGATACCTAGTCTTTTGAAATATTTTAATCAGGTTTTTAGGCTACCAGTGAGGTCCAGTAAAATTCTCTTTAAGATAGCTGTATTGAAAGGGTGTTCAAATTATTAGTTGGCGAAGTTTATCACATTTCTGTACTCCTTTTCGAGGCATCGCCTTTTTATCTTATCTCAATCAGCGTTAACGTATTTATTTAATAATTTTCTCTGCCTATTTTGATAATCAATTAAACCACAGAGAATGATATAAATCCTAACTTCAGTTTTTAGGGAATTTAAGAGTCATATTTTCTCCAATTTTCGACGTTACGTTACGGCAAGAGCAGGAAGTTCCATGTACCATTATAATTTTAAATGTTCTCCTTGTGGTGGGGTAGGTTCCCCTTGTAAAAGCTAATTGCATGTTGTCGTCATTGCATCTTATTAAGAAGGTGAGGTCGCATATTAGTATGCAGACTTTCTCTTTAAGATTTCATATACTTTGATTGACAAATCACCGTACTTCCTTACATAAAAGGCACATCAGATAGAATCGGCAGATTGCTATAGAAATACAACATATCCACATCCTACAAACCATAAAAAAACAGTAGGCCAAAGAAACCCATAGGATAAAATCACTCGAAAATCAAGGCGAGGCACCTGCAGTAAAACAAACATAGGCCAGCCCTACCGAAGAATGTCGGAAGGCTAGAAGAACACAAACTTAGCATAGGAAACAAACAGACAACATCGGCCCTCTTCTAACATCAGCACAAGGCAGACCACAAAATTGATTTTGACAGTTGCCAACTAAATATTATAAGGATTCGCGAATCCATCGAAGTTGAAAAGAACGGTATTTTATATCAGAGAGACAATATACTTAATCTTTCTCCCAACTGGAAAACTCTCCTCGAGCGGGATCATTATACCGGTACGGCATCTGAGTCTAGACTGACACCACGAAAGGCGTTTGGAAAAGGTGCGAAGACAACGCCAAACAACTAGTAGGATCTACGACCGCGTATAAAGCCCGCTGCACATTGAATTTCTTCAGTTGATCTAAAACCAGCAAGCATAAAAGATGCCATATGAGATTTCGGCGAAACGTCAGCAAATTTCTACAAGCAACCAAGCGAACGGATGTATTCTTGAATTTGTACTAAACCTGTAACATATTTTAATATCATTTTCATTCTACAATAAATTGTAATGACTTCACTAAAAATTTTTGGCTTGAATTGGCAGCCGCCGCTTAAATTTTGGTATACAATTTCAAGAATAGTTAAAGATCTTATGAACGGTTTATCTTAGGTATATGAAAACATATCTTTAGCTTACCCTTTTTTGGCCAGCGGTATCAAAATATGCAATAATATACAAGACATTTCATTTAAATTTTGACAACTTTAGTGTGAAATTTTTTCTTGGGGCCACTCTGTATAATTTAGAATAATTTTAAAATATGATTCCTTAGACCTACATATCTCTCAAAAAATTTATTTTTAAAGTATTTTATCGTTCCCTATATATAAATCGGTGTTGTGTGTAATTTACATATGTATATATATATATATATATATATATATATATATATATATATATATAATATATATATATATTAGAAAAAAAATGTTTCTGACGAAAGTTTTAGAAAATCAAACTGCGCATCTGACGGTGACCTTGACCTTCAAAGTCATTTGAAAGTTAAGTTGAGTTTCAAATAGAAACTCTCCATTTTTATTGCAGAAATGGAAAGCGGAAAAAACCTCCAATCCAATGGTATAAATAACATAGGGGATCTAATGATATTTAGAGGTCATTTCAAGGTCAAGGGATAGCAGAATATTTTCTCAACAAAGCATTTTAGAGAAAAATGTTTCAGGCAAAAGTTGAAGGCTCATCTGATGGTAATCTGAGAAAATATTCATACTGCTCTTTCCTTACTCTTGGGGGGGCACCTGTATATATATATATAGATATATATATATATATATATATATATATATATATATATATATAATATATATATATATATATATTTTCGACGTCGCAGAATTTTGCTATAATAATGAGTTTATGGTTTTTGATGGCTTTTAGACTACAATATTATATATTACCAAAGATTATAATATCTACCGCTCATAATAATCTTTGATATTTATACCTTATCTAATTTCCACCATCAGTTGTCATTTCTTGATAATATAAAAATTGGTTAAAGCTGTTTTAGCATATAAATCCAAATTTTAAGAAAGAACTGTACTCGTATAATAAGTTATTTTTTAAAACAATAATTTTTGTAATTATTTTAATTCTCTGAGGCTAATTAAAAAGAATTTATTAAGTAACGATATCTTTAAATAAGGTATAATGCCATATTTGATATAATTATAATGCTAGTAAAATAATGACGTACAAGTGTAATATTTCAGGATGGAGTCCTTTTTCGGTGTTCATACCGATCATATCGCTACCTGTGAACATCTCCGTATGACGGCATTATACGTACGGGGGCGTTCATGTCTGAAGGTAATTACAGTCGCCGTTTGAGGTAAACTGAGGAGGAATCTAAGGGGAGTATGTGATAGGGCTTAAACCACCCGTTCGAGCTACGTTATTTTATGTATATACTTTGTAATATCATATTAGTTAGTAAAGCCATAAAACGGCAGTTACTATTAAAACAAAAAAAAAATCATGATCTCAAAAAGTGTCATGGCTGAAAGGAAAAGTTATGAGCAACAGATTATACCAGAAGAAAGAAATTCTGGGAACTGTCAAAAATGAAAAGATTGAGTCTTTGTGAAAACTTTGTGTAAATATATTAAACCGTTTGTTTAACTCCATTTGGGAACGTCTAACTTATCCATTAGGATTGCTTCGAGTTTAAATAAGACCCTAGAAAGGGGATTCGGAGTTTACTTGTAACTGATTGAAATAGTCATATTAGCTTAGACCTTAAGCCTCTTTGAGGACAGAAATGTCAAATCAAATCAATTCTCAGGATGTAACATTTTATATTCGAATTATAAAATATCCATGATTTTTATATCAAAATCATATAATAAAAAGATATATTCTTGTTTAAATACAATGTAAAAAATTATAGCAAGTTTGCAAACTTGAGGACTAGCATCAAAATTTTTACCTTCATTTAAGTTCTTTCTTAATTACGTTGAAAACAAAGAACGAATACATATTTGAAAGTACATAATTATTATATCAAAATGTCAAAAATTGCTATTAAAAATATTGAACTCAGACATATGGCATTTTATGAAAGAAATACTAACAATGATACGATTGGGGTTCCAAATAAGAAATATACAGGATATCCAGGAAGTGTTTAACAAACTCTCAACAGTATATAAGGCACCTCAACACACACCTTGTGTTTTATATATATATATATATATATATATATATATATATATAATATATATATATATATATATATATATATATATATATATATATATTTAAATAAGTGTTCAAAGTATCTAATAAATCAGGCTAGTCCAGGTTCGTTAGCTCAGGAAATTGACAAGTTTTAAAAAAATAATGGTCTCAGGAGTGTGGTATCCAATCCATTCATGACTTCTTCAATAATACCAAAGGTCGTTTATGACCTGGATTTGTGAGTCTTTATCGGTTATACAAAATGCCCAAATTTCGTTCGGATATAAAAATATAGCCGCAAATTAAATCACTGGGTACCCTCTTTTGGTACCAATGTCTCCATTCTGGGATATTTTATGAAAAAAATTATATGAAATCTTAGAGTTATTTTGACGCTCCCTAAACACTGCCGAGATTTTGACTTGAACTTACTGGATACCCTGTATAATGTTTTTATGCATCGAAGTAATATGATGAGTATGTAAAATAACTGTGTCGGAGCTGCCACTATATTTCGTAATGCAATCTTATGTATGATGCGCGTTATTTTCAGAACCGGCAAGCAAACTATTCATATTTTCAAATGCCTGTTTAATAGCTATATTATAATCTTCAGAAGTTATTAACAAAGATTATTTTAAATAAAGAGATTTTATCTCTATCAAGCAGCTAGGGAAGTTAAACGTTTCATTGTGTTTAATGCTAAAAAATTATTTTAATGAATATGTATGCACCAATTATCGACTGCATTCTATTGCATAAAAAACTGAACCCGTAATTACCTTTCTAGTGTTGTATAACTAAAAGTTATTAATAAATTGCAAAATTTGTGCCAATTGTATATCTGGTACAAATAATTTATACGAGAAAAGAATTTTAATCAATTCAATCGATATACCTATGTATGTATATGTTACTTTTACGTTCTTTTAATTTTTTCTATAAATTTGAATAATTACAAGGAAATATTACACGGCAATAAATAATATTTTTAATATTAGGTTAGTCAGCAATTTGATAACAACTGCATAGCGAAAGAGAATTAGTAAGATAGGTAGTTTTTGAAAAATTGAAATAAAACAAATGGTTATATTAATTTCCTTCTAAAAGCGATATTCAATTTTCATTCTGAGTTAATAATTTTCTGACAAAGAAAATTAATATTATAATATATTATAACTAATTTAGCTCAGATGAGATTGCCACAGTGCAGTATCTTAAAACCCGTTTTTATATATTTAACAACAAAGTCAAGATTTTATAATTCACTGACTCTACTCAAGAATCAATGGAAATCACTCAAAACAAAATATTGAAATAAAAATTATAGTATTACTCGAATGACTAGATGAGAACGGACCTGAACTAACAATCTTTATTGAAAAATCAAATCGGTGCAACTTTACAAGAAGAAGAGATGTTAACCTAAATTCTCTTAAAATCATTTACAACATTAGACCAAGCACTGTTAAATATTTAGGGGTACTATTAAACAAAAACTATTATGGAAAGATAATATATAATAAAAAGGGTACGAAAAAAGAATAATTTACTAACGGTATTTAGCAATCTGAAATAGGGGCAGACCAAATACCTGTCTTTTTTTTACAAGTCACAAGTACGATTTTAAGGACTGATGGAAGTGGACGATAGAACCTCCTCTATTTTTATAGGAGAAGCTTTTTAAGTAACAAACTGATTAAAATTTATCTTCAAGAATAGTAATTTAGTAAACAAAATTTTTCTCTAACTCTGTTAAATTACACCCACCCTTATTGATGAATTAAACAATCTCCATTGTTTTCAATGAGCTTTTCCTAGATGACTCACATAAGGTATATCCAGAAAAATTTTCAAAGAGCTGGAATGTTCATGTCCTTTCCTATATATTTTGGGGGGATTACCTCAACAGCCCTGTCTAGATCCGCCTTTGTGTAACATTGTTTCCTATTATCAACTCTTTTCTAATATTGCTCATTAATACCATAAGTAAATTATTAAAAACTGTGGTAATTTTAACTCTAATCCATAAAAAGGGATTTAATAAAAATATTAATACTCTATGGGGTTATTGAGAACATTCATTTACTGATGTCTCTTTAATTTATAACAACTCAGATTGTTTTTAAACAATTTAGGTTGTTTAATGAAACCTCAATATTTATAACAAAATTTTTGGCTAACTGAGAAGCGCCAAAATATGATAAAAATTACAGTAATAACCACAATTTTGTAATATTTTCAGAGAATAAAGGTGCCCCAGCAAAAAAAATTGTAAACTTAAATTCCCGCCAATTATATGACAGTAAGAAAAATCCTAAACTCGCTTAAGCGAGATTTTAAGATTCTTAAAATTTCCTATTTTGATTAAACAATTCCATAGTTCAAAATAAAGATGTATTTTAAAAGCAACCATTGGAAGCCCATAGTTCCCCCGCGCAACCATCTCGCCCAAGCGGCCAAACTTACCCTTAAATGTCTATATCTTAACAAAAATTGAATTGAATTGAATTGAATTGAATCAAAAAATACTCTTATCAATCACAAACAATGACCCTAATCGTATTTTAGCTTAAAATGCCTATAAAAAAATTACTGAACATTTTTTAATGAAAATTTCAACTTTAAATTAATGAAAACAATAAAAATACCGCTTTTTGAAGATGCTAATTCCCCAAAATCTTTATTTCGATGACTACATAAGCCAATAAAATTGGACTGATTTTTTGTAACAGAATCTCTTGTACACTTTTCCGAAGGATTTTGGTGCGCTGAATCCAAATCTCAGATTTGCTCCATCACGTCAGATCTTGGAGATATCCTAACCAAAAAGTGCAAAAGAAAAAAATCGTTTTTTGACATATTTTAAGTTAGGTAAAATCAAAAAGGTATTTTTTTTTTCACAAACTAGTAAAAGCATCTGAAAGTATTATCGTTTCTCTTTAAACTTAATTTTGAAATGTATAATTTTTTTTTTTTAACCGAGATATGCTAATTTGAATTTTGTGTCTCACCAATCTACTCGAATTGCAAGCCAAAAACATAGTAAAAACTATATTTTTGAGTGTACTTTTCTAAATTCTGTTATTTTGATGAAAATAAATGTATAAACATTCTAGGGGTTGCTGATTACAAATCCACTGCCGAATACTAAAAATTCCTATTGGCATAAATGTGGAATTTTCAAAATCTGATTGTAGATTTGTAATCAGCGGCCGCTAAAATACTTATATTTTCACAATATTTAGAAAAGTACACTCAAAGAGGTAGCTTGTACTCTATTTTGCCTTGCACTTCAAATTAGCATATCTCGGTGAAAAAAAAAAGATATGTAAGACATTTCAGAATTGATTTTAATTGTCATCATACTTTAAGATATTTCTACTAATTTTGTTTAAAAAAAAATCTTGTGATTTTACGTATTCTCAAGTATAGCGAAAAAACAGTGATCGTTTAGGTTAGGATATCTTAAAAACCTGAAGTGAAGGAATAATTCTGAAGCCAGATTCATATTCAGCGCACCAAAATTCTTTGGGAAAGTATACTAGAGTTTCTGTTGCTTGACCCTTATGGGTCTTTTTTAGAAGCCAAGTGAAAAAGGTTAAACATTTCGCAATTTTACATTTTTAACAGTACTATTGCAATAACTTTGGTTATAACTAATAGTTTTTAATAAACCTTGAACGACGTTATTTGTAATCAATACAATTATTGGTCTGTATTGGTTTTATATTGATAACTATTATGGATATTTTTTTTACGGTGTTCCAAAGAATTAAATCGTTAACAACAAATTATCTGACCGCTTGACGAAAAAACAAATTTTACATTCGTATTCAGCAGGAAAAAATACTTCAAAAACATTTACTTGATCTTGTAGACCTAAAAAGACCACGAAAACTCTCTTGGCTGCCATCTTTACTTGATGTGATTAGATAGGGAATGAATAATAGCTATTTTTATGCGTGTGCAGGTTTCAGTATAAAAAATAAGATAGTGTCAAAATTGTATAATTCTCAAACAAAAGCAAACATAAGTGATCATCTTTTGCTCCGGCCATATACCTCAATGCTCTTATTTGTAAAAGAAACACACTATTAAACAACTGTCTAGAACAAACACACCAAAAGAAAAAGCCATACTTGAAATGAGATTCGATGGGGGCAAAATATAAATTTCTTGCTACCGTTGTTTTTAAGTTATTCGCTTATAACATCTAAAGCATAGCATCCAAAAGCCAGTGCTAAATTAAGTAGTCTTATGTGACATTTAACCTACTATCCAATTAAATACCAATAAAACTTATTTACTCCAAGGTTTTTTGAATAAAGTATTTTCGACAAAGATAACATTTAGACTACATTTAAACTGCATAACACACATTAAAACTTAATCTTCTATATATCTCTCATTACAATTAGGCTGAAGTCTTCAGAATCCGTACTATGCCACAAAATAGTAGCATCGCCAGCAAATAAGGTAAATTTTGCCTCTAATATCTGTATTAGCAAGTCCGTTTATCTCTAAGAGGAATAATAACAACAGATTATAATAAATAATTTATATTTCGCTCAGTTCCTTGTCCTTGTTCTTCCTTGGCTTTATTACTAGTTATTTTAAATTTAAAAAAGCAGAAAAGTGTTACGGTATGGTCTTTAAAATTTTCTGTTTGAAACTTATCATTTATCTTAAAAGCCGTTATCTACTAATTATTTAATATGTTTCTTAGTAATTTCAAGAGTTAAGTTATTTATCAGTAAGATTTACCTAAACCGAAAATAAAAGATATGTTTTCTCTTTTATTTTTGATGATTTCATAAACCTACTTTTCGTTACCTACATTTTTTTGTTTACATATCTTTTATATTAATTTATAATACATCATATGGTTAATTAAAATTCCGCCGTAGCGGCAATAATGGCAATATTAGTAACACAAGAAACTCGTATAGTAATTAGTATATTTTCCAAAAACATCATAATTTATGTGGATTATTCGCTTGGCATCAACCGTCGATTTGTATTAAAAAAAATACTGCTTCCCGGTAACATAATTAATAAATAATCAGACTCATTATTTATGATATTAATCAGCTATACCTAGAAGATACATTAGGTTTACAAAAATGTGAAATGTCGAAAATATATTCTAGCATGAGATGATTTTGTCACAAAGACAATCGTCATGGTGTAGTGAATTAATATACTCATGGATTTAATGATTGAAAATCTACGTTGACAATTCAACTGATTTAAACATATTTTACTGGATAGAATAGTTTAATTTACCAATTTTAAGTGGGCTATATTAAGAAGAAAGAAAAGTATGAAATAAAAATTCGTGTTAAATTTTATGAAAATTATTGAGATAAACAAATACTTGTCCGTTGATTAAACTAAGGTGATAGTAACAGGCGCGGATCCAAGGGGGGGCGGTGCGGGCGATCGCCCCCCCCCCCCCCCAAGAGCTTTGAGTTTAGGAAAATGGACCCGATTTTTCCTCTTATACTTTAGTTTATTCAAGAACTAGAGAGAGTAATAAATCATTTTTTACCCTTTTTTCTCTTCGCAAACTACCTGTGTTCTTTAGTTCGGTGTTTTTAACAAAATTTGTTAGACACATATTTTTTTCATAGGAATGGGTTAGAAATTTTATAATCAAAAATACCGGCCTATAATAACATACTAAAACGTAGGATTATTCTCTCTCAAAAAATTCTAAGTTATAATTTAAATACTTACAAAATATCCATTGTCAAAAATACAAAAAGTTAAACATATATAAAAAAATAAATTCGTCCATATAATAATAAAATATTTTTGGGCTATCGGTCATTTTATTATTAATTAAAAACATTTTTAGGGTATTTGACGTTTCAGTTTATTTATTTCTTAAACCATCTGCAGAATTACAATTAAACACTAAAAAGGGATTCAAATGTAATTACTTTTTTTTATGTTGTAACTAAAATTAGACCAACTTATTTTTATTTCTATTGTACTGATATCTTAATTTAATTTACTTTTATATATGGAAATACGATAGCCCCCAAAAAATAAGATAAACATGTTAATTCTACACGCTTAAGAAAAAGACACAAACACAAAAATAAAATAATAAAAAACTTACGGCTAATTAGAATTAAATATATATAAAATTAAAGAGTGGGACACACTAAAATAAAAATATTATAAAAAAATAAAAAAACATATAAACAACATTAAACAATAAAATACAACAAAAACAAAAATTTAAATAATAAATTGTGTTTACACTAGTAAACATTACGTATCTAATTCTTAACCAAGTCAGTGAAACTATCTTCGCTAAAATTGATTATAATTGGTTCCTCTATCTCACCGATTATGAGATCGAGTTCTCACATTTTGTTTTATTCTTTTATTATATGGATTTTTCCCAATTTTCCGCAGTAACTTTATTCAAAAAAATCTTTCAAAAGTTTAGTTAAATTACTAATTTTATTAATTGTGTTATTTCTAGCAAATCTACCTTTTACTTGAGAGAGATATTTACGTCTCCAACGGACAGTTTCCGGACGATTTATAAGAACAGATTCTCTATCTGGTTTTTCCCAGCAAAAAATTAAGTTCTTCTGAGCAATTTCCAGAGATAAGTTCTTTTAATTTCAGCTAAATCGTGATCTTCAATGATTTTAGTTAGAATTTTGTAGATGGTTGGGATCTGCTTCTCATAATAAAATGTATATACAACCCCTTTAATTGCAGTTTTCATCTCTTCTTCCAACGAGGTTTTTCGTTTGCCTGTGATCGAATGTGGCTTTGGAGTACTAACAATTCCAGTAGTTTTTTTTTTCCCTCAGTATTTGGTACATAGTAGTTTTTCCAAATCCTGTCATGTTGGAACATATCTCAACAGAGCTTTTAACATTATTATCTAGATATTGATATCTTAAGGCATCATAAACCTTCATCGTAATAAGTTTTTCGTTGAGGAAAAAATGCCTAGGTTTAACGATTTTGGAATAAATATAGAGGTGAAAGCCATATCTTTTGGGTATCTCACTAATCTCAAATAATATGTAAAAACAAACACAAACAAGATAAATCACTAAGAAAAAACTGTAAGTTGTACTTTGCTCACTGACAGAAATTAAATTAAACTATCAGAAATGTTGCAGTAAATTTATAAAATATATTTAAAGATAATGAAATATAATCATATTTACGGCAGAGCTGAGTTTCTTCGTCATATGTGGCGTTTTAGCTGGGCTATAAGGTGACCAATCTAAATTTTTAATCTGAAACACATCGAAGTAATTAGTAACTATGCCAACTGTTTGAGCGTTATCATGAATTAATTCGTCCGCAGTTTGTTTTATCTAATATTGCCGGCATTGGTAAAAGTCACCAATTACTCTAATCACTTTCATCATTTCGGTACGTCTCTTCCAATTAATGCTTCTCCAAAGCATTATGACGCCCCCTTCAAAAATAACCACATAGAGGTATGAGATTGCAGCTGAATTAACGTTCTCCATTCATCGATAATTGTGATTTCGTTCATGTTGTGTCCATAATTGAAATCTAGTCTGGTCTATAAACAAAATTATTTTCCAATTCTCGATATTTTCAGTAAATATATGCAGAGATTTAGAATATAATAGATTGAGTGTGTCCAGTGCCGACCATTCCCATAGTGAGACAGAGGGAAGAAGATGAAAAACATATTCTCCTATTTTTCTAATGATCGGTGCATAAAACCAGACTTAGTGTATTATTCGGGTTAGGGGGTCACGTGGTTCTATGCACGGCTTCATTTTTTCCTTCCTCTCTAGTATTATACGAAGGACTGGCAGTGGGAATGCCCAATCTATTATATTCAAAATGTATGAACATATGTTCTGGAAAATTCTAACTTACAAGTTTTATGATTCCGGAGAACATGTAGAACTTTGACAGGCCGTCTTGACTTTAAACCTGCCGCTGTGTTTCTATCCTTCGTCTGACTTACCTATTTTTGAAATACGCAGATGTCAACATGCGAATTCATATGGAATTAAATATTTTTTATAATATTCTATATTGTAGATTGACCATTCTTGAGACGCCGTGCCATATTTTTTTGCCTATGTCCTTCGTTATATAAAACTACAGTTTGTGCCGGTTCAGCTTCTTGTACAGTATCTAACTGTCGTTTTGCTGTTTTAAATAGACAAAAAAGCAAAGAGAAATTACGATTACCCACATATAAATTAATTTTTTGTTTAAAATATGATATTGAAATTTTAGGATTAAACGGGCTTATTAAATAAATACCGTTAATACGTTAGAGTACTATTCAAAGTTAGTTTGTTTCTAATTTAATTTCCCATTTTCTACCTAACATTTTTTAATTAAAACGTTTAATTTCTGAGTTCAGATCACTTTCGATTGAATCACGAAATTACTTTTTGCGTAGAGGATCAAAAATTATGATCCACCTGAAATATACAAATTATTTATTTCCAAGTTGTATATTTAGTTGCTAGAAATTATCAAAAAGTGAACGATATCAATTAGAGTATTTTTACTGGATCTTTCGAAAGCCTATAATCTTTTACGTGAAAGATATTTTCTATTTTCCAAAAAAAAAACCATCTGTCTCTTCAATATCCTGATCTTGTTAAAGAGTTCTGTTTGTCTTCGGATTTTAAAACAGTCATGATAATGTATATAGGGTATTCGAAATATTCGAAAATGTTGAATAATCTTAAATAAAATAGTGTTTTTTGTAATTTTTTCACGATTTAAACTTAACTAAGTTGCTTCGAAATAGAAACAGTATAAGAAAAAAATAAAAAATTAATATTAACAAAAAATAAATTTTTTGAGGCAAAGCAATGTCACAAGCATTCCTATTTTTGATTGCATAGGGAATTTATTCCACAGTGGATATTTTCCTGTCAATGTCAACCCAACAGACATTATTTGTGTTTTGCCAAAAAATAGTTACTAAATAACAAATTAACCATGCTAACCTTAAAACAATGGATTTATGGAATTGTAAAAGTTGCTTATTCATTATGCAATTGAACTATTCAATGAAAAGCACCCAAATATTTACGTAACTCGAAAAACCGTGCATAAATTAATTAAAAATTTGATGACTTGGAATGTGAAAAATATCAAAAAGTTAAAAAACAGTACAATGATGGTAGTTCTTGACTCAGTACCACAAATCCTAAATTATTCTTAACGAAGAGAGCAAACACCTTAGATACAATCAAGATATTCATTCTATTTTAGTAAGCAAAAATATTGAGGCGGTTAAACCAAAATAATTAACAAACTGCAAAATGGACATGATGCTTACCGTTTGGACTTTTGTTTGATAACTTGTAAAAACATTTTAGTTAATAGATACTTTTATACAAACATTTTATTTTCCGATGAAGCAACTTTTACGACTAATGGGGCAATTTCTTCACAAAATTGTAGATACTGGATACAGAAAATTCCAGATTTTAGAACTGCCACTCATAGACAAAAATTTAAGAAAGTTAAGTTTTTAAATTATATATGGAAATTTTGAGTTTAGAAGAAATCTTATTTTTCAACAAGACGGATGTCTTGCTCACTCTACATTACGAATAACAAATTTTAAATATTCAGTTCCAGTATAAGTGGATTGACCATTTTTGATCAATGGCTTCACTTGCTCGGCCGTCTAGGGCCCTATCCTCGAACTGGCGAACGTCAAGTGAACGGTCACATCCCATCAAAAATAGCGAATTTGTATTCTTAACGCAAGTGAACTGTAAAAGGAATTACCCAATATGGGCAAATGAAATGACAGCCGCTAAATGACATATTTGAAGATTAGTATTAAAAAATTATATTTCTGGTTGTTAAAAATAGCTCATCATTAAAAAAAGAAATATGCTGACGAACGGTTTCTTTAATACGTTTTATTTTTTGAAAAAAAAACAATTGAAATGTTAAGTAGGTGGTACCCCGATATATTTAGTATTTTCTAATTTTTAATTAAAATATCCTTAGAGAGTTCAATGTGTCTCTAAGATTTCAAGTTAAATTATGATTACAGACATACAACATTATTACAAGAGATTCTGTTCAAAACTCAATGGTATGAGCGTGCTATTTAAAAATGTTTTTCTTCGGCCAGTTCTGTCTATGGATTTAGCATAGATACTCGGGTGCATATGTCCCTAACAGCCGAGTATCTTAGTTTAAAACAATTAAGTCTAACATAATTGTTTTCAACACACAACTTTTAATAAATTTGAGAAATAACAATTTGTGATATATTTGAAACTTTTATTTAAAAAAGTAACAAATATTCTATTTAAATAATGTTTACTACAGCTTTTCACTTAATTAGGCTATGTTAAACACTATACTACACTATAATTAAATATTATTGTGATTATAATTAATTGGGATATATAAATGTGAACACTATAGGCCAACAAAATGTCTTTCAGGAAAAAAATCTTATTTATGGTACCTTTGATCTTCAAGCTTTTATAAATCTTTACAAAATAAAAAAAAACTGTATTAAAAATTGAATATGAATCTGCCAATAATTGATTGGATGGTTTATGTAGTGGATTGATAGGATGATGGCTTGTAGTCATACTAGATAGAGCTGTGATTTCCACCATTTCAAGGTTCTTCAGTGCTGGCTTTCTGCAATTACTATATATAGGGGACATATATTCCAATTGACATCAGTATATTGCTGTGTATATAACAGTTCTAGAGTGTCAATTTAAGATAATTTTGTGGCCTATATATTTGACTGATTGCGTGGTTTGTATTTCTTGGTTGTTAAGTAATACGGAATAAATTTAATCCAGAGAAAGTACAAATATTTTAATGGCAACCAATAAATTCACAACAATAAAAACAACAATGGCACTATTTTTTATTTTTGTTCTAAAATAGCCACAAAGCATACTACGGATATTTTCGCACTGACAGCTCAATTCAATCTATAATCCATTTTATTTTTTGAAACCCGTGGGTTTTAGCATGTTCATATCTGGCAACATTGCCCATTCAAGAATACTGCTGACTGAAGAATTTAGGAATAAGTTACAAAAATGTGTACGAGTATGAAAGTCAACATATTTTTATTTCAAACTTATTGTTAAGGTTTTACAAGATCGCTTAAAAAAATAAAGCCAAAATTAATTGTTGGATTTTTCGTGTCAAAATATGTTTCTATTTCGGAGCAATTTAGTTAAAAAATTGTAAAAAATTTACCAATAACAATATTTTGCTTAATTCTACATTTTCGAATATTTCGAACACCCTGTATACGTTATCATGACCTTGTCACTATTTTTGAAGTCTGAAGGCAAGCAAAACTTTTAATCAGTAGTGACTTTTCCTCGAAAATTCAAAAATATTGAAGTTTACTTAACTCCAGTATACCCATTCGTGGACTGACTATATATAGACTATGAAATTATTTTTTAAACTCTATATCGCTCCTAAGTATATTGTGATGTTTGTATGTACTGTTGATGATTACAATTAGGCATCAAGTACTGAAAGTAACATCCCGCCATATTACGAAATGGAGATTTTTAATAAAGAGTTATTTTCTGTTTTACTTAGACATAGTTTCGCTTACAAGACTATAGGATAAACGAAACTAGTATGAAGAAATCAGAATGGAATTCGCACAGATTAAGTTGAGTGCCTCGTTTTTTAATGATTTTAAGGAAAAAATACAATTATTTAAAATATATAGACTGCGACCTTATTTTATTTTGATTAACTTTCAATCGTTCCGGCATATGTTTAAATATTTGTTTGTACTGTTCATGATTACAGTCCAGCATCGTGTTTGGCAGGTAATATCCTGTCGACACATTACGGAGTGGAAATTTTAAATACTATAATTTTCTGTAACTTTGCTGTTGGCTCATTACCGCTCCACCGACGGGACCTTTAGGCTGTCGAAATTAATATGAAGATAGAACCAAAGTGAAATTCGTAGAAAATAAACTGGCTGCCCCTTTTTCTCCCAATATATAGACTGTTAAACTATTTATTTATACTATCCATACAACTACATCTACACCCCAGTCATAACTTCCAGTACGCACTATACTTAACTGATGGATAAAGAACATGCTGGGACAAATTTTTTAAATCTAATTCAATCAGAATTTACTTGGAGGAGATTTATAATTATTTTAAATAATGCATAAATATTGTTATTTTTCTTTATTTGCTTCTTTCTTATTTGCCTTAAAAAAATAAAAAAAAAATAGTGGTTTACCATCAATTCGTAATATGAATCCGCAAAAGAAAGTAATCAAAACCAGTTTTTAGGTCCATCTTGTTATTTGATAACATTAACAATTTAATTGGGTCTATAGTACGACATAACAAGAGTGAGATTTTATTACTATTAAATAACGCCGCAAGCAAGTGACAGATGGTTGTTATAATAGCCTGCACGAGACGGATTTTGATTGAAATGGTTTTAAAAACGCAATAATTGATAGTGATGTGTCGAAAAAATGTGTCGAATTTACTTTTACTTTATGTTGTTCACCTACTTAAAAAATAAAAATAAAAATATTTTCATTCTTAGGGCTGGGAGTATGCTAAATAAAAACGTTCATAATACTGTTCAGGGTTGCACCATATTTATCCGTCTGTCCACACATCGGCCCATTTTTCTTTCTTCCTTACGTGAAAAGTAGAGGCAATTTTTTTTCTGTTATTCCATCAAGTTAGTGCATCGTGGAATACCTCTGAGTTTTTATAATAAGGTTTTTAAAACAGGAAAAAGCTAAGTAAACATTAAAAGTTGACTGAAACTGCATGAAAAATGGGTTCATTTCATTGATTGTCGAAACTTTTAGAGAGTTCTTTTAAAAATATTTGAATTTTGTGTTTGCTTTGTCTTAAAAGATCGCTACTTTATATCAGGTACCGCAGGAGCCACACTGGCTATTTCGATTCTACGTTTTTTACATTATTGACACAATTATCACATATTGTCTAAAACTCAATTATTTTTTATATCCAGATGTTCGTTTGTACTGTTGTTGATAACAGTCCGGCATCAAGTTGTGTGGCCAATATCCTGCTGACATTTTAGGAAATGGAGATTTTAAGTAGTCCGTTTTTTTCTGTGCATTTAGCTCTCGGTGCGTTCTGGCTCCACTAATGAGATCATTAGGTGATCGAAACTAGCATGGAGAGAGAACCAGAACCAGAGTAAAATTATCCAAGGTTTTTCTAAAAGAAGGAAGTTAAAAATTTAACGGATATGTATTTTTTTATGTATAAACGTCTATTACTGTGGAACGATGGCACCGATTTCAATGAAATTTTTTGCGTTATGTTCAGGAACTTACTGCGGTGGTCCCATATAGTCCGGAAGCTGGGGTTTGAGTATATATTGAGAGTTCCCCTCGGTAACTTTGCGTTTCTTCATATTTTTAGATGAGCTGAAATCATTTTTCCGTGGTTATCAAGACCAAAGTTGATCCAGTTTCGAGCCAAGTCCGGTTTTTTGGTAAAAAATTATGGTTTTTCTGACTTTGTCACACATTTTTAGTCAAGTAATAGTTATACTTTGTTTCACATCTAAAAAGTTTTAGTTTTAAAGTAATAACTGAAAATGCTGTAAACATTGAAAGAATTTCAGTAAAAAAAAAATAAATATCTGAAATCAATTCAACTTAAAAAAAAAGCAGAAGGTCATCTGATGAGATCATTAGGTGGAACTAGTATGGAGAGAGAACCAGGGTGAAACTTTTCCATGTACATAGACTGTGAAATTATTTATTTTTAATAATTCCCTACTACTTCGGGATATATTCAGATGTTTGTTGGCATGAGTTCGGCATCAAGTTCTGCGGGCGGGTAATATTCTGCCGAGATTTTATGAAATGGAAATTTTAAATAGACAGTTGTTTTCTGCACATTTTGCTCTCGGATCATTACGGCTCCACTGATGAGACCATGAGATCATAGAAACTAGAATGAAGGGAGAACCAAAGTAAAATTCGCAGAAAATAAATTGTCGGTCACTTTTCTTAACGGTCTCAATGAGAAAATACTACTTTTCCAAATACAAACACTGTAAAATTATTTATTTTTAATAATTCCCTACCACTCCGGGATATATTGAGATATTCGTTTGTACTGTTGTTGATAACAGTCCTGCATCAAGTTCTGCGAATAATATCCTGCTGACATTTTACGAAATGGAGATTTTAAGTAGACATTGGTTTTCTGTGCATTTTGCTCTCGGTTCGTTACGGCTCCACTGATGAGATCATTAGGTGTTCGTAACTAGCATGGAGAGAGAACCAGAGTAAAATTAGCCAATGTTTTTCTAAAAGAAGGAAGCTCCAAATTCAACGGATATGTATTTTTTTATGTATATACGTCGATTACTCCGAAACGATAGCACCGATTTTAATAAAAAAAAATTTTCGTTATGTTCAGGTACAAACTGCGATGATCTCATTCAGTCCGGGAGCTCAAGTGTTGAGTATATATTGAGAGTTCCTCTAGGTAACTTTGTGTTTCATGATGATTTTTCGTGTTATCAAACCCAAAGTTGGTCCAGTCCCGATCTAAGCCTGTTTTTTGGTAAAAAATTATGGTTCTTCTGACTTTTCCAGAATAATAAAAAAATTACGGTTGGTAAATAAATTTTTTTACATACCATCTAATTTTTTAAAAATTTTGCCTCTTGTAATTTTTACGTTAAATTAATATTTTAAGTATAATTTATATATATATATATATATATATATATATATATATATATATATATATATATATATATTATATATACATATATATACAGGGTGATTCGAAAATCGATCACGAAACTTAAGGGGGTGATTCTACTTGACAAAATAGGGTAGAGCTTCATATAATTTTTTTTCAAAATGTCATTCGTTTTCGAGTTACAAGCCGTCCAAGTTCAAGTTTTATTTTTTGTTTTTGAATTACTCGCTTACAGGAAAATCGATTTGACTAATATTTGAAAGATAGGCTAAGTCTTCTGCGCTTCATCATTTTAGTAACAATTCACATTGATTGTTTGCCGCTAGAGAGCACGTTACCTACATTGAAAATTGTTTTTTGTCATAATTTTTTAGTGTTGACAGCTACAGTAGTTTTTGGCATAATTTCTGAAAGACTGATGCTAGGCCTTTAAAAAAGGTGCTCTTTATTTACATCGCTAAACCCAACGGTTTAGACGTAAATCACCCTTAAAAATTAAGTGGTAAATTTACTTTTCTCATTTCATTACCACCAGCAACCAGGTAAATAGCTATCAAAGTATACTAGAGCTGTCAGTTTAACATCAAATAAATTCGCTTTTTAAACTATTTAATTATAATCTTAAAATAACTAATAATGGCTAATCACCAATATTCAAATATCGAATATTGTGATATCCATTTTTGTTATGGAAAAGCAAATGGTAATGCAGAGTTGGCAAGAAGATATTATATGGAGAGTTATCCGGAAAGAAATATCACTCATGCTCAAACATTTTCCAGTGTGCACAGGAGGCTTGCGGAATGTGGTTCCTTTAAAAGTTATAATGGAAATAGGGGAAGACCTAGAACTGCTAGAAACGTGCAACAAGAAGAAAGAGTGCTTGAAATTATTGAAGATAATCCAGGTATTAGTACTAGAAAAATTGGGAATGAAGTGCGGCTCTGTCAGGCTAGTTCATGGAGGATACTAAGAGAAGAACAACTCTACCCGTTTCATTCAAAAAAGGTGCAGGCTCTTTATGACGATGATCGGCCGAGACGGTTGGAAATGTGCAATCAGATCCTAGCTAAGTATGAACACGATAATCGATTAATTGGCGTCATATTATTCACTGACGAAGCTGGTTTCACTCGTGATGGCATAACAAATCTACACAACATCCACACATATGCTTACGAGAACCCAAACAATGTGGTAGAAACGAAACATCAGCGTAGATTTTCACTAAATGTGTGGGCAGGGATAATAGGAGATTACCTTATTGGTCCTCATTTCTTTGATGGCCCATTAACTGGTGACGTATACTTAGATTTTATCCAAAATCGTCTCCCATTGTATCTGGAAGATGTGCCATTGGAAGTAAGGGCCAACATGTGGATCCTCCAAGACGGAGCTCCGCCCCACTTTAGTATACGTGTCCGACAGTATTTGAATGCAACGTATCCTGAGCGATGGATAGGACGAAGTGGACCATTGGCATGGGCAGCGAGGTCACCAGACCTTAATCCTATGGATTTTTTCTTTTGGGGTCATTTGAAACAATTGGTGTACGATATTCCAGTAATCAACGTCGAGGATCTTCGCTTCAGGATAATCGAAAAGTGCCAAATTATTAAAGAAACACCAGAAATTTTTCATCGAGTTAGGCGACATTTTTTGAAGAGTGTTAGGAAATGTATTGAAGAAAATGGGGGACATTTTGAGAATCTTTTTTAGTTTGTTTAGTACTGTTTCATTAATTTTTATCAATTAAATGTATATCGCAATAATCCATAATATGAATATTTACTGATTAGCCATTATTAGTTATTTTAAGATTATAAATTAAATAGTTTAAAAAAGCGAATTTATTTGATGTTAAACTGACAGCTCTAGTATACTTTGATAGCTATTTACCTGGTAGCTGGTGGTAATGAAATGAGAAAAGTAAATTTACCACTTAATTTTTAAGGGTGATTTACGTCTAAACCGTTGGGTTTAGCGATGTAAATAAAGAGCACCTTTTTTAAAGGCCTGGCATCAGTCTTTCAGAAATTATACCAAAAACTACTGTAGCTGTCAACACTAAAAAATTATGACAAAAAAACAATTTTCAATGTAGGTAAAGTGCCCTCTAGCGGCAAACAATCAATGTGAGTTGTTACTAAAATGATGAAGCGCAGAAGACTTAGCCTATCTTTCAAATATTAGTCAAATCGGTTTTCCTGTAAGCGAGTAATTCAAAAAATAAAAAATAAAAACTTGAACTTGGACGGCTTGTAACTCGAAAACGAATGACATTTTGAAAAAAAATTATATAAAGCTCTACCCTTATTTTGTCAAGTAGAATCACCCCCTTAAGTTTCGTGATCGATTTTTGAATCACAATGTATATATATATATATTTATATATATATATATATATATATATATATATATATATATATATATATATATATATATATATATATATATATATATATATATATATATATATATATATATACGGGGGGGGGCCATCGCCCCCCCCCCCAAGAGCTTTGAATTCTGGAAAATAGACGCGATTTTGCCTCTTATATTATAGTTTATTCAAGAACTAGAGAGAGCAATAAATCATTTTTTACCCTTTTTTTTCTTCGCAAACTACCTGTGTTCTTTAGTCCGGTGTCTTTGGCAAAATCTGTTAGACACATATATTTTTCATAGGAATGGGTTAGAAATTTTAAAATCAAAAATACCGGTCTATAATAATGGACTATTTGGGTTGGATAACAATAGATATTTGGATGTGTGAAGTGTTAAAATGGATTTTAATCCTTGTCATAGGGGTCGGAAGGAGGTTTATTTTATCACTAAGTATTTATGGCATAGAATATTATTTCGATAATAAACTTAAAATAAAAAGTTTTTATAATATTATTTTATTTCTTATGATTTTTTAATAATTCACATACATTAGAAAATATAGATAATTTTGACATATTTAACTCAAATCACAACTGTATTTTTATTATTTTTAAGTTTAGCATAGAAACCGTTTTAGGCACTTTCAGACTAAAACATAGGTAGCCTTTCTCTCCCAAAAAATTATTATCATTAATATATTAAAAAGTTATAATTTTAATACTTACAAAATACCCATTGTCAAAAATACATGAAGGTAAACATATATGAAAAAATAAATTCGTCCATAAAATATTAAATTTTTTTTGGGGCTATCGGTCATTTTATTATTAATTAAAAACATTTTTAGGACATTTGGCGTTTCACTTTATTTATTTCTTAAACCATCTGCAGAATTACAATTAAACACTAAAAAGGGATTCAAATGTAATTAATTTTTATATGTTACAGAAAATTTAAATAATAAATTGTGTTTACACTGGTAAACAATATGTATCTAATTCGTAATCAAAGTCAGTGAAGCTATCTTTGCTCAAATTAATTATAATTGGTTCGTCTATTTCATCGATCACGAGATCGAGTTTCCACATTTTGTTTTATTCTTTTATTATATGGATTTTTACATGGAACTTTATTCAAAAAAATCTTTCAAAGGTCAGTTAAATAACTAATTTTGTAAGTTGTGTTATTTCTAACAACTCTACCTTTTAATTCAGAGAGATATTTCCTTCTCCAATGGACAGTTTCCAGACTATCTACAAGAACAAATTTCCTATGTGGTTTTTCGCAGCAAAAATTAAGTTCTCTGAGCAATTTCCAGAGCTCAGTTCTCTTAATTTCAGATACAGCCCGATCTTCGTTGATTTTAGTTAGAATTTTGTCGACGGTTGGGATCTGTTCCTCATAATAAAATGTATGTACAACTCTTTTTATTGCAGTTTACATCTCTTCTTGCGCGGGAGTACTAACAATTCCAGTCATTTTTGTCTCCTTCAGTATACGGTACATAGTAGATTTTAACATTATTATCTAGATACTGATATCTTAAGGTATCATAACCATTCATCGTAATAAGTTTTTCGTTGAAGCTGGTTTAACGATTTTGGAATAAATATAGATGTGGAAGCCATATCTTTTGGGTATCTCACTAATCTCAAATAATATATAAAAACAAGCACAAACAAGATAAATCACTAAGGACACACTGTATGGTGTACTTTGCTCACTGACAGAGATTAAACTGAATTATCAGAAATTTTATTGTTGCATTAAATTTATAAAAGCTTATAATATTTAACTATAATTAAATATAATTAGATTTACGGCAGTCCTCAGTTACCTGCGGCACTGGAGCAGGTACGTTGGAGGATTTGGTAACAGTTTTATTACTCTCTCTAGTTCTCTGCGATTGCCCCTCCTCATCCCAAAAGCTTTGATTTCAGGAAAATAGAACCGATTCTGCATTTTATATTAGGAATGTGTATGCTGCTGGTACTCCCCCCTGTTGACAACTCGTTTTTTATGCGATAGCGCCTACCCCCAAGAGCTTTCAGTTCAGGCAAATAGACCCGATTCTGCCTCTTATACTAAGAATGTGTAAGCTGCTCGCATCCTCCCCACCTGTCGGAAACTTGTTTTTTTTCTTGTGATCGCCCGCCCCTCTCCAAGAGCTTCAAATTCCGAAATATAGATCCGACCCTGCCTTTTACACTATAAATGGGAATGTTGCTGGTATCTCTTCCCCCCCCCCCCCCCGTCAACAATACTGCATTTTTCTGATATCACCGCCCCCCCTCCCCAAAGAGAGAGTCTGGATCCGCCCCATATATACATATATATATATATATATATATATATATATAGTCGGAATTTCAACTCACTGTATGTACATATATACTTCAAAACAACCAACTATTAAAAGTAATAAATATATAGTGTTAATGCTTTTTCTACTTACATTTATTAAAACTATTATAAGTTATTAAAATAACTACTTATTATGGTAAATACTTCGATTCACATGGATTGTTAAAAGTATCAAAGTATCGTTCAAATAACAAATACAAACAGATGTAAAAGATACGCCCGATGATGAGCAAGTATAAAATTTCTTTGTGTGTTTTTTGGACTTACAGTGGGACACTAATTCCTGACTAGGCGGAAATAATGAGGATACTTTTTTTTGGCAACAAACAATTGCCATCTTCTACATAACCATTATTTGTTGATACGTTGCGTAAAAAGCTCTCAAAGCGTGTAACCCAATTCATTTACTTGTAGGTAACAAATCGGCGATTGAAACAATATTTCCATAGTGACAAATTTGATAGCGTAGTTGATCAAATTATAATGCGCTATTACTTTTTTTAAGAACATATATAAGATATGTATTTGGTTAATACAATAGAATTTCCAGTTTCTAATTAGAATTGGAAACATTGCAAGATATATCTCGCTCAATATTTAGTTATAGATATCATAATTCAAAACTAAAGATCAAAAAATTAAATTTTTTTAGAACAAATGAACCGATCTATAAAGAGACTAAAAAGTAAAAAACAACGATATAAATTTGTATACGAAATTGAATTCTTGAAGTCGGCGTCAAATTATTGCTAAAATGAGTTACATATAAGCTACGGTAAGAAGGCAATTACAAATTCAATATTTCTCAATCTGTTTATGTAAAACACGTTTCGTCAAGTAATAATTTGAAGTTAACTTTAAAAATGTCAATGATATAAAAATTTATATTGTTATTTTTCACTTTTTAGCGCTTTTTAGAAAACGGTTCAATTTTTTTTTTTATTTATTGAACATTTTATAGTAGTTTTGCACTATCATTATTGAAAAGATGAATATTGTCCAAACATTGTTGAGCAAAATCTGTTTTTCTTTGATTATGTAACTTGGAATATCTAGGTCCCTTAAGTCTATCTATCACAATCACTACAGTTTAATTAGTACGTGCTTGTTTTTTTGCCATTATATTCCCAAATTATTTAAATTATCCCTGATCTTCTTACTAATATCTCTGATACAATTGATATCAAACCATTTTCTATTCTCACTATTTTATTAATGTCGCATATGTCAAATTGTTTTAAAATGTGTTTGTGCTTTTTTTTATTTTTAGTAAGTTTGTCTATGAGATCATAACCATTATTCCTTACTATTTCTTTTATTGCACCGTGTTCCATATGATAGTTTTTTTTTATATATATAACGGGATTCTTAGTAAATTATGGATTAGACAACTCTGACTTGTTTTTATATGAATAACAGTGTCAGTAGTTTTTGAAACACAGCGAACTCAAGTTTATTTTTATTACGGAAAGTTTTTAGATCGAGAAAATTATGTTATTTCACTGTTTTTACTTTTATTTTGAATCAAATGTTATTGATTTGATTAGTAAAATTTTCTAAAGAATATATACTTAGTGATTTCCACTAAAAAACGAAAACCTCTGCACTGTGGCTGGTATTGTGTAAAATGTCATGCAAAAAGCAAACTTACGAGTTACTTGAAAATTTATTTCGTATATGTTTTCGAGTCTGCCAAAACCGAATCCAAAGCTAAAATTGCTAAATATTCAATATTGTGAATTTTAAGACGCTTAAATTTTGTAAAACTATCCGGAAACTGCATAACTATAACAAAAATATTTATTTATATATTTTCAAGATTGCCAAAACCGAATGTCAAATATAATATGAAATTTTATGATGAAATAATTTTGCTAAACTATGTGAAAACTACTTAGTTCAGTAAAAACTTGTACTCATATGATTTCGCCGCTATTAGAATTGACTCCGAAGTAAGAATTATAAAATTTTCAAAATTGGAAAAAATTGGCAAAACTATGCAAATAACTGGTTGATTGAAACATAAATTTGTTGATATATATCTTTAAAGCTGTTTAAATGAAATTTTAATTAACATTCGATACTTTTTAACATTGCAAATATTAATTCGCAAATATTTTTTTAACTTTTTTTAATATTTGGGACTGAAATACAAAAAAATTAGTCTTGTCAAAAGTACACTATATTGTATTAATGAATATAATATAATACAGCATCATATGCTTAGAGTCGAAATTTATTAAAGATCGTGCTTTATATACACTCGCGAGTACAAAAGTTTTCTTAAATTTAGAGAGATTTAGTAAAACATCAGATATTATTCAAATAAAAATATAATTTTTAGGGAAAACTGTAAAAAAATATATAAAAATATTCCTAGCCCGCACCATTAGATTAACCCAAAATATATTTTTTTTAATAATCACATCACTGGAAATTAGAAATTATAAGCTAAACAAAATATAGTTATTTTTCTATATAACAGAATAATAACCCCATGCAAATTGCTAACCCCATACACCTTGTCCTGAAATTTTGTGATTTTGAATTTTTTATAGGTGTGGTTGAGAACGAAAAACATGGGCTGCATGCGAAAACTTACACAAAGGCTATTATTTCATGTACCACACATGTCACAAGTATTTCTATAGCTATTAAAAATTAACAGTCGCAAATTTTCAGGACAATAAAGCTAGAAATCTGTATGGGGTTAATCAAATGTGTGGGGTTAGGAGAAAATATTTTATACTTATTTTACTAAAATAATTATTTTATGCCTTTTAGTTTTTAGTTTAAAATCGATGGCAAAATTTGTATCGAACAGACAAATAAACAGACTCATAAAAAAAACAAGTTGCATCCCGTTATGAACTATATTTAAAGTTTTAAGGCTATATCTTTTCGAAAAGTTAGTTTAAAATCGATTGCAAAATTTGTACCGAACAAATAAGCTTACAAACAAACAGACAGACAAGAAAGCGAGTTGATATTGCATTATCATACAGTTCTGAGATATGTTTAAAATTTAGTCTCTAGCTCACCAGGAAGTTAGTTTAAAATCGGTTGCAAAGAACCGAACATAAAAACAAACCAACAGGCAGACAAGAAAATGAATTAATATTATATTGTCATCCAGTTCTGGGCTATGTTTCAAGTTTCTAGCCTCTAGCTCACTAGAAAGTTAGTTTAAAATCGGTTGCAAAATTTCCACCAAACAGACAAAAGAACAAATAGACAGACAAGAAGGTGAGTTAATATTTTGTTGTCATCTAGTTCTGACCTATATTTAAAATTTCAAGTCTCTAGCTAATGGTTTAAAATCAATTGCAGCATTTTTATTGAAAGGCAACCAAAAAACAGACAGACAAGAAAGTGAGCTATCTTTAAAGTTTTAAGTCTCTAGCTCATCAGGAAGTTGGCTTAAAATCGATTTCAAAATTTACACCGAACAAACAATACACATCAAGAAAACGTACAATTATTAAATTAATTACAATATAAAACAGGTGTCAGTTTACTTTTTTCTTTACTGGGAAAATTTGATTAAAAGAAAAATATTTAAAATTACATAAATTTTCCTTT
The DNA here is from genome assembly GCA_034092305.1 of Diaprepes abbreviatus. Taxonomy (NCBI): domain Eukaryota; kingdom Metazoa; phylum Arthropoda; class Insecta; order Coleoptera; family Curculionidae; genus Diaprepes; species Diaprepes abbreviatus. Next base: position 25,174,792 of record JASJET010000121.1, read on the forward strand.
AGAAATAAAAAAAAATACTGTTTAGTATTTATTATAAAATTTAACTTTTCTCTACATCGCCTAAAAAAATCATATACAAACCGTTAAATTTAGTTATTGTGAATTGTTTTAAACAACGCTTGACCTAGAAAATGTTGTATTTTTAAATTTAAATTAATTTTACAATAATAATGAAATAATTTGGCATAATTTAACACTGGAAGCTTACTTAAATGTGGAGGAAACTTAACCCATGCCAATTAAAAACGAAAAGTTAAGAGAAACAACAATATAAATCTTCACACGTTAGGCTGTTAAATAAAAAGATAATATGTTAAAATCCTGGGTCAAAGAAAACCTTAAAGACTTAAACTTGAAATTAAAGCTATTGTGTATAACCTAGAAATACACCTGTTGCAATATTTTTATACAAAAGTTTAGATAAAATTTTTTAAAGGCTATTTGCAGTAATTTTTATTATAACCTTTTATTTTAAATTGGAATTTTGTCGTTTGAGGCATCATAAGAACAGTTACAAGGAAAAATATATATTACGTCCAAGTTAGGTGAAAGTGGGGACATTGCAGTGTATTTGTTCATTAATTATAAATATCTGAGATCTGACTTTTATTACGAGGCCAGGCTGTTAACTAGTTAAAACATACGTAAATTAAATAATTCATATCTTGTTTATTAGAAAAAGAATAAATCTAGTATTTCGTGTATATTTGGATAATGATCCACCAAAAAAAAAACAATAGGATACGAACAATTTCCAGAATGTGTGTTGTTACAGCTAATAGAATTAAACTATACTTTAATTTAATAAAACCAATTATTAGATATGCTACTAAATCCAATAATTAAAACATTGCTTTAGTATAGCTCATTGAGAGAAAAGGAAAGACTAGACCCGATTTTGTGGTCTAAGCCAAATTTTCACCCTACATGGAATGATATTGTAACTGTAAATTTATTTATTTTGTTTTAAACCCCCCCTCTTTTTATAATATAAAGTTTCGTAGGATTTTAAAGTTTTTGAGGTGATTTTTGCATTAAAAAATTGGGGATGATTGTAATTCCGATTTTATTTCTGAAGATCAAAATACATAGGTATAGGTATAAATTTTGATGCGTTGGTCTACTTTTCATTGTCAAGGATATCCTGGTGTCTTAGAGCCCACGCAAAAATAACCTTGTCGTGTTTTGCCAGAACGATAAGGTTTTGAAACCAGTCAGATTTGTTCGGATGTTATCTGATGACATGCGAACGCTTTCTGCGCTGCCTCACTGTCGGAGAATTTGAAAACGTTCCTACTTCTCTAACTCTTCGTCAGATTCTTTTTAAGACGGGTATCAATATTTCTGTCTGGAATGCAGTGGTGTACTACTCCACTTATATTGAATTTGAATGTGGTTCCTGTACCATGGTCAGTTTTGGATTAAACGAGATTTCCTGGTTGACAGTATCAAACTGCTTAATCAACACAAAAATAGCAAATAAAGATCTCCAGTAAGATATAGAACAACATTCAAGTAAGATGTCTCGTAAAAGTGTTAATAACCTCGATATTTGTAGTTATATTTGTGGTAACACGACTTTTGGATTGCGCAAACAACCCTTTACTCAAACAGTTAAAAAATATATTATTTTTATTTCGAATGTAAAATGTGAGATTAGGATACGTCCTGGGCTTTCCACAAATAATATGTATGTATAATGTGTTTCTTTCTCTCTGCATTCTGGCTCCACTAAAAAAAGAAAAAAATAATCATTATTATCTTTATATACCATCTGGAATACGATTTCTTTCAAACGGCGAATACCTCCCAGTTGAAGAACTTGAGAAACATAGTTCTGCAATTAAGATTTCGAAGAAGATAGAGAAATGGGTCATGACATTGATCATTAATATCAACGGATCCTGATTTGGTCCCGAGTCTTTCAGCCAGACAATATAATTTCATATGTATTAAATGGTATAGTTAGAGACATTAATTTGCCTGCATAAATCATGATCAAGGCTTAAGCAATGGAATTCCATGTGGTAATAACAACTTTCTGTAGTCATCTGAAACAGCTGATTGCAAAACTGAAGGAAATATGTTTACGTTTATTAAGAGCTCTCGGCATGAACTATAAACAAGAAAAATGGACACTGTTTATAAAAACACAAAGTCAAGTTTGAAAGCAGTGCTGCTTTAAAATAAAATTTATTTCCTCCATTTCTTCTAGGTTACACTATTCACATGAAGGAAATATACAAAACGATGAGGCACCTTTTGTTCTGCATAAAATTTGCATAAACAATTAGGAATATCAATGGCAATGAAATTAGGAAGTTGTTGTGTTTTATTTGGGCTAATTTAAGGTTACACAAAGATTTGACTCTTGTTGTGCCTGAAATACAACTGACCAAAAGAAGATCGCTACTAGAAGAGAAAATGATAGAGTTATTATTGCTGAATCTTAACTATTAGTTGATTCAAAGACGATTATGCTGCCACCCTTCCATATAAAACTGGATCTAATGAAGAGATAAAAATAGCTCAGCATTTCAGTTTGTTAAAGAACAATTTTCCAGAGTTAGTGAAGCAAAAATCAAAAGATATAAAGATTAAGGTCGAAGACTTTTGAGATATACCAAAAGGTGAACAGAAGACAACCTGGAACAATTAGTAGAAACTAATTTCCAATTTAAACTTCCAAAGATGGGCTGCAACAGGTCTTTAAAGATTTATTTTGTCCATTACAACTTAGATAGTTATCCAGATAACTGCAGAGCTGTAAGTGATATTTGAGTATTTCATTTAAGCATTTGAGAAATGGGAAGAACGTGTCAGAGTAAGCGGAACAATGATGAACAATTTCAAAGGACGTTACTACCAATATATTTTTTTTAATTCACCATTGAAGTTTCAAATTATAGCTTTATATTTTCTATATTCCAATGTCATCGAGGGCCTGGTTTAATTCTGAATTATTACAAATATATTACTTCAATAAAACGTTTCTGTTCAACAGTTTTTGTCTAATTATTTTGGAAAGATTTTTGATACTAAGTATAAATTTCAATAAATCAATCAAATACACACATATAATATCGTCTATAAACTTACATTTTAGTATGAATTTATATAAAAATTATTTATGACATGTACCAAAATAACCCAATATTATTTGTATTTTAAATAAATTTTAAATTAAATTAACAAAAAAAAAACGAATCTATTGGAGACGACTCAAGAAATGAAATTCTTTCAGACGCAAACAATCCTAATATTTGCAGGAAACTAAAAACAAAATTTATCACAGTTTGAAAAAGTATACTTTTGCTAAGACACTAAATATATCTATAACATCACTGACGTATAGTCTAGATTTAGCTTCAACTGACTATATACATAGCGTATTGAAAAAATTCGATCGTATATTTTGAAAGAATATTGTACGTGCGACAACACGAAAAAAATTTCATATGACCATTGATCGCCAAATGCGTCATAAGGAAGCTATGATTATTTAAAGGTGGCCCTCGAATCCAGATTTTAATTTAATATATTTGGAATTGCTTGAAGCATCAATGTGTTTTCTAGTATTAAAACTAGTTCAATGAATGCTACTTTTTTATGGTAAGAGTGAGTGATTTGCGTGATCCAGCTTTAGAAGGTCCGAAAAAAAACATTTTTTATCGCTTAAATCTATATGAAGATATCCAAAAATATATATCCATAGTTCTAGAGGCTAATTCTAAGTATTTCGTAAGATACAGAACTGAAAGCAGTGGGGTGTCGAGCAGATTTGCGAGTTTTATCTGGTTTTCAAATTTTTTTAAACTGGTGGGCGTGATTACAAGAAAACTAGACGACCAATCGAAACAAATCAAAGCGTGTTATCTTCAGTTTTATATCTTTTTCTATTTGAAATAAAAATATTGACGAAAAATTATTTTTAAAAAATTTTTATAGCAAGTTGAAATAATATTTTTTTTTAAACGTGCGTTTTATTTCAAACAAAACTTTGTTTGAATTTCACGATTTTTCAGGGTTCTTCTTAGGTCACTAAGAAGAAAAATGTAAGAAATATCAACAAATCAAATGTTTTTCATTATTTCAAATTGAAAATTTTTCTTGTTCTGTTGAAATATACCTGAAAATATTTTAGATAGTTCACTACACTCAGTTATCTTTTTCTTTCCTAAAAAATTCCCGAAGAAACGTCTTTTTTAGGCCTCCTAAAGCAGGATCTCCCTTAACTAATTTTATTCTAAAGTGTCCTTAGTTGAATTGATAGTTGTTAATTTTTAGTTAGGACTAGGTACAGCTGAAAGTAAATTGTATCATTTAACTTGCAAATGAAAGTTAATAGTGAAAATTATTAGTAGTAGTTGATAATTTTTGGAAGAATGACCCGATCATAAGGAGTAAGTAACTGAAATTGAGAGTATATTTTTGAAGGTAAGCCGAAATAAATTCTATTCATCTAATTCACTAACAGAGTTTAACTTTAAAATCGGTCTAAATTGAGAGTAAAGACTTTAAATTGATAAGTACAACAATAAGTCAAGCAAGATTTGAACATTAAAAATACAATAAAAAAAGTTGTGTGTATTTATTATCGAGCCGTCAAAAATAGAAAAGTTTGTTTATTTTCAGAACACAATTATTCTTCTCACTGAATTCAAAGCTTTATTTCTAGGTTTATATCCTTGATTTTCCTATTCTACTTTATGAGAATTTATTGGCTGACAAATGTATCAAAATTATAAGAATGTTATAAGCAAAACACTACTGGCCAAGTAGAAGATCTACGGATACTTCCACAGCAACTACATGGGTCTTGGTCTTAGTGAATTGTTGAGCACAACTATATTTTTTCATGCATATTGGCTTTCTGTGTTCTATGTTTACCAAATCCGTTTTTTTAATCGGCTTCTAAAAGAAGTATATACATCGATTATTTCAAGACGCCTGAACCGAATCGAATGATTTTTTTTGCGTTATCTTTAAGAGGTTGCTGCGGTGGTAGCATATTATTCTAGCCGAAGTCGATTCAGTAAAATTCAAGATATTGATTTTTTCAAAATTGGTAAGGGGTAGTTTTCGGGTGGCATATAACGAATCTAAAATTAGTTTTACTTGTATTGATTTTGTCTAAAATTGGTATTGTTAAGTTTTTGGGCGTGTAAATTACGAATTTAGAATTATTTTTGAAAAATTCAATATAACGGACTAAAAATTTTACATCTCTCGATTTCGTTGTTCAAAAATTTTATATTTCCGGATTGTGTCAAAAATTAATACTAAGGAGTTTTCGAGTGTATAAATTAAAATTCGATTAAGAGTTTAAAACTATTTTTTAGAAATTCACTTTGGTAGGGTCAACATGGTGGGTTATCGGGGTCGTAGGTTTCGAATCTGAAATTAATTTTTTACAACTTAATATGGCAGATACAATATGGGGGACCAAAAATTTTACATTTTTCCGATTTTATCCAAAACTGATATTGTGGAAATTTTGGAGCATAGATTACCGATATTAAATAAAATTCAATATGAAGGATAAAATATGTCGGAATAACAAATTTATCAGGTTCTTTAAATATCGTTATTGAAGAGTTTTCGGGGACTAGATTACGAATCAAAAATTAATTACTTAAAGTTCAAAATTTGTTTAGTACATTTTCAGAGTATTCTTCGAATCAAATAATTTTTTGTTGCTCAATTTAGTGTGGTTTACAACTCTGAATAAAATAGGTACTTTTTTAGACCTTGGAAATATAGCAAGATACATTATACATCTCACTTATATAGTAGTTCAAAACTAAAAGTCGAAAAATAAAACTTTTATAAGCAAATTGAATCGACTTCTAAAAAAGGCTAAACAGTGAAAAAAACAATGTAAGTTTTTATATGAAACTGAAATTTTTGAAGTTGGTGCCAAATTATTACTAAGTTAAACAAATAACTACTAAAATTAGTTACATATAACCTAACATTACAATAAAACGTTTATAAACCGTTTTATGTAAATCACATTTTCTTAGATATTAATTTTGTACCGACTTTAAAAATTTCAATTCCATATAAAAATTTGTATTATTTTTTTTTGATTTTTAGCGCGTTTTTAGAAGGCGGTTCAAATTTTTTATAAAAATTTTATTGTAATTAAGAATGGCACGTATAATAATGTTGTCTTCAGGTATTACTGTTGAATTTTTTATGGCTTCTTGAGCAAATTATGACAAATTAAAATTTTCATTTTATTGATATCTTTTTCTAGCACATTTATACTTCTAAATAAATATGGCCTCAAGTTTTAGATATTTTTTTATATTGACGAAGACTTTAAAACACCTACGTGTATCTGAGTATGCAAAAATTTCATCATTAAAAATGAGGAAGGTACTTATTATGATAAATTCCGAGGAAACAATCTTGCCAAGAATAATAACATATTTATTATGCGACATCTGTTTAACACCATATTCGAATTTAGGCTTGAATTAAATATTCATTTATCACCTGTCTACTAACTATCAAAGTTAATAAATAAAGTGTTTGGTGTAAGAAGATAATTTTTTTTGCAAAATTAGTAATAATAACTTGAAAAGTAGTTGGTAATTGTTTTAATTGAATATTTTCGATGCTGAAAATTTAAATAACTGACCTACCTTATTTACAGAAACCTAATCGCATCCATCATCACAAACAAGGTCATTAAATTTTCACTTCACTTTCACGCAAATAAGTCACTAAGAAATTTTCCTCTTAAAAGAAATTATTTAACGCGACAATGTTATAAAAAAATTGTTTTGAATTTAAACTGATCAGTTATTAATTTAGTTCATGTTCAATAACTTCGATATAAACAAAATCGCGTGTATAGTTCAATGATCTAAACGGTCTTTACTACAAACCGGCGCGGCGAGAAGAACAGTTGTAGCACGTGGTACTCTCGTATAATAGAATAAGTGAATAATGCTTGAATCCGCGGAAGCAATGCAAGAACTCGATGGCTATACGGTAAGAGAAGAAGGAAGAAAGAGTGGATATAGTAGTAGTAGTACTTCTACTGCAAGTGTTTGTTAATGAGCCGTTAAACGGTGAAAAATATACATGTTTAGGAAGTTTTAATTGAAGAATCTCAATTTTAAATTGGGGGAAACTTAATGAAATTATAATGGTATTGTCTACAAATCCTTATATAAAATAGGAATGTTCGACCCTGAAAGTTTCTTGATACTATTAGATATTTTGAGTAATTTAATTAAAATATCAATTCAAATATTACCTATCATCCTCAATTTCTAGAGAGGCTAAGTTTTAAAAAAAATTTATAAAAAAATTGAACTTCGAAAAATACACTAAAAGGCGGAAAATAACAATAAATTTTTAAATGGTGTTCCGGTCGGCCGGTTTTCTAACAAACTATACACACTGTATTATTTTAATAACTTTTCATTGTCAACCTTACTTTTAGCATTTGTCAAATTAATTCAAGTTGCGTCGATAAGCTCTCAAACTACAGTGACTACGAAAGTCGATCTGGACCCTTTATATACCCTTTTGGTCGATACCGGAAGATTCCCTAATTTTCTAGAAGGATTTTCTAGACCTTCTATCATACGCGTTCTATGTTAAAAATAAGGAAATCGAATTCTCTAAAAAGTTTCAGACCTTTCATAGTCGTCTCCTGAGGAAATCCACAAAGGTAAAATTACTTAAATAAATTATGAACTCGTAGAAAATATACCTAAAACTCTACGAACTACAAACACAAACTAATACTATGAAATATAAAATGTTACAAAGTTTGTTACATTAGAAAATATACCTGAAACCCTACAAACTACGAACACAAACTAATACTATAAAATATAAAACGCTACAAAGTTCGTTACATTAGAAAATATATCTAAAACTTTACAAACTACGAATACAAACTAATACTTTGAAATGTACAACGCTATAAAGTTCGTAACAATGAGATTTAAATTTTTGAAGTCGTCGCCAAACTAATACCTGATTCGCATAAAAAGATTAAAAAATACTTTCTTATTTATTTCTTTCTGACCGTAGTTTGTTGTATATATATATATATATATATATATATATATATATATATATATATATATATATATATATCGTATTTGTAGTTATTTATTTCATTTAGAAATAATTTACGCTGACTTCAAAATTTCAATTTCATTTAAAAGTTTATATTGTTCAATATTTTCATAAAAATTTTATTTTTCAATTTTTGGTTTCAAATTAGTTATGATATCCATGAATTATTTAACTAACTACTGTGTGAGCTTAGTGTACCTCGCAATGATTCTAAGGTCGCAAAAAAGTATCAGTTTTATCCAAAGTTCCCATAGTAAATCAGCAATCTTGATTTTAAATTATATTAAATTAGTAATATAGGCCCTTAAAACCCCCCAATACCGATATTTAAAGAACTTGAGACGAAATAATTTTAGTTCCCCCAATATGAATTCTGGATAAAATCAGAAAAATATAAAATTTTAATCTTCCATATTGTGACTGCGATATTAACTTCAGATTAGTCACCTACGACCCTAAAAACTCTCTTATTCCAAATTTGAAAGAATTTGAACAATGTAAAAATCCAATAAGGTGGGTTGAAAGCCCACCTTACTGGATCCGCCATAATGAACTAATAAAAAAAATTAACCTCTTGATCTAAATGTACACACTCGAAAGCTCCATAGTACCAATTTTGGAAAAAAAACCGAAAATGTAAAATTTTTAGACTGCCGTCTTGCATCTGACATATTAAATTTTTTTAAAATAATTTTAAATTTTATATTTACATCCTCAAAAACGATGTCGAACCAATTTTGAATAACATCGAAAAATGTAAATTTATTGGCTCGCCATATTAGAATCGCCATATTGAATCTTTAAAAATTAATTTTAAATTCATAATTTACACCTTCAAGGACCCCCTAGACCATTTTTGGAGAAAAATGAAAGCTGAAAAACTTTTAAGACTCCCTATAAAATCCGCCATATTAAATTTTTCAAAACTTATTCCAAATTCATAATTAACGCTCCCAAAAATACCCCAATACCGATTTTGAACAAAATCAAGACATCTAAAATTTTTAATCCGCCATATTTAATTTTTCCAAATTAAATTCAAATTCGTTACATGCGACCCCGAAAACTCTTTCAAAATTATTTTGTTGTCCGCCATATTGGATCTGCCATATGATTTTTTTGAAGATAAAATCAAACGACCCCGAAAACTCCCCCATACCAATTTTGGAGAAAATTGGACAATTTTTTTTCCGGCATATTGGATCCGCCATATGGAATTTTTTTTAAATAATTTGAAATTCGTTATATGCGACCCTGAAAAGTTCCCTATACCAATTTTGGAGAATATCGGACAAAACTGTTTATTTTTGCCAACCATATTATATATGCTATCTTGGATTTTATTGCACTAATTTCATCTTAAATTATATAGGATCATCTCAGCAACTTCCTGAACATAACGTACCTCCTTCTTTTAGAATTCAGTTTAATATTGAAATCAGTTTCTTTTGTGTCTAGAATTTTATCACGTAAATCGAATAAGGTGCATCTAGGCGAATAATTTTTAGTATATTGAACTGAGAATCCTATAGCAAATGGTTGGAAAAATTATTTTTATTTCAATATTACACCGCCTAATAAGATAGTTTACATAAATAATCCTATGAAAATAAAAGTATTTTTTGCACAAAGTTTTAACGCCATCCAACCATGTTTGATTATGGGAATGGAGAAGGACAAATCCTTCAAAAAAATTATTTTTCTTTGTATTGAAGAATTAATACGCCGCTATTATGACAAATCTAGTTTTTTAACTATCATCTCTATTGTTGCTAAATAATTTAAAATTGTTTTAAACTACATACAATCCTCTTTTTCCCTGAATTATCTCTCGAACGTACATCAACATTTGTTTTCTTACAATTTTTTCATCTTAGAATCATATTTTTGGAATATAGCCTTCAATCTAGGACATTTTGAAATTACTGCTTCGAGCCCTACATCTACGAATGTAGGAGAGGGAGCGAGAGTTATCGGATCGAAATTTTTTTTTATAGGATAGTTGTTTGCTTTTTGATGCTTTGTTTGAACGAGATTCGATTTCTTTCAAAGAATAAATATTTTTGATATGTAACCTAATACTTTCAAATAAATGATAGCTGCCAATAATTTTTACCAGCACCAATTTCTTAAATAAAGCATAATTGCGAAATTGATTCTTACTTAAATATATTTCATACAAAATATAAGTTTATGAGTTAAGAATCCACTTCGTTTTTTCTTGTACCTTTCATAGATATTAAGGTTAAAATAGTCGACAAGATTTTATGTTAAAATATCATCAACAACTATACCAAAAAAATCCATTTATAAAAGATAATTTATGATTTATAGCTAACGTATTTCCTAGTTACGGGATTTAAATCATCGTATTAGTTAGTCAGTTTTCAATATTATTCTCTTATTTTGGAACTTTTTCCTAACATTAACCTGAATCAAACTAATTGTCGGCAATGTCTCATTTTGTAAAATCGTTATTTTTATACTGCAATGCCTTTTCTTAAAAAGGTGTATCAATAAATACAGTGCCCTGCCAAAATGTCTCGTTTTATGAGCTTGTCAGCACGTCAGTACCATTATATAGTTTATTTCACATACATTTTTCAAAAGCTGAACCAAATGCCTGTATGTAAATTTTATCAATAAATTTGAAAATACGTGATCTGATAAATAACTAAATTTTTATATAAGTTAAACTGGATCTATTAATTTAGAGGGAACAAAACAATTTTATATATATATATATATATATATATATATATATATATATATCTTTTGTGATAGGTTTAGTAATAAATTAACAATTAATACTTAAATCAAAAAATTAAAGTGAAAATGAAAAATCCTAAATAACCTGACAAAATGGCGATAATTTTGAAATTAAAACATATTTGGTGAACTTTCTGATTGATATTTCTATCGTTCTGTCTGAATATAATGATTATATTTTCATGGTGGATATTATTTTTGTATTTTTAGTTCAGTAATATTAGTAGAGCGTTTTTTTTATCGACTTTTTAAATTTGAAATATGAATGTTCGATATAGTACATTAAAACATGTATATATTATTTATTGGCTTCAATTCTTTGTGGACTCGTTTTTATTCAAAATACTATGGGTTTATTATGTTAGAGTTTCGTAACAGTTGTTAACGTTGTTAGTTTGTTCACAATTAACCTTTTTCCTCTTTTAACAGAACTTGTTTGTTATGGCTTGTTTACTACTGCTAATCTATATCTAGTATTAGTAGTACTTATTTCATTAGTTATTAAGTTAACGTCAGACTCAAAAATTTTAACTATAGATGTAAAAAGGATTATCTAACGCTTTTCAACACTTTTTAAGCATTTTTTCTTTTTTTTTTAGTATTTCAGTTTTATTTTAATTTTTAATTGATCTTATCTCCATATCCGTAAATTATATTTGTTACAGTTACATACTAATCGTGATGTGCAGTATAACGCGCTTTCGCTTATCATACTCTACTCTTGTGATATCGCTACCTCTTCGACTCCCGAAGAGAGAGGCTGGATCTGTCTTTGTTGTAAACCATACTAAAATGAACAAGGAAAAATTTGACAAAATAAAAATTTGGTCACCCTTATTGAATCCACTATATTCAATTTGAAAGCATCGACTGTAGATTCTACTCTTATTATGCCTAAATAATCTTTAATTCTACTAAAAACCTGCTACTATGGATTTTAAATAATTCTGAATTGGAATATTTTTAATTCACCCTACTGAATTTTAGTAAAACAATATTAAACTCATAATTTACTTCTGGAATAACTGTAAATTCTAATTTTAAACGACATAAGGAAATATCACCAATTCAGTGGAAATCAAGTACGCTATTTTATCTTGAAGCGGGCTTCGCGCAAAGTTCACAAAATGTCTTGCTGTAGGAAGTTGATTTCCGTCCAAATTGTTCTTTAGCTGGTCGTGAGTTCTAAATTTCTTACCGTAAACTCTCTTATTTAAATAACCTTACAAAAAATAGTCAGGGGGTATCAAATTAGGTGAAAGTGGTAGATGTAGAATTTCTGATCGTCTTGAACTTACTCTTTCAATATACAAATCCGTTCGCTGACCTGGTTATGTGAGGCGAGGTTCCATCTTGCTGAAGCCACAACTCTGGGCTATTTTAGAGGCTGGATGTACAAAATTTTTCAGTATGACGCTATGCCGTTCACTATTTATGGTCAAAAGATTTCCATCTTTAATTTTAAAGTGATAGGGCTCTGAGCTGTCATCCCCCAAAACTATACATTTTACGCGATGAAATTGTCTTACAGTTTTTCTTATTAACGAACCCCTTCAGGAGGATATGGACTTTATTAATACGAAATCATTTTAAGAAATTAGATCCCAGTTTTATAAGTTGTTGAGAAGGAATTGAGTTTTAGAAGCTTTGTTGGTAATCTCGGCCCTACAGTGCGGAAGAAAGAGCCCAGCGAATTTAGGGGAGGCCTTAAGTTCCTGAATGAAAATAAATAAATAGGAGGAATCAAGACGGGTGCAAAATAGAAGGACGCGATCAAAAATCTGCTGGCGGCGCACATACTTCTAATTACTGCATTGGCTGTATAAGGTCAATTTTGTATGGGAATAAGCCTAGATGTCTGATGTTCATATTCAAGCATCTTCTTACCCTGTTCCGTCTACGGGGTAAATATTCTGTACTCAAAATGGAAATCGTGGGCTATCGGTACGTGACAAGTCAGTCACAAAACATTTTTGTTGAAAACGTATTTGAGTAGCTGTTATTAAATGTGGCTTTTGAAGTCTTATTTTTTGCTCCAGAATAAGCCTTTCCAGAATTAAACTCTCTTGTAAATTCAAAATCTGAAAGAAAAGGTTAAAAAAAAACATTTCAATCATATAGGAACCTATGGGTTACCTAGTATGTTAAACAATTGTCATAAAAAATTGTATTTGTAAAATACTGCAAATGCTTTATTTCATTCTATTATCTTTTTCAGATTATAAACATGGCAGTATGTACGAACTACGAAAAGTTATTAAGGAATTAAAAGGTATGAAAATATATACACATACAGGGTGTCTCTAAAAGGGGTCTATAAAACCCTAGTGCAAATTTTCAGACTAAAATATAGGTATACAACCCAATTTCCCTTACAATTAGTCAAAAAGTTGATAGTTTCTGAAATAAAGTTTATCGAAGAAATAATTTTTTATAGTGTTTTTCTAACTATTTACCTTAATAATACCTTGATTTAAACTAGGTACTTTGGAGTTTTTTTGGCCGTGAAATCAAGATCAGATTGCAGTTTCAATTTATATTTCAGAGGGCACGGCACCACCAGCAGAATTTTGCCTACATCTAAAACTTCATAACTTTTTTGGCCCCGGTATATTAAATTTCTAATTCAAAACCCCCTTTTTTTGATATCTTTTATCCAAGTTGAACTTAATAGGTGTCGCTTTGAGCAGTGGTCTCTGAGATAATCTAATTTAAATATTTTATTACGTATTGAGACTCATCGTAGCCACATTTCACACTTTATCTAAGCGTAGGAATGGTCCACGTAATTTGGGACGTATTTAAGGGCCAATAGGCTAACAACAAATAAAATTTACATAGCAAACAATGATAATATTGTAAGAATGAACTGAAAGAACAATAACAAAGCAAAACATAAAAATAATATTTATTGAATTTTTTAATTAAACCCTAAGCATATGTTCAAAATTACCTCTGTTTTACTATATACAGAGATTAATTCTACTAAGGAAGTTGAACGGCATCCTTTCCATCGTTTCTGCATCTAAGCATAAAGTGTTCATTGAATTTTGCATTCGTGCCCACAATTCTTCTTCGGTGTTTACAGCTCTACAGTATACCGTTTGTTTAAGAGTTTCCCATAAAAAGTAGTCGATAGGCATTAAATCCGGTGAGTAGGATAGCCAATTGGCAGGATCATCATTTCCTCTTCTGACAGATCAAATTTGAGAATTATCATTTAAATTATTTGTAACATTAAATTTGAAGCGTCCTGGTGCACCTCGTGTATGAATAATATATTTAGTCTAGTATTCAGTGGAAGATCATCCAATAAATTTTGTAAATTTACTATGTGTACTAGGTAATTTATGCCATTTACATGAGGTGGTAAGATCACAGGACCAATAATAAATCTGTCAATGATCCCTGCCCACAACTTAATTTTAAATGCATGTTGACAATGCACAAGTTTTTTTGTTTGCGGGTTTTGGTAAGCATAAATGTGTTCATGACGTACATTTGTAGTATCCCTTCTCGTAAAACAACACTCATCGGTAAATACTTTTTTATGAAAATTTACATTATCTATGTGCTCCCAGTTTTTTAATAAATCGACAGAAGCCTACTTTCAATTCGAGGCCGAGAGATACAAGCTCTTTAACTAAGTTCTAAACCAAAATGTATAGTATTCAGATTCTGATTTTCTTCTACTTGTTCTAAAATTTCTTCTTGAACCTCCGGTATCTCAGTTGTTGCAGGAGCAAAACTACCGGTTTCTCGAAGACGTCTTTTAACAGCTGATGGTTCAGTATGCGACTATTTGGAAATCTTTCTCAGAATCAGTTTACTCTCACCGATTTGCGACCATTTCCTTGAAAATAACCTTGAACTAATAATATAGGCGTCATTTCTGCATTAGTGTAATGTTCGGCTATAGAAAAAAATTTAAGAAATAGAAAATAAATTTTAAAATTAAACGATAAAAGATTGTCAGACTGAATCGTTTAACAATACTCTTTTGCAACATAACTTAATTTCTCATGCTAAAAAATCCAAAAGTATTAAATTCAGTGCAAATAAAGCTATTATTAAAATAAATATTTATAAAAATGTTTTAAAAAATTATAACTTTGACACCCTGTATTTCGGAAATTATCAACTTTTAGACAAAGGTAAATTGGACTAAATCCTTAACTTTAGCTTCAAGGATTTGTTTTAGCATTTTATTCAAATCTTTTAAAGATACTCTGTATATTGAAACTATTTTATCTCATCCTTATAAATTATTTCAGTTTTTAAGCATAGCAGCACAATGAAAAAAAAATACAAATCTTAAATATTCTATTTCAAAGTTAAGAGAATTAAAATATACATACACAGGGTGTCCGGGAAAATCTGGAAAATCTCCCGGATATAAAAAAAAACACGTGAAAGGAATATCACATACTCATATAAACGTTTTTCGTATAGGCCTTCTATTCGGAAATATGGACTCCCAAAGAGCTTCAATGAAATCAAGTTTTTTACACATAATTATTGGACCACAAGGTATATTTCAATTTTTTTTAATATGATTTATACCAGGTAAGACCCTTTATATTACTATTCAAGAAAATGTTGTGAATTACTCACAGCTGTAGGGACGGACTAGTTGTGACACCCATGGCCCAATTTTTTTACGCCCTGTGTTATAAAAACCTTGGACAACGTTTTCTACATACCTTTTGCTATTCACTAAAATTTAAGTACTCTTCTTTCATGTCACTGATCCTAACTGTTTTCGAAAAAAAAAGTCACTTTATTTACACTGTTAGTCCCCTAACTTCTGTCGGGTTAAATATGAAAAAGAGGAATTGTCCCCTGTCATCATGGTTTCAATAAAAATTTAAAATAAATGTTTAGTTAAAAACTTCGTAAGAAGGTTCAAAATGTGCTCCATGAAATCTGATACACTCGCGGCCACGGCAAATTGAGGACTGCAGTACCCGTCACATTAACTCAGCATTGTTTCTTATTTGATCACAATGAAACGTGATTCTCCGTAGAAGTTCCTCCCTGCCATCGACCGGAGTGGAATACACCAAAATTAAAAGGTGTTCCCACGCGTAAAAATCCAACGGCACTAGGTCGGGAGATTGAGGAAGCCAGGCACTGGGTCCTCCTCTAACTATCGAATGGTTTGGATAGATATTATTCAGGTACTTCCGCACAGCAACGCTGAAATGAGGTGATGCCCCATCGTGCTTGTAGTACATGTTTCGACGGGTTTTAAGTGGTAAGTGCTCTACTAAATCATGAAAAGCATTCTGGAGGAACTCCATATAAAGTACTCCATTCAGTCGTGCCGGCAATATGAATGGTCCAATCAAAAAATTACCAAGGATTCCTACCCAAACATTAATGTGAGTTGTGTAAATTTATGATATAATTTTTGGTACACCATGCTTCATCCGTGAAGAGAATAGTGCTAATGAAGTTTACATTATATCATTGCTGATCCAATAACCAGTTTTCAAACTGCATTCTACAGAAAAAATCTTCAGGAATCAGTTTATGCACTTTTTTCATATAATATGGATATAACAGCTGTTTTTGAAGAACTTCAAGTATTATTTTTTTCCGACGTATTAAACTGCGCTGATAATTTTTGAGTGTTCGTTGAAGGAGTATCATCAACAGCATTTAAAATATTTTCCTCTAATTGCGGCGTACGTACTGTTCTTCCCCGTCCAGCATTAGTACTATTTTTCCAAAAATGTCCTGAAATTGAAGAAATTTGATAATATTACCTTATTAAATGGAATCACCTACCATTCTCTCTTAGACATTGGTCAACTCGTTGAAATATTTTCTGATCTGGAAGAGTACGATTACGATATATGTCGTGATATAACCTCCTGACTTCCAAAGCATTGCAAGATACAAGACTATACATCAAATGTATATCTGCATGCTCAATAAACGTGTATTCCATATTTCAAATTATTTCACAATTGATTTCACCACGAAATCCAAAAATCAGTAAATTAATATCCAAGTAAAGAATCAATGTGTCAACGATGTGTAAGTTAACAGGCTTTAAAATGCAAGATATTTATTTCTTTCTATACCTTAGTACGCAACGTTAGGAACAATACTTTGTGTTTGGTGCCGATAGAATAAAACGCACATTTTTTTCGAACCTAGGTCGAACTGCAATTCACAGAATAAGACGTTTTTAACTAAAGAGGTAAACTATAATTTTAGATCGAATTTTTTTTTATCATAAGGTTGAAGATTGAACATCTAATAGGAACAAAGATGTATCTTTTATCGAAATACGCCAAATACATGATGTAAAAAAATGACGTTTTTTCGAAAACGGTTAGGATTAGCGACATGAATGAAGAGTACTTAATTTTTAGTAAATAGTTAAAGGTATGTAAAAAACGTTATCCAAAGTTCTTATCATATAGTTCCTAAAAAAATAGGATCATAAATATCACAGCTAATCCGTCCCAGCAGCCGTGAGTAATTCACACCACCTTCGTGGATAGTAATTTGAAGGGTGTTACTTGGTATACATCATATTTAAAAAAAATTGAAATATACCTGGTGATTCAATAATTATGTGTAAAAAACTTAATTCCATTGCAGCTTTTTGGGAACCCTTATCTCCGAAGAGGAGGCTTACACGAAAAAAGTTTACATGAACCTGTAGTATTCCTTTCACGACTTTTTTTTCATATCCGGGAGATTTTCCACATTCTCCCAGACACCCTGTATATTGAACGTTAACAATTTATTTAATTTTTCTTAGGACTTTATAGATAGCTGTAAAATAATATCGACATATTTTAATGTAATTTATTTTTTCTCCGGAATCAATCTTTATTATCTCAAATACCTTCACGTTTTTAAACCTTGTTCTTTATAATAAAATAAGCTATTATGTTTTGAAAAAATTGTGATGCAGTAAAACATGTAAAACTATATATTCATTCAATGCCACCAGAAACTTATTATTTGTCAATATCATAAAATTCCTGTATCCTATATATTGTTATTATGGAATTATTCAATATACTTATATATATATATATATATATATATATATATATATATATATATATATGTGTGTGTGTGTGTGTCAATGAAATAGTGTAAATTGACAGAATATTCGATTAAAAGCTGATTTGACAACTGTTCTTGAATAAAAACCGTGATTTTTTCTACTCATTTACCAGCAATATATTGGCTCAACTGCGACGTCATTTAGTTAGGTTTCACATTTAACATGGTGAAATCTACAACTTGTTTTTGTGTTTTCTTTCATTAGTAATAGGGTTTCGGTAGATTTATATTAAAACTGCCAGCGCTATCTGGGAAGTAAAAGGTATGTCACTAACGCAAAGTTTATAATTTTTCTTGACATAATTGCCACCGACAGAACAGTCACTAGCAATGACACCCTGAATTAGAAGTCCTAAAGTAGAGCCGAAAAACTGCTTGACTGTACTAAGCCTTGTAGGACAACCTTAAAACCTTAATTTTAGATTATATCGTGGTTGTAATATGAACAATAATTCTAATGCATATTTAATGTCTTTGATGTCCTATTTAGGTTACTAACATACAATATAACTTTTCGTGTCATGCATTATTAACCTTGCATTTAGGTTCGTATTTAATATTACAATTATTATTACACAGGGTTATTTATTGCTAAGTAGTCCAAGTTCTGCACTTAAAGTAATTATAAATTAATAATATTCTAAACTATTTACGTTGACTATGAGTAATAAGGTCAATTATATATACACGATGCTACAAGTTGGAGCTTATACTATTATCATTTTGGCAAAGGGGAAAAAACAAAGAGTTAGAAAATTACGCGCGTGCTGAGGGTTCCGCACAAATAACTATATTATTGACTTCTAAAGACAAGATCTGCACATATAAAAATGTTGCCCCCTACCAATTTCACCAGTCGCATAATTATTTTTGTTGGTAAAAGAAAAATGTATATATTTCGAAAACTATAAACATTTGAGGTTAAGTATTGACTAATTTCAACAACAACAAAGTCCTTGCTCCTCTGAAACCTCTTGAGATGTTATTTGGTGTTATATTCTAAGTAATTTAGGTCAAATATACTCGATTTTTTTTTATATTTTCTGTCATTAGAAATGCTTATCTTTTAAATCACATTTCTGAATACATTTTTTCCCACATTTAATTAGAAATTCGATATTGAAGGTAATAAAATTGCGAGATATATGACAATTTACGCTATCGACAGCTCTACCACTTCCCCTGCCTTTATTTTTGTAACTATCAGTTTTCTAGTTAGTATACATATTTGGTTTACAAACTTTTTTTGGTGAAGAAAATTTGAAATTGCCTTAAAACAGAAGAAGAAATGAAATGAACATAGAACTGGGAGAAAATATTTTGAAACAAGTTATATGATTTGGTGATCCCAGTGATGTCCATATTTTTTTTACTGCCATACTGCGAATAAAACGAAATTTTTTTGTCTGACGAATCCTCAGTTTAACCATCACTGGAGCTGTGACCGTCAATTGATTCATTACACTAAAAAAAGTCCTTTATGCTATTTCCAATATAAAGCTGATATTATTAAAAAATGTGGACATCACCGGGACAAAAAAAGCATCTAGCTTGCTTCAAGATTTTTCTCCCAGTCCCATGTTCATTTCATTTCATAAAGACCGTCTATGGACTTCGTCAAATGAAAAAACACTTTATTTATATTACTCGTAATACAAAGTTGAAATCAGTAAAAAGATGTGAATATCTCTGTGATCACCAAATTATAAAAATGGGTAAAGCTAAGTTCTGACTTTTTTCGCTTGAGATTGCTGTTATTCTCATAGATTTTTTAATTAATATATATATATATATATATATATATATATATATATATATATATATATATATATATATATATATATATATATATGTGAAGTAAAATGCGAAACAGTGAATGCAAACTTCGCTCCATCATATCCTTTCTGTGTTAGAGGTTGCACAGTTAGAATAAAATGTAATAAAACACAATTCATCCTATTCCACCACCATCGAGATGGTGGCCTACCTGTACCACCATACCGAGAAGAAAGTCAAAGCTTACCCACCCGCCACAGTGATACGGCAGAGATACATATTTCGTCTCTCACTAGATTCATCAGGGTACCGACATGCACCTGGCTGTCCAAAGGACAGATCGGAAGGTAGGATGCAACACTGAACGCGGCTTCGCCGACCTCTCGTCGGATGGCTTATATATGTTTATACGGCTTTCACGGATTCCTCCGTGTGAGATGCATTAGCAGTGGTTATATCCACATTATGCTGTTGTAGTGCTGAAATCACATTCAGCAAACGTACAACTATATGCAACTCCGTATGTAAGTGAAGTAAAATGCGAAACAGTGAATGCAAACTTCGCTCCATCATATCCTTTCGGTGTTAGAGGTTGCACAGTTAGAATAAAATGTAATAAAACACAATTCATCCTATTCCACCATCGAGATGGTATTGTGATCTTGAAAAAATACAAAATGTGTCGTATGTCTCAAAAACGCTATATATTTTTTCAAGGTTAATTTTCAAAAATCTGGAACTAAACCATTGAAAGACAGAAAAACTATATCGAAAATATTTTTTCCAAAATTTCCTTTACTTCATTTTTACGTCAAATATACCAATAAATTTATATAACAACAAATTTGTTTAAAAGTTATTTGTAATCTCGATGTGAGAGGGGCTTTTTGTGATGTTTGACGGACACAAAACTTTTATTTAATTTTGCTTTTAGTTTTTTTTTTGCTTGTCAGGTTATTCAGAAACCACATAATGGACTCTAATTCTAACTATACAGAATGTGTTGTGAATTATTCACAGCTGCAGGAACGGAGTAGCTGTGACACTCATAACCCCATTTTTTATGCCTTGTATGATGAGAACTTTGGACAACGTTTTTTACATATCTTTAACTATTGACTAAAAAGTACGTACTCTACATTCATGTCGGTTATCCTAACCGTTTTCGAAAAAACATCATTTTATTTACATCATGTATTTGACGTATTTCGATAAAAGACATATCTTTGTTCCTATTAGTTAATAGGAATTGAACATTTGTTCAACCTTCAACCTTATGATAAAAAAATTCGATCCAAAATTAGAGTTTACCTCTTTAGTTAAAAACATCTAATTCTGTGAATTAGGGTTTGACCTAGGTTCGCAAAAATTGGACATTTTATTTTTTCAGCACCAAAAACAAAGTATTGTTGTTCGAAAGAAATAAATATCCTGCATTTTAAAATTTATCAGTTTTCACATCGCTAACACATTGATGCTTTACTTGCATATTAATTTAATGATTTTTGGATTTCGTGATGAAATTAGTTGTGAAACAATTCGAAATATGGAATACACGTTTATTGAATATGTATCTGATGTATTATCTTGCATCTGGCAATGCTTTGGAAGCCAAGAGGTTATATCAAGACAGATATCTTAATCGTAATCTTCCAGATCAGAAAATATTTCAATGATTTGACCAACGTCTAAGAGAGTATAGTAGGAAATTTTGGGAAAAGAAGTATTGATGCTGGTCGGGGAAGGACAGTCTTACGCTGCAATTAGAGCCAAATATTTTAAATGCTGTAGGTAACACTTCTTCAACGAGTACTTAAAAATTATCAGCGCAGTTTAATACGTCGAAAACAACAGCATGTGAAGTTCTTCAAGAACAGCTGTTATATGCATATCATTTGAAAAAAGTGCATGAACTAATTGCTGAAGATGTTCCTCGTAGAATGCAGTTTGCAAACTGGCTAGTAGATCAGCAACGAAATAATGTAAATTTCATTATCACTATTATCTTCACGGATGAAACAAGGTTTACCAAAAATGGTATCATAAATTTACACAACTCACATGTATAGTCTGATGCAAATCCCCATGCTCAGTTTTCAATAAATAAATGTCTGGGTAGGCATCATTGTAAATTTTTTGAATGGATCATTCGTATTACCGGCACGACTGAATGGATAACTTTATTTTAAATTCCTCCAAAATGCTTTTCACGATTTAGTAGAACAATTACCACTTGAAACCCGCCAAAACATGTATTACATGAACGATAGGGCACTACTTCAATTCAGCGTTGCCGTGCGGGTGCACTTGAATAACGTCTATCCAAACCGTTGGATAGGTAGGGCAGGGCCTATTACCTGGCCCCGTCGATCTCCCGACTTTTATCTGTAGGGACACCTCAAAATCTTGGTGTATTCCACTTCAGTCCATAGTAAGGGGGAACTTCTGCAGGGGGAATCACATTTTATTGTGATCAAATAAAGAACAATGCAGAATTAATACGTTGAGTTCGTCGTGCCCGCAAGTGTATCAGACGTCACTGAGTCCATGTTGAACCCTCTTACCAAGTTTTTAACTAAGCATTTAGTTTAACTTTTTATTGGGACTATAATGACAGGAGAAAATTCCTCTTTTCCAAATTCAACCCAACAGAAGTTAGGGGACTAACAGTGTAAATAAAATGACGTTTTTACGAAAACGGTTAGGATTAGCGACATGACTGAAAAGTACTTAATTTTTATCATACAGGGCGTCAAAAATAGGGTCATGAGTGTCGCAGCTAATAAGTCCCTGCAGCTGTGAGTAATTCACAACACTTTTTTGGATAGTAATTTGAACTATCTTAGCAGGTATACATTATATTAAAAAAAAATTGAAAAATACCTGGTGATTTAATAATTATGTGTAAAGAACTTGATTCAATTGCAGCTCTGTGGAAGCTTAGATAGACTTGTAGTATTTCTTTCACTTTTTTTTCTTGTCGGGGAAATTTCCCACATTTTCCTGGACACCCTGAATGTCATTTTTATGGGGGAAATTCGTAGCAGTTTTACTTCACCAAAAAGTATTAAAAACAGTTAAATTTTGTGCCGGGCAGCCGTGCTAGGAGAATTAAAGTAAAACACTCCATTTACTTGTATTTTTTTGGAATAAACTATAAGGTCAATATTTATTAATACACTGGTTTTATAAACATTTATTTTTTGAAACACTTAAAATTAAAAAATCATAGTTTTCCTGACGGATCATGTTATGAAAAATTATTATTTTTGAAAATATAAATAATAGAGACTTAAAATTCAAACCTATAAGTACTACCTTTTATCACCTGATTTATCTTGTAAAAGTTATTAAAAAATTAAGAAAATAAAATTCTTTGCTGCATCGCCTACCTTTCGATGTATAAAGCGAAATATGAAAAAAAAGATTTTTCCTCATTAGTTGATTATTGTCAGTTAAGCACAAGCAAAAATTCGTTTTCCTTATTAGCATATCATTATAACATTTGCAATTTTTGTTAAAAATGTCCTTTGTTGCTTAATTTTACTGGCCTAGATTGCATATTTCAATTTACTTGATATTATCTTCTTTTTGAAGAATGTAACTTGTTACATTTAAAATGTTAATAAATTGTAAAATTATATTTTTGGAGTAGATTACAGATAATTGATTGCCAGGTTATTAAAACCTTCATTTAATCAAACTTTTCTATTAATTCTACTATATATGGTCTAAATTTTTTGTCCCCTAAAGTTACTGCAAGGTAACGTTTTTTTAGAAATTTTATTAAATGAATAGGTATGCAAGGTAGTTATCTTAATTAATACTAAATTACATGTAATTGAAATTTATTTGACATTATAGATTTATTAGAGTATCTGTAGATATGTTGAAAGAAAAAAGTAATGAATATTATATGTATTTTTTTACCTATATGTTGTATTTTTATACCATTGTATTTGGAATAGCAATGGCCCAGTTATAAGTAATGAGATACATATTTCATAAATTTTCTTAGTTACTTTGTCAGGAACTTGCACCTCAAGTTCAATTAAAGGAAATAATAAGTATTTATTAGACTACCATTATTAGTTGATAATTAGTATCTAGGTGAAAAAGAAATATAAGAAATAGACGGATTGTGTATTTCAGTGTATATTTTTTAAATTATTATTATCGGCCAAGCGCTTTCGGTCTAACTTAGACAATCCTCAGTGCTCAGACCCTAGAAACAAGAGAATATGGTCAGCAAATAAGCTTACTCAGTACTCACCAACCACACTCACTCGTCAAAGGGCACACTTTAACTACCTAAACTTTTACTGCCCTTTCTTTCTGCCCTTTTTCTCTTTTTGCTCATTGTCAATGAATTATTAATATGAAATACAATAACAAGAAATTTAAAAAACTCATACAGTGAATTACTTCTCAGGCTTACACATACTTGTATATATTTTTAATTTTTGGACAATTTTTATTGCTATATTATGCTATGACTGTGTGTAGCATAACCTCACTGTCTTTTGGAGTTGTTATTGTAATGGTTTACTATTTTAATAATGTATACAGTGTTTTGAATGTTTTTAATTTTAATTTGGGACAGATTTTTAATTTTTTATTTTTTTAATTGTATATGTGACTTGTTCTGTGTGAAGGCTACGCTGGCGTTGTTGGAGGTTGTTCTCAAAACGACAGGGTTAGGGTGTGCCCTTTGACGAGTGAGTGTGGTTGGTGAGTGTCTGAGTAAGCTTATTTGCTGGCCATATTCTCCTGTTTCTAGGGTTTGAGCCCTGAGGATGGTCTAAGTTAGACCGAAAGCGCTTGGCCGATAATAATAATTAAAAAAATATACACTGTAATACACAATCCGTCTATTTCTTGATTTCTTCGGTGTACAACCTGTTAATAACTTATGAAAAAGAAATATAAGTTATTTTTATTTATATTACTTATATTAAAATATACTGAGAGCGATTTTATTAAAACTGTGATATGATCTGTTTAACATTACTCTCCAACCTCATTATCCACAACTTTTCAATAACATTTTCGATGTCGATCTCGATAGCGTTTCCATCGGTCAAACGATATCATTGTCAACTTAATATATAATTTTTTAAGTGTATTACAAACATAGAAAACTATTTTTAATCTCTGAGACGTGTCCTTCAATGGTCCTCCCCTTTAAAGCTATAGTCCTGGTTTTAGGGACGCTAAATAGTTCGCAGAGCTTTTGATAAAGTTTGGATTCAAAGTTACATCCTTGGCCAGAATGTAGCTCCAAATGAATTCCAAATCGGTTGAACACATTGTTGACTATGACTTCAGCTACTGTGTAGGTCTCCTCGTTAAGGATGGCAAATATATTAGTCCATTTAGTGAAGTAGTCAATAGCAACCAAAATATATTTGTTGCCTTTATCTGTTTCTGAGAATGGTTCAGCTATATCAAGAGCCATTCATTCAACAGGTATTCCAACATTATACTTCTTCCTTTTTCCCTTAGATCTAGTACTTGGACCGTGGCTAACTACATATTTAAGGCACTATCTACCACGATTTTAAGTCTTGACAGTAGTTAATCCAGTAAAATTTGTTACGAAGTTTGTCTAGAGTTTCATTAACTCCTACATGATCATCAGACTTCCTATCGTGAATTTCTGCAGCACTTTATGTGCCTTCTTAATTCCACCCAACAGTCTCTTCTCATGTGTCCAATTCGTCCACATCTGTAGCACTTTATGTCTCTATAAAATATAATTTCTAACGTAAAATTTTCTGCTCTTTTCGACTCTGGTTTCCATTTGAAAAAATATTCCGATATTCAAATGACGTAATAAATTGATCTCAAGATCAGAATCACTAGCACAGGATTGCTCTGTAACTGAACTATTCACTCAATTATTTGTAAATCGTTCAATAAATTCCTCCACAAAATCAAAGAGAGGGTTACTCATAATTATTTCTGTATGTAAAATTTTGCACTCTTTCCAATATCGATGATAAAAGTATGAAGTTTCATTGAAATAAAACGTACTTGACTTCAAATGGCCTTGAAGATCAAGATCAAGGTCAAATTTGGTCAAGGTCACCTTGAGATGCATCATTTGTTTTCCTGAAACTTTATAAGATAAGCTTTTCTCCATCACTCTTAGTTGTCAAGCTTTTGGATATTTACACCAATTTATGGTATAAGAAATAATCTGCAGATGCAATTTTATCGCTATGTTATTTATAGTATTGGATAGGGAATTTTTTCCGCTTTGCATTTCTGCAATGAAAAATGGTGGGTTCTTATTTAAATAACTCAACTTGACCTTCGAATCACCATGCAAATTTACCTCCAGGACTAACACAAATCGGTGACCCCCATTGTTTTAAACAAATAGAGATTTGTTTTCGTCGGTGAATATTACTCTCTCGTTAAAAATTGCGGAGAACTTCAAGACAGTGGCGAAACTCCGGGCTTGGAAAATGGCGACAGTATTGTCTCGTCCTCATATGGAACCCATCAGGCCATTGCATTCTGTACAAAACCGCCATCTGAAGGCCCAAGGGTAAAAGAAACATCAAAATTACGCCAAGCATGCTGCCCAAAGATAGAGGTCGCATCGTTCGGCATCGGCAACCAAACTAACCACGAGTTCTCACAGTTCAAGCAAGATGTCGCATCAACGATCTCCCTATGACAACGATGCGTGCTTTTTAAGTCAACAATTATATATAAAAAAGAAATATGCTTTCGTCTCAATAAGATTGTGCGGACTGTACGGACATAAGATGGTTGGTAAACATTACTCATGAGTAATGTTTAAGAACAATCTTATGTCTGCACAGCCGAGAATTATTTATTTTATTTTAAAATTATACGGTTGAAAACTTATCTCTTGTTTTATATTCCTGTTGGTTTAAAAAACATACAGCTTTAATAGGGAGATGGTTGGTGCCACACCTTGCTTGAACTGTGAAAGTTCATGGTTTGTTTGGTTGCTGAAGTCGAATGATGCGACCTCTCTCCTTTGGGTAGCAAGTTTCATGTATCGAATTGTGATATATTTCTTTTTTAATATATCGTCGCGCCATTAAATGGAGGTTTTGTATATTTTTGGTTTGTGTTGCTCTTGTGTTATTGAGCGGTCCGGTTGAGATGTAGCTATTCGTGTCGTGTCTGTCGTTTTTCATTTTAAAAACAGTTGATTTTGCTTGATAAGGGCCATATGAGGACAAAATGGCGCTGTTGTCATTTTAGAGACCAGGAGTTTTTCCACCGTCTTGGAATCTTCTGCACTATTCAACACGAGTATATATATATATATATATATATATATATATTATATATATATATATATATATATATATATATATATATAGGGTGGTCCAAATCACCCATACAGACCTTACAGAGTGGTAAAAAATGGTTTTTTCCAAAATCTGATGACACATTTCATAGGTAAATGAGGTACGCTCTATCGATTGGCCATAAAGTTGTAGCGTGTGTAGGAGGCCACATAAGGGGACGTTGAAGTCGGAATTTTCAAAGGGAACGCTGTCAAATCCGAATACTTCGAATTTCTAGGAAGTTCTATGAACTCTACAACTTTTGTCTGAAATATTTTTTCATAGGACGCGTAGTTTTCAAAATAAATATGTAGGTAGAGTTAAAATTGGTCATGTGATTTGTTTGCAAGGTCACTTAGAGGACAAGAAATTCATATCATCATAAAAGATGTGTATTTTCATTCGTAGAATTCAAATCCGCTCTAAAAATATGCATGTTTCATTCGAAAAAATGAGCTTCCGGTCAATTTGACCCGCTTCCGATCAAAATCGAAAGTTAATATTCGCGCCATTCGATAGAGCTTACGTCATTAATCTTAGATATTCATGTCAGATTCTTGAAAAACATTTTTTAACGTGTTATAAGAGGTGGTGATGATTTTTAGTAGATGGTCACGTGATGATTTTCGGAGGTCTCTAGAGGTCGAAAATTGCATTTTTTAGAAAAATGTTTCTTACAAAATATGTGTAATTTTTCTGGCTTAATCCGAATCCGTTGTAAAAATATGTATGTTTTATTTAAAAAAAACTGAACTTCCGGTCAGACCGGAAGTTAATTTTATGGCCAATCTTTATAGCATACCTCATTTACCTCTGAAATGTGTCATCAGATTTTAGAAAAAAACACTCTGTAAGGCCTGTATCAGTAGTTTTGACTACCCTGTATATATATATATATATATATATATATATATATATATATATATATATATATATATATATATATATATATATATATATATATATATATATATATATATATATATATATATATATGCCAAAAAATCCTAATGAAGTGTTCTGTGGTGATACAAATATAGATCTGAAGGATGTAGGTAGTAAAACTACTTGTAATTATCTGAATTGTTTGAATGGCATGGAATATGTCAGTCAAATAAATAATATTACTAGACAAGACCGTTTCTCTGGATCATGTGTTGATCACTTTTTTATTTACAATAGGCTTAATTACAGTAATGTAAAACCAATTGTATTGATTTCTGACCTTACCGACCATTTCCCGATTATACTGAACATTGACTTTAAAAATATGAATAATAAACCCATTATTATTAATCACAACTCTCATCCCATAATAAAAACAATAGATCACATAAAATTACAAAATCAAATCAACAATGAAAACTGGGATTCCGTTTACGGTTCTGATATTGATTCATGCACCGAAATTTTTATTCAAAAAATAAATAAGTGTATTTCTCACTCGACTAAACAAAACAAATTGAAAATACAAAAAAAAAGGAATGGATTACTATGGACATTATTACATCTATTAAAAATAGAGATAAACTTAAAAAGATAGCGGACAAGAGCCCACAGAATATCGAAGCGCTCTTCAGAAGCAGGCTGGTTGACTGTAAAGAATTTATATTTGTTAAATATAAATGCAATATTCGTTATTAAAAGAATCTTGGGAATAATCTACCGAAGACTTTATTGAGTTTCAAGTAAATTGAGTCGTAATTATATTTTTATGCCAGGAGGTACTTTCTATTCAGGTACAAAAAAGCCATTTTTGATGTTACAGTATAATTAGTTATATAATTCAAATATTGCTATTACGAGGTACAAAAATTAGTAATTGTGACGTTAATAATATAAATTGGAGATGAATACTGCTTATCATTTACACTTAATTTAAATTTCTAATAAATTTTTAACAGGGATAAAATTGGTAATAAACTAATCTGTTAATATGTATATCATGTAACAAAGTGACTTTCACTAATCATAATTAACCTTGAAGCATATTTTTATTAAATTTTCACCAAATAAATCAAAAAGGAACATTATAGCGTAGAAATTCTCTTGAAATTTAAAACAGGTGATCCAAAAAGATCATTTCCTTTTCTCTTTCAGTTATTATAATGACTGGAACAAAATAATGGAAAAAGCATTAATAATGATTCACTAATTATTGATTGGTATGAGTACCATAACTTATTAAAATATTATGCAATGGAAACTTTCATACTGCAATATTATACCTGTTACAGCATCTTTTAACTGAAAGTAAAATTATTTACTGCAAAAAGATAAATTGCAGTATTTATGATTTAAATAATCTAAAACATTTAGGACATTTAAATCAAGTAACGTTTGGTATATGTATAATTTAAAACATCTATTTAAGATAAATATCTACATATATCTAAAAAATACAATTTTGTTTGATATATTTAGTGCAACGAACTGTATTATTAATGACATGACAAAATTGGCAAATTAAGCACACTTACATTGCTTTATGTTACACCTCGTCTTGTTTTAAAAGTGCAATAAATTGTTGTTATAATAATTGAAAGTTATATCAAAAAGTTAAGTAATTTTCAGGAAATAGTAATTGAAAAATCAATCAAATAGTTTGTTTTTGTTTTAGCGGCTCTAGGCTATATAAATGATAAAATAAAACAAGTTATCTACACGAATGTTATTTCCTTCATTAAGAGTCTCCTATATAATATTCGATAAAAAAGATCAGGACCCATAAATATAGTGCTAACCGCCGAATTTCGAAACCATTGATGTAATAGAATTTATTGCAAGTCGTGTACTTTAGGAGTAATTAAAATAAAATTTCAATATTTCAATCATATTTTATTGTCAGATTTGCAAAGAAATCGTTGCAAGAAATTAACGGAGATTAATCACCAATCATAGGTTTTATTAATTTTATTGTTACATTTTGAATATTCTAGTTAAGCTAATCAAAATTAATCAAATTGAACACAAAATTTTCAAAAATTAAACCAATATGTAATAATTCAAGATATAGTAAAAAATAAAGGCAACTAAAAAAATGAATACATGAAATTTAAAACTAGACAATTTTGGAGCTTATGACAACTTCTTTTATCACAAAAATGTGATTCATGTGATTCAAATACAATAATGTGGATTGGATTGGTAGTACCCATAGAACCTATCGTAAAACCGAATTTATAACATCGAATATTAGTTTTGTAAAAGATTAAGCTTAATAGGGCAGCAATTTTTATCCTAACGAGTGTCTCGAAAAAAATTTGAATTATTTTCGTCTGCTAGTTGTTAAGTTAGTCATATTTAGTAGATTTTTAATTTAAAGCTAAATATTTACGAAAATTCCGCGTTACTATTTGAAAGAATCCATAACAAATTAGATAAAAATTACTTTCATAATTGCGTTCGGTGTGCAATCGACACATCGTCATCGCCCTATAGAATCAGCTGGAACAACGAATTACTTCCATCCGGTATTCAGAAATTAAACCACCCCATAATAGATTTGCAAGTTTATGCTAAAAACATTGATCTGACTCAAGAACTGCAATCTACTGAACATATATAGCGCAGAAACTTTGACATAATAAAAATATGGGAGTGTCTTGACAAATGACAAATACTAAACTAGTTGATGTCGAACTTAAGGTACTATTTCTCCACTTATCATCGGACCCTAAATTTGCCCATTCAATTCAGTTAACTCACGTACATTTAGGAAAGGTTATAAAAAATAAAAAACTGCACCCACTTTAACGTTGGATCATCCGAATGAAAATTACTAAAGTGAGAAATATCTAGATTTACCATCCATTACCGGAGTAACTGAAAATTACTCATTTATAAAATTATCCATTACAAGGGTAATTTATAATTTATTTCTTCAAATTATTGTATTATAGAGACTGCTTCTGTCCATGATGATATGCTTTAGTCCCATCAATAAGATCTAAAATGGTCAAAAAAATTAAAATTTATCAATTTAATCCAAAGATACCCAAAAAGGATCAAAAAATTTTTTTTTTTTAAAGTGCGCTAAAAAGTGAAAAATAACATAAATTTTTATATGAAATTGAACTTTTTGAAGTCGGCGCCAAACTAATAACTGACAAAATGTGATTTGCATAAACAGATTAAAAATACTTTATTTGTAATTGCTTTCTTACCATAATTTGTATATATTAGTATTTATTTTATTTACAAATAATTTGGCACCGACTTCAAAAAGTTCAATTTTACATAAAAATTTATAGTTATTTTTCACTTTTTAGTGCCCTTTTAGAAGTCAGTTAAATTTTTTTATAAAAATTTTATATTTCTATTTTTAGTTTTAGAATTCATTATGATATTTATTTATTTAAAGAACCTGAAATGTAATATAATAGTTTGTATAGGCCTCAAGAAGCCCACAATATCAATTTTACACAAAATCGGAATATGTAACATTTTCTGTCCCTCATATTGTATTTTATCGACCTAACAGTTGTAAAAAATTAACTTCATATTCGTAATACACGCCCCCGAAAACCCTCTAATACCAAAAAATGCGAATAAGGTCAAATTTTCAACCCACCATATTGCATCCGCTATATTGAATTTCAAAAAAATTATTTTCAGTCTTAATCTAATCTAAATCTAAACCCTTCAAAGTCCCCTAATATCAATTTTGGATGAAATCCGGAAATTTAAAATTTCTAGACTTATATTCGCCATATACAAACGATTCAGTCCCACCTTTCAACAAAATCGAAAAATGTAAAATTTTTAGTCTGCTATCTTGGATTTGCCATATTGAATCCTGAAAAAATACTTTTAAATTCATAATTTACACCCTCCAGAATCCCCTATATCAATTGGGAGAAAATCAAAAAATGTGAAATTTTCAGAACACCATATTGAATCTGCCAGATTGAGTTTTTCAAAAAATATTTTAAATTCATAATTAACACTAACAAAAATACCCCAATACTGATTTTAGACAAAATCGGGAGATGTAGAATCTTTAATATGCGACCTTGAAAACTTCCCCGTATCAATTTTAAAGAAAATCGGACAGAATTGATTTTTTCGTCCACCATATTGGATCCGCCATATTGAATTTGAATTTTTTAAAATAATTTCAGATTAATTATGTACGACCCTGAAAACTCCTTTGTACCAATTTTGGAGAAAATCAGACCAAATTGATTTTTTATGTCCGCCATATTAGATCCGCCATATTGAATTTTTTTAAAATATTTTGGATCCATTATGCGCGACCGCGAAAACTCCCCCACACCAACTTTGGAGAAAATCAGACAAAATTAAATCTTTTGTTTACCATATTGGATCCGCCATACTGAATTTTTTAATAATAATTTCAGATTCGTTGTATACGACCTTAAAATTTTCCCCATATCAATTTTGGAGAAAATCAGAAAAAATTAATTTTTTTAGCCGTCATATTGTCAGCGCCATCTTGGATATTACTGCACCAATTTCGTCCAAAAAAATATAGGACCACCGCAGGAACTTCCTGAACATACCGTAGAAAATTTCATTCAAATCGGTGCCGATATTCCGGAGTAATCGGTATACATATAAAAAAAAATACATAGTCGACGAATTGAGATCCTCCTTCCTTTAGAAGTCGGATAAAAAGATAACAATAATTTAATGTTTTTTCACACTTTCTGCTTAGAATATTTTGAGACAGACGCATCGGAGTTCAAGCTAATTTCATTTTGTTCTCGAAGCAATTTATAATATACTTACGTACGGTTTTCATATATCTTTTGTTCTTTATTGAAAGTGAATGATAATCAAAATTGCACAAGTAAGGTAAATAATAATAGTTATGTATCCATTTTATATACTGCCGCATTATTTGTGAAAAAAACATCATTATATTATTTAATTCAGAAAGAATATCAATTAATAAGATATTAATGTGGAAAATTCAATTTTTAATTATTCTTCTAATGGTCAATTTAAGAAACGAAATTTTAAATAATCTAGTAATGGGTAATCTTATCCCTAAAATGATTTGTTATTGCGTCAACTGGTAATTTCAAAAATAAATTATGAATTACTTTATTAGTTAATATTTGTACGACCAAAATTTCTAATTACTTTATTAATTGATAATTTTAGGAATGGAATCTGCAATTACTTCATTAACTGTTAATTTTGGTTTCGAAGTTAATAATTGATAGAATAATTGATAATTTCGATTTGCTGATAATAATTTTCTAGTAGCTGATTAATGGTTAATTCTAATTTTTTTTTGCTGATCATTGGATTTACTTAACTACAGAAATAGGCCCCACTAATCAATTTTAATGATAGTGGAGTGCTTAATGACCTATATCTAAAATGATATGTTCGTAAGTTATTTACTGACAAATAAGAAACATACACATAACGTTTATATTGGATATATGCAAAATAAAACATTGTTTATTGACACTTCTGTTAATTGTTAATCTACAGGATGAAGAATTTTAAAAGACTATCGGAAAATCGATTAGGAATATATTAATAGAAGATAAATGAACCAGTAGACGAGAGGGCACAGATTTTAAGACATTTTTTACATTTATCCCACCTTCATATATTGCAGGAGGCGACTGTAATATATCGAACGAAAAGTTTTTTTTTCGAAATTTCGATTCTTTGTCAGAGACTCCACTGGTTTCCTAATTACGATTTAGTCTAAATAAAAAAATATAGTATATAATACTGACATAAAATGGCCACAAACCACACACTATAAGTAAAGCAATAAAATTGCGACAAAAACACAATTATGGAAATTAAACTACATACCGACAATAGATAGATCAATGTACATCCATACAACAGTACGCCTGATCCTTATCAGATTTCGCAATAACTTAGAAAGTTCAAGTTTTTAGTCATAAAATTATCCAACTTTGTTTCAATGTTAAGCATCGATTTTGCGACATTTTATATATAAAGGTTTTTGAGCAATATATACGGAAGTGAGCAATACTTTTTTTACTATTCACTAAGTAACAGTCGCGAATCCAAGGGGGGGGCGGTGGGTCGATCCCCCGCAAGAGCTTTGAGTTTACGAAATAGACCCGATTTTGCCTCTTTTGCTATAGTTTATTCAAGAACTAGAGAAAGTAATAACTCATTTTTTACCCTTTTTTTTTCTTCGCAAACTACCTGTGTTCTTTAGGCAAGTGTCTGGCAAAATCTTTTAGACACATATATTTTTCATAGGAATGGGTTAGAAATTTTATAATCAAAAATACCGGTCTATAATAATGGACTATTTGGGTTGAATAACAATATATATTTGGAAGTGTGAAGTGTTAAAAAGGATTTTAATCCTTGTCATAGGCGTCGGAAGGAGATTTATTTTATCACTAAAATAAAAAAATATAAAAAAATAAAAATATATATAAATAACATTAAACAATAAAATAAAACAAAAATTTAAATCATAAATTATGTTTACACTGGTAAACATTACGTATCTACTTCGTAATCAAAATCAGTGAAGCTATTTTCGCTCAAATTAATTATAATTGGTTCCTCTATCTCACCGATCATGAGATCGAGTTCCCACATTTTCTTTTGTTCTTTTATTATATGGATTTTTCCCAATTTTCTGCAGTAACTTTATTCAAAAAAATCTTTCAAAAGTTCTGTTAAATTACTAATTTTTTAGGTTGTGTTATTTCTAGCAACTCTAGCTTTTACTTGAGAGAGATATCTTCTTTTCCAACATTCCGACATTTTCCGGACGATCTATAAGAACATATTTCCTATCTTGTTTTTCCCATCAAAAATTAAGTTCTATGAGTAATTTCCAGAACTCAATGCTTTTATTTTCAGCTAAATCCCGATCTTCATTGATTTTAGTTCGAATTTTGTCCACGGTTGGGATCTGCTTCTCATAATAAACTGTATGTACAACTCCTTTTATTGCACTTTACATCTCTTCTTCTAACGAGGTTTTTTGTCTGCCGGTGGTCGAATGTGGCTTGAGAATACTAACAATTCCTATCATCTTTTTCTCCTTCAGTATTCGGTACATAGTAGATTCTCCAACTCCTGTCATGTCGGAACACATCTCAACAGACCCTTTAACATTATTATCTAGATATTGATATATTAAGGCATCATAAACATTCATCGTAATAAGTTTTTCGTTGAGGAAAAAATGCCCTGGTTTAACGATTTTGGAATGAATATAGAGGTGGAAGCCATATCTTTTGGGTATGTCACTAGTCTCAAATATAATATAATAAGAAGTACAAACAAAATAAATCACTAAAGACACACTGTGAGGTGTACTTTGCTCACTGACGGAAATTAAACTGAACCATCAGAAATTTGATTGTTGCAGTAAATTTATAAAAGTTTATAATATTTAAAAATAATTAGATTTACGGCAGTTCTCAGTTACCTGCGGCACTGGAGCAGGTATGTTGGTGGTTTCGGTAACAGTTTCATTACTCGCTCAAGTTCTTGAATAGAGTATAGGAATATGTATGCTTGCGATCGCTCCTTCCCTTCCCAAGAGCTTTGATTTCAGGAAAATAGAACTGATTCTGCCTTTTATATTAGGAATGTGTATGCTGCTGACATTCGCCCTCCCCCCTCACCCCATTGACAACTTGTTTTTCTTGCAATAGCCTCCATCCAAAAGCTTTGGATTCAGGAGAATAGACCCGATTCTGACTCATACTAGTAATGTGTATGCTGCTCGCATCCACCCTCCTGTCGGCAACTTGTTTTTTCTTGTGATCGCCTCCCCCTTCTCGCCAAGAGCTTCAGACCCTGCTTTTTACACTAGAAAGGGGAATGTTGCTGGTGTCTCCCCTCCCCCCGTCGACAACTTGCTTTCTCTTGCCATACTGTACTTTTGGGATATCACCGCCCCCCCCCCCCAAAGAGAGAGGCTGGATCCGCACCTGCTAAGTAACTCAAAATTTGATCAAATTATTTCATAGGTTTGATATAACTTTAAAATATACTATACTTAAAAAATAAATATTAGCAATAATTTATGTAGCTTCTGAATTCGAAAATTCAAGTGCTCAAAAGTATTGAGCCACATCCAACTATCTCATAGTTTCATAATGTTTATTTACTTTCTATATAATCGTACTTAACTTACTTTATCAAACTTGCGATATTCGATT
Organism: Diaprepes abbreviatus; assembly: GCA_034092305.1. NCBI lineage: Eukaryota > Metazoa > Arthropoda > Insecta > Coleoptera > Curculionidae > Diaprepes > Diaprepes abbreviatus. Next base: position 25,211,039 of record JASJET010000121.1, read on the forward strand.
CAGTTGATTGATGATAAGATGGTGGGAACGAACAAATATTGAGTTGCTATGGAGCGTTATAAATCTATTAGAACAAGGATGTTATTAATAATTAGTAAAAGTATTTTCAACAGTGTAATTTTGAAATTTAAATCATCAGGCACATTAAGAGACAAGCCTTCTTGTGGAAGATCTCCAAAAATAACATCCATTGTCGATAAACTTATCAAACCCAAGTCAGTTCGGGCTTCGAGGTAAACTGTAAATGACATTTGTAACGAACTGAAAACAGAAATATCGCGAATGTCTCTAGAATGACAGTATATTAACGTTTGAAAGAAGTTGGTCTTAGGGAATATGTTAGTGTCTTAAAATCATTACTTTCACGAATAAACAAAACACAAATAGAGTTCGCGAAAAAATATCACTATGGAATATTGTTCAATGAAAAAAGTGTTGTTTTTAGACGAATCAAAGTTTAACATATTTGGTTACAAAATACGTACAACAACTAGAAAATATGGGCTATGTATCCAATTCCACGGTTAAACATGGCGGCGGCAATGTTGTGGTATGGGGTTTATTTCCTTACTGCGGAGTCGATACATTAATCAAAATGAAAACACGATAGATGCTGCAATATACAACGAAATATTGAAAAACATATGCGCCCTTATGCAAAAAGATGTATATTTCAGCAGGTCAATGATCCTTAACATATATCGAAATTATCAAAAGAGTTTTTTCAGAACGGAAAAATAACTGTTGTGGATTGGCCATCGCAGTCCCTAGATCTAATTTCAATCGAATACTTATGGCAATGCTCAAGATACATGTACGCAGTCATACACTGTCGAATAAAAGAGATCTATGGGAACATTCGCAGAGAGAGCAGCAGAATATTCTTAATGAACGCATCACTAACTCGCCCAACCAGTGAGCTGCTCTAATTGCGGCAAATAGAATGTCCATAAAACACTAAAAAAAATTTTTTAAATTTTATCTTTTAATTTGAAGGTTTTTCACTATTTTTGAAAGTTAAATTATTTGGTCCAGACTTTATGAGCACTATTATTTCTGAATATTGTTATTTAAAGAATTGTATGTTATTTATAGTTAAAAATTTTACAATTGCGTATTTCTATAGTTCAATAATAATGTTATTTGGAACCGATATGGATATTCTCTTATTATCTTTTGCTTTATGAAAAAGATCGAAAATTAGTTTGACCCGACGCTTTTGCTCACTACTGTGTATGTTATAAGTTAAAACCAGAAAAAGATCAGCGTGATAGATACGTAGTAAAAAAATAAAGAAAGAATATTTCCGATTCAAAAAAATATACACAATGTTGACAGATTGAGTTGACAAGAGAAAAAACTGTTTTAATTTTTCGTTTATATGGTTAAAAAAAAAACATAAAAAAAATAATCATGCAATACTGAAAATTTAGGTATTTTAAGGTTATTACAATTTTTCTTCGATCATACCAGTAGATTTAAACGCCAATAAACTTGTTCGAAAATTGTTTCTGATGTTTGACAGAAATAAATATTTTTATTTAAATTCGGTTTCAGTTTTTTTTCTTACTTGTCGTCACTCATTTGAGAATTTTCAAGTTTAAAAATTTCTACAAATGCAAAGTTTATAACTATTATTCAAATAAAGATGATTAAAAACTTTTTTCATCGCCAAATATCGTTAGATATTATTTTTTTATTTAAGTAATATAACAATTTAGGTAATCAGAAACTCATACTTTCACTTTGTTGTCCGGTTATTTTATTCCCGAATTGACGTACCTATTAGAGTGTTATACTAGTTTAAATAATGTATTAGAGTCGGTATGTTATTCAGTAATCACATAACAGGTCCTAATTCTATGGGAGAATTAGTAATAATTTTTACTGAAATACGTTTCAACACAACTGGGTCTGTATGTCACCGAGTTATCCACTATATTGTACTCCCCGAACTTTATCAAGCGAGTTAAACTCACTGTGAGTTTTTTCTGCTACGTTAATAATTTTCGGCTCAATAAAAATGTTACCATACGAGAACTGCAAAACCACTTTTATAAACAACTGTTACGTTATTGACAAAAAATATACAACCCAATATTATAAAAAACTAGTTTTAAATTATAAGTTACAATATAGTGTACCTATCATAATATAAATCTAGTTTATAATGCCAATTACCTGTCTTCGTTTCCACAAGACAAGTTTGATTTATACTTGAAAAGTAGATTCAGCAAATGAAGTACTTAAAATAGATTACTTAATAGGTTAGTAAAATAATAGTAAGTGTTCTCTGTAAACTTTTCGTTTTTTTTTATAGTAAACATCTTTATATATTTTTTGTCAAAAAGTTGACCATTACACCACTTTATAATGTCAGTACATAAACAACTTTTGCAGACATTCACTTACATCATTTCTATCGTATTGAAATAACAGAATAGTGGCTTCTCATTTTATTTAAGTTAGTAATACATATTTGGGTAGCAAACACCCTAATTTAAAATTATTTGACAGTGTATAATCACAAAAAATTTTACATTTTTGCTTGACGGTTTAACAAAAGGTTTCTCAAATACACAGTGCGATAATTATTACTTCAGTTCAGAGTGTTTCCAAATAAGTTGGAAAAATTTTAGGAGATTATCGTTGACCTAATTTAGGCACACAATTTCATATAAAAATATCTACGATTATGATATGCAGTTCTGATAAATCAAATTTATTATTATGCGAAATTATCTACAGAGTAACGTTTTCCAACCAAGAAATAAAATTTATTCCAGGTGCTCCTCCTAATAATTTCTGTAGAGTGAGTTTTTATTGACGGAAATATATATCAGCTGTTGTCAAATATTTTCACACATACATTATGATTTTTTACATAACATGGATTTTTTTTGTGGGAAGAAACTGTTGAAATTTAAGCCACGAAAAAGTTTCACAATAAAATAGAAAAACTAACTAAATGATCAAACTAAGCCAGTGGCTCCAGAAAAAAGGTTTGAAAAGTAAAATATAATATGACTTGAAAAAAGTATCACTTATATTTTACATTATGAAAAATTTGTGTTATGAAAATTGTGAAAATTACTACGTGAGACAAAATGTACCGAAACAAATAAAATTAATTTAGAGAACTGAAAAAAATTACAAATTTTTACACCTTGTCTAGCTCATGAAGAACCTTTAAAAAATGTTTTGTACTTATTTGGAAACACTCTGTATACTTTATTATATTGAACTTATTCTATTTGAAAATTTTTAAAAATTATTTCATTTATTTTCGTCATATTCTAACCCAATATTTTGTTTTACAAAATTATTCAGCGTTGCTGCAATTTCATTGCCTTTATTGCTCCCAGTGCTAAGCATTAATTTTGACACACCCTGTACATAAAGGTTTTTTGAGCGAAATGATGATGTCATGTACACCAATCAGTAAAAAAATTGTCAAACATTACTTAGTAAGAGCTAACCAATTAGTAGGGATTGTCAAGGAAGTAAATACGAGACTAGGCTTTTAGTTTGCGCCAGTTGGTAATGTTGAATAATTAACTACGTTTTAAAATGTCAAAACATTATTTTTTAGTTCCAAAAACTCAGATATTGATTATGAATTGGAGAACCTACAATTTGTGTAAGGGCGCAATCCATTTTTTTAATTAGTTACTGTAAATAAAATTTTTATAAAAAAATTTAACTGACTTCTAAAAAAGCGGAAAAAAAAAAACAAAAAATGACAACATAGATTCTTATATGAAATTGAAATTTTGAAGTCGGCCCCAAACTAATACCTAATAAAATGTAATTCGCTTTATTACTATAGTTTCTACATATCTCGTGCCGACTTTAAAAAAATAATTCAATTTCATATAAAAATTTATATTTGTTATTTTTCGTTTTTTAGTGCTTTAATGGAAGTCGGTGCAATTTTTTTATAAAAATTTTATTGTTCGATTTTTAACTCTGAATTTGTTATTATATCCAAAAATTACTTGAACTTAGTATTAAGCGAGATTAATGTACCTCGCAATTATTTCAAGGTCGTAAAAAGAACCTAGTTTATTCAAAGTTGTACACAATAGTAAAATAAACAACTGAAAATTCTTTGGTTCTTATAAATCTCCAGATAGCAGTTTTGAATGAAATTGTATCAAACTAATATTTAGTCTGCCACAGAAAATTCACTATGTTGAATTTTAAATTAATTTTAGATTGGTAATATAGACTCCCAAAACCTACCAATACCGATATTTAAAGAATTTGAGACGTAAATTTTTTAATTCACCATATTTTATTCCGCATATTGAATCTGTACCAGTTTTGGATCCGCCATGTTGAATTTTTCAGAAATAATTTTAAATTCGTCATTAGCATATTCAAAAATTTTGGACAAAATCGAGACATATAAAATCTCTAATCCATTATATTGAATCCGCCATATTAATTTTTTTTAATAATTTTAGTTTCTTTATGTGCGACCCCGAAAACTCCCCCATACCAAATTTGGAGGAAATCGGAAAACAATAATTGTTTTTTCACCATGTTGGATCCGCCCTATTGAACTTTTCAAAAATAATTTCAGTTTCGTTATAAGCTACCCCCAAATCTCCCCCATACCAATTTTGGAGAAAATCGGGCAAAATTATTTTTGTTTGTCCGTCGTATTATAAGCGCCATGTTGGATTTTACTACACCAATTTCATCCAAAATGATATGGGCCTACTGCAGCAACTTTGTAAACATAACATAAATTCATTCAAATCGGTGCTGTCGTTTCGGAGTTATTTCCTTAAAAGATAGCCTTAAAGATAACAAAAAAAGCAATTTTAAAGGTTGCTTTGTGGCTGAGATACGTTAATTTGTTTATACAGAGATTTTGTTTAATAATTTATTGTGGGGAAATGACGCACATTGCATTTTACTCTTAAGATCATAAAATATAATTATTAATTCGGTTTTTTGTAAAAACATACCGTTCTTTAATCTATAAAAATTGTATTTTTCCCTGATAAATAACACTGGACAATAGCCAAAATGTATCTAGAGTAAAATCGACTAAATCTTACCATTTTTGGTGTGCTAAAACCGAAACCAAACTTATCTTTTTAATATTAGCTCAAGTTTTAGAGTTACGTGATGTCATAACTTCCTATATATTCACAATGTAATCGCAAGAATGCACGTGGTATATTTGTATTGTTATAACAATAAAAGGACATTGCTAAATCTAGGTTTTCCAAAAGTAAAGGACATTTTACCCACCTTTGCAACACCGCATGGGGGATCTCCAGGGATAATCCCCATATACGAAGTCCCAACCCACCAGGACTTAAAAAAGGAGAGAAACCCATGTAAATCGACCTTTATTTCTGCTTTGTACTTTGCAGCTCCTGTACACAGACAAATGGCAAACGCCTCCATTGCGAATATTATGGAATTGAACGGAAAATTCTCGAATTTTCTCTAAAAATTTAGAAGCCGTATTTGCAATATTGGGGATCAAGACAAACAGTGGGCGCGACATTTGTGCTCTAAGGCATGCATTTCAAGTCTGAAGAACTGGTTAAATAGTAAAAAACGATCTATGCAATTGGCTGTCCGATGGTCTGGAGAAAGCCTTCCAATCATGTTAATGACTGCTATTTCTGCATCATTCCTCGGGTTGGAGAAGACACAGCTATATCCAAGAAGAAAAAGTCGGCTATCAACTATCTAAATATCCCATCTGCCACGAAGCCTGTGTGACTAAATATTTAATTATCTTTTTCGGTTATCTCTTGTATCTGCCTCCTTTATAACCTCCCATAGTCGGTTACCTCTCACCAAAAAACGTCCGCAATATATTGGGCCAATTTTTACTGATTTTACTGAAAGTCTAAAACCATCGTTCTCGATAATGAGAAGTTGGATATAAAAAAATTGTTTCCTGATAAGAAAATATACAGCATGTTCGTAAATTCAGTTTTTAAAAGCGAAAACTTGAATACTTTTAATTTTTCGACAAGATAAAATTTTTTTAATAAGAGCAAATAAAATTTAAAAATGTTTAACTTAACCTAAACATATATCGTGCAAAAATTACAAAAAACTCCTGTGCAATATGAAAACTTTAACAGACGGATTTACTAACATGGTTTAAATTAAAAACCGCCCTAAATTGGCAGCAGAGCGCTTAAACCGACAAGAGCAACAATAAATCAAGCAAGTTTTAAACCTTAAAAATACAAGAAAAAAAAAATTTTGTTTCACTACTGAACCGGCAAAAATGGAAAACTTTATTTATTTTCGAGCTATCACTATATATTTTAGATATTGCAAAGCTTTATCCTAAAGTTCTTATCCCTAATATCCCTATATAAGCATTTATTTGCTGACATATGTAATATAAATTATGACTATCATAAACAAAACAAAACTGGCCGACTATAAGATTTAAATTTCACCGCAACTAGAATCGGGTGTAAATCTTAAATTAATTTTTATAAAGATACTTTACTCGTTAGTTTGGTCACATGAGGGCAGCTGTTGATACTTCAGGAACTAGCAACCCAACGTTTTTATATATGAACGCTATTTGTGTTGAACAAAAAAACTTTAAAATCTTATGTCAAAAAATGAAATTACCTCGTGAACATTTTCGTACCATTAAATTTATAACTTTCAAACCGGTTTTCCTCAACAAGAGTGCATCGATGATTTAAAGAGGTACCCCGATTTACTAACTTCAATAAATCGCATTTTTTGAATACTTTTTTCAAAGGTACGAACATTCAAGAATGTTCTGAAAAAGTTTCATAAAGATTCCGTCAGTCCTTCCATATTTTTGGGAGCATCATTAAATGGGTCTCGGAATGCTCGACTAAGCGTGAAACATGCTTCTCCTCTTGCATGCTTGCGCGGCCTTGATCGTTCTTCAATCGCCGCTGCTCCAAAACTTCCAGGAAGTTCAAAATTCAACCAAAATATGCCAGCTCGCAAAAATATGAGCATTACGAAGATGCAGAAAGCATCGTTGATTTTTCAAAAATTAAATGAAATCCAAAACAAGACAAAGAAAACCTTCATTCCCGACGAATATATACGTCATGTAATTTACTATGACACTGGTCTTAAAAACCATACCGACCATAACGAATTCCAGGTTGTAACTGAAGCATTATTTGATATTTTTTTCGAGCTCCTGAAGTGAGAGCTCCCTTAGTTCTTTATACGACGATGAAGCTCCTACAAAAATCACTGTATAACTTGGATTTAGTAAAATCAAACGCAGCCTCCATTCGCTCACAGACGATTCGTATTAAAGTCGTCTAAAATTCATTGTAGTGAACTGATAATGCAAGATCTTTATGACATATACCATGAGATTGAAGCATCGCTGGGCACATAATTTGACAGTAGCTTTAAAAAAACAATCGGTGCAAGAATATGCTTAAAAAATACGATCATGTTTCTTAAAAGCACTTTTATCAGATCATGACAAGTTACAAAGCTTGGATCTATGCTTATGAGCCAGAAAGCAAATATCAATCGATGTATAAGATCTTTCGTGATGAGGCAAAACCAATAAAAGTTAGTCTCACATGAAGCACTTCGAAACAAATGACCGCCTACTTTTTCATAAAAACTGGCCAAGTTGCCACCATGCCTTTAGAGAGTCATAGAATAGTGAATTCTGAATGGCACATAACCATTTTTTTTGCCTAAAGTATAGGGTGAACTGAGGGAAACAAACCGGACACAATGGATCATTCTCCAACAGCTCTCACAAACAAGTTACATTTCGAGCATAAAAACTTAGAATCGATGGGTTATCTGTCATAAGGCACTGATTTAACAACCATGATTTCCTCTTGTCTCGGTATATGAAAAATAAACTACATTGTCAACGATTTTCTATACCAGAAGAAACGGTTCATTCGTTCAAAAAAGATATTTTGGGGATATCATATGTCACATTTGCAAAAATGCTTTACGGATCAGTTTTAACCCAAACAAAAGTATATTAACCATTGTGAAGAATATTTTGAACAAAAATGAAACAATTTTCAATGATAAATATTTGTTTTTGGTTTGTTAGTCCTGAAATATAAACAGTTATCCTCTTACTCTGCCATAGAGTTGTCTGTTGTTTTAAGTTCCTAAACTTTGTAAAGCGAGCAGAGCTCTGTAAGAGTTTTACCTACTTACTATTACGTATTATTTTCAATAATAATTTAAGGCTTAACTATAATTTTAACTTATAAGAACTGCTCTTTTACTTCCGCAAAATTACTGCAATATTATCGATAGAAAATTTACAACCTAGCATTACGAAAAACTTGTTCTAAGGGGACATTTTTCTTATTAACTAGTCATTACAATACAGCGTGCTTTTCATTTAATAAATCTTGTCTATGATAATAATTACTTACCTTTGTTTCCACAAACAAGTTTAACATACACTTAATAGGAAACATTTAGTTTTAAATGTGTTTAAAAATATGTCGATCTCAAAAAAATTAATCGAAAATACATCAGTTATTCTTTGGATAGAGCTATATATTTTATTTTGTTTAATCTTATACTATTTGCACATCTAAAAAATATTTTTATCTAGATCTACGTTATTTTAAACGTCTCGTTATTTTTTTTTTGTAATAAAATATCCAGCCTTGCTACAAGTTTACATATTTCTTACTGCATCTATTATCAAACAATTAATTTTATAACATGCATATATAAATATTTGTTCAGCAATACCATGACAATATAATCCAAAACTAGGAAATAACTACAAGTTTCTTTCTAACGAAACAGACTTTGGCTTGTATATCAAGGTCATTTCAAGATCAGCTTTGTTTGTTCAAATTAGAATCCCTATTTTAATATTGCAGAAATGGAAAGCAGGGAAAATTCCCCAATCTCGATACAAATACGTCGTATGCTTTTTTCAAATCTAGGGATAATTTAAAGATCAAACTTACTCATCTGATTGAAAAACACAAAAGGCTTAGAAATCAAACGGTTTAGTGACAAGAGACACAAGTTTATTTATGTTGAAAGGGCATAACATTTATGACCTTGAAACTGAACTATGAGTTGCATTTCGGAGTCAACTTTGTTTTTCGAATAGGAATTCCTGTTTTTTATTGTAAAAATAGAAATTAAGGAAAATTCCCCGTCCAACGATATATAAAGGTCATATTCTTCTTTCACATCTAGAGGTCATTTGAAAATGAATCGTTTGACAGAAAAATACATAAAGTCTTGGAAACCAAGCAGTTTAAAGTTAAGATTTTAATAATAAGACATATACGTTTCTTTATATTGAAAGGACTTAACATTTATGATCTTGAAACTGATCTTTTGTCTTAAATTTCAAGAATAACATTGTTTATTCAAAGGAACACTTAGTCTTCATTGCAGAAATGGAAAGTGGGGAAAATTCTCCGTCCAACGTTATAAATATGACATGTGCTTTTTTCACATCTAAAGATTATTTTGAGGGTCAATCGCACTTGTCTGGCAGAAAGGAGTTCTTGTTCGAAAAAAAAATTGACTCGGAAATGACGTTCAGTCACTAGCTCAAGGTCACTTTCAAGATCATACAAGTTAAGCATTTTCAACATAATGCAACTTGTGTCTCTTTGTTTGGTAGAAAATTTTCGAGGCTTTCCATTTCTATAATAGAAAATACTGGTTTCTATTTGAAAAAACAAAGTTGACCTTGAAATTGCCTTGATTTTCAACTCCAAAGTCACTTGAAGAATAAAGAAACTTGCGTCGCCTATATTATTTTGGAAAACGCTAAATTTACGAGATTTTTGAGTGTCCAAATAAAATGGGATACCCTGTATATACTAGGTAGAGAAAGTCACAAAAATATATATGGCTTATTGAAGTTTCAAAAATATTCAGTTTTTTGTGATTTATACTGAAATAATTTTTAATGCAATGTGGTGCATAGGTACAGTGATACTATTAGCCCAAGGTTATGAGTTTATTGCCGTGGCTCTTTTTACGACAGTTAACTGACAGGTGTTTCAGCTAGTATGAGAGTAATGGCTGAGTACACGTAGATCAATGTGGCCTCGTGGCTGGTAAATATTAATTTGATCTTGAAAAATTTGGAAACTTAGGACAAAAAGCCTGTTGTTGATATTAATTGTGGATTGTATGACACAGCAGGCCAGGGTTGAGAGGCCCTTACACTGCAGCCTTCAGCCTTATTGTGTTGCCTGCTACATCAGTTCTAGGTGAATAGGTTAGTTGTTTTGATCAAGTTTAGCAGCCAGCTCGCTAGTATATCCTCTGGGTATAAGCCTTCCGGATGAATTGATCCTTGAAGGTGTCCTCAGTAAAGATACCCCATTGTATGTAGATGTTTTCTCAAGCTGCAGTGGCCAGTTATAAGTCCTGTCACCAGCCTGATTTGTGGTCTGCTTAGACGCAGAATTTCACGGCTTAGTTTGTCGGATGATCTGATCGGTAATTGCTTGCTGTGTCTGTAGCCTGCAATGTGGTTTCAGTGGCTCTGGTGTTGTGGATTTTTACACCAGGACAGCCATTCACGAATAGCGAGTTTTGTAATTCCAAATACTGGCTCTGGTCCAATAAATGGAGTAGCAGACCCCTGTTTTGTAAGTTGGTCCGCTTTTTCATTGCTCGGGACGCCCTAGTGCCCTGGCACCCTCACAAACCTCTGATGTATTGAAAAGATCGACAAAATAATAACTTTTGTTTGGAATCAAATATTTTGCAAAAAATCAATAATTGGATATAATTTCAACTATTCATAATCTCCTTTAGAAAACCTGAATGTAGTTGCAAAGACTACCAGGATGTTGCAAACACGCTGCTGCAGCTTTACATTCCACAAACAGCGTATTTTTCCCTCTTTAAGTAGCAATCCCATAATTGAAAAGACTTGCAATTATTGAAAATAGTTCAGCCTATCCTAAATATGGTGCCAGATTAGTAGTGATAACTAAAATTCTACTTGAGAAATGATAAACACTTTTCTTAGTTGGTCAAATACAGTTAAATTAAATTTTTTCTATTTGTATTCTGCTTTTTCTTCACTTCAATCTAATAAAACTGGACTAAAGCAACGAAATAAGTTGTTGTTGTAGCAATAAGTGAAAGCACTGTAGATCGCCTAATCTCAAAAAATTCGGCAGCAGTAAAACGAATTGGATTGCAGGATATAAACAATGCCAATGATTGAAGTTCCTGGTACTCATATGAACGGTAGTCAAAGTTTTGTTGCATTTCGTAGCAAGTAGTTATCAGCTTTTCTGCTTCTACTGTAGCCATATCGCATGTATATGCAAGTGCACATGGTCCAAACTAAAACAAAAATTTTAGATTAACAAAAATAGACAAAACCTATTCCAATTGTCTCTAAAATTTTGTCCCTTAAATGAACCTAATATGGTGTTTAAGGTAACAGTATGTTTTTTAGAATATCTTTTAACTAAAATAAAAATTTCATTACATATATTTAAAAGTACATGAATTAAATATTTTATGAAAAAAAATTGATTCCAATATATAAGATCAGATTCAGTAGATTTCATTTAAATTTTATAGACTTTTTTCAAATGCATAAATGATGTCGTTGATTGAAAGGTTTTTAAATTTTTCCACTGCTTTTATTAACAAAATCGCAGTACAAAGTTTTGATTTCTGATTTATCCCATTTTGGTCCAGATTAAAATATTTAAAAATCCTGCTACCAATAGCATTACATCAAATGTAACAAAGATTTTATTTCATATTTATGATCTCACAACAATGATCTTTAAAACATGCTGTGGAATAATGTCCGAAAGAACTACAAGCATTGAGTATTTTACAATTACAAAATTCTCCTACATTACTGTAAGTATACGCCATAAAATAAAATAGAAAAAAAAATTATAGAATTTAAAACAAGAGAATACCATAAACAGCTAGTTTTCTCCATATAACTAAACACACCGATTATTTTTCTTCTTTGTCTGTCATAGCTTGTACTTTAATAATATTTGGAATGTTTTTATTTGATTTTTTGTGTCCTGGCATTTTTAGTTTGTCTATATTATGTCGTGAATAACCATACTGGGAGAAAGCAACTATCAAGTACATAACACCATTCATCACTGCTGGTTGAATAAGACTGATGGATGGCAATGTTATACTTAAAGGTATAATGCACTATACTTTCGGTTATAGATATCCTAGTAACAAAGACAATATAAACACCTGCAACAAACAGTATTTCGAATACCATTTCACACCGTCAGATACCTCAGACCCACGAACTGCCAAGAAGAAATCAATCAGCTCTAAAACAAAACATCTACAAAAATACGATATCAAAAAGGCCATAAAATAGAACACAAATGTAAAACCAGAGAAAAAATAAGAAGATAATAATTTCAAACTAAAAACCACATTGTCATACATAAAAGGTGTAACAGACGTAATTAGAAAACTTCTGAAAAAGCATGACATATGCACACTTTAAAAGCTACAAACAATATTACGCAAATTATTGGAAATCTTAAAGAAAAAATGCCGTTGGAAAACAAGGAAATGTACAGCATCCCATGTAGAAACTGTGAAAAAGGATACATCCGCCAAACAGAAGAATCTCTACCAGAGTCCAAGAATATACATACCGATTTAATACCGCACCAAACTAACGTATTTTGCAATGTTGAAAATGCAGCGGGAGTTTTCGCAACCAAAAAAGTTGTCGGGCTCGTCAAAATGAAACCACTCACATAGTTTCAGAAGAGTGGTAAGTAATCATGTTGAAATAGGGGTTACGTCTTGTGGACTATAAGTCTTGGTGTGGTGATAAAACGCATAACTTAGCGATGAGGATTGCGCTGTATCGTGAAGCAGATATTATGCCTCGCTGCGTTATGCATTCGATTATCACACCAAGGCTTCCGCTGCCAAAAACAGTTTTAAATTGATAAAATTGTAAAAATTCTATATGAGGAAGAAAATGAAACAAAAAAAAAATTTGGGATCCTCGGATGTAGATGATAACAAATTTCGATATCTTTTCTGATTTCTGCTCGTTTATAAGTTGATACTCGTAATTTTTCTACTTGTTCTTTTATTATATTGTTTGTAAAAAGTCTGTACGTGGTGACACTCCGGGAACTTTATCGATCGGTTGTGGGAAAACTATAATTTGGAAAATTTGACAGTGTACTAACGTGCATACGGGAGAGCCGGCTAAAATATTTTTAAGATGGCAACACTTCAAATTATACCGGAAATAGATGTCAACTTGCTTATTTTAAATGGAACCCCCTATATATTATTGCATTTTTGATTTTTACGTAAAATTCTAGACATATTTAATGTATAATATTCTATACTAAAGTCTCGCTGTTTTCGACATATTTAAATTTTTATGTCAAAAAGGACGTTTGCGGACCAAAACTATAAATTTTTCCTAAAAGGAAGTCTTTATTATTAAATTTAGGTTAGTTTTTTTCTAGACGAAGGTCGACTTTAGTAGGATTTTTACGATATTTTGAAAAAAAATTATTAGTAGAGAGTTGTCAAAAAAAAAAAAATAAAAATTATATTTAAGTAATCGTCAAAAGTCAATTTTTTCAAATAGAAAGTATCTATTTTTATCATTTTTTCATATAAAGCATTTAAGATAAGGGTAACTTTGTATAAAGTTGTGAAATACAAAAATTTGTAGTTTTCAAAATATTGGAAATTCAACATTTGTCTAGTGTAAAAATGCTATATGGGTTTTAAGTTTCGTTATTAGTTGGTTATGACGGTGAGGCGTGGCGAAAATAAAACAATCGTACCCTACAGAAATGTTACTATTTCTTGCCATTTGACATTCATTAATAATAATCATACCGGGACAATTAAATTACACATACGAAGATTATTTAAACTTATTTATTATGTATGGAGAATATGATTATTATAATAAATTATTTCAAGAACAATACATTCGCGATCCGATATCAGAAGAAACAGAAACTAACATTACCGACGTTAAAAAGATTATAAAAAACTTCAAGAAATTTGGATCTATAAAAGCTAAAAGAAATAGAAATAAACCAGTTGTTAATAAAATAAAGTTACAAAAATTATTTGAGTAAATGTTCAAATTGATGCCCTTGAACTTCTAAACATTTTTCGCACCTAAGCAGGAACTCTCCAAGGGTGGCTCTGCTTAATAGCTGAGGATTAAGTTCTTCAAATTGTATTCTGACACACTGCATGTAATCTTCCATAGTGGTTAATACGGTGTTGTATACTTAATTTTTGATTGTCCCCCTAATAAAAAAATCAAGTACTGTTAGGTCGGGGGAGAGAGGTGGCCAAAGATGTGGCCCATTTTTGGCTATCCATTGATCGTTAAACAAGTTTTGTAGATAATTGTTAATTAAATAACTATTATATGGAGGCACCCCGTCATGTTGATAAAATAGATTGCTATGATCAGCCAGCGGAAAGTTATCTAAATAGTTTACTTCCAAATTTCTCAAGATGTCGAAGTAGCGCCCACTTATAAGTTAAAAAACGTATTTTGTGTCTAGAAGTCTTCAAAATTGGCTAACTTACCATTCAGATTATCTTAGTAGAATTCTAGAGCCACAACACAGTCATTTCTTAAAGCACAATACACGTTAAAATGCCAAGACTCTTGAAAATTTAATTCTCTAAATGGATGTACGTTTAAGTCGCTCCAATAGTGGAAATTTACGTCAATTAAACAATCCAATTTTTGTGAATTTGGTTTCATCCGATCAAATATATTATCCAAAAAAAAACAGCATTTTCTTGTGACCGAAGTAAAATAAAACAGAACTCTACTCTTCGTAGAAAATCGGTGCCTTTTAAATGTTGTAATATACATAGGGATGAAAATTGTGTTTCCATAAAATCCTTAAAACTGTGGTTTGAGATAATCCAGACTTTAATGGTACTGGCCTTGTAGATATTGTCGGATGTGCGGCGACATATTATAAAAATGTAGTTTAAACATATTCATTATTAACAACTGGTTTATTTCTATTTCTTTTTTCTTATATGGATCCAAAGTTCTTGAAGTTTTCTATAATTCTTTTAATAGTTGGTGGAGTTGGTTCCTGTTTCTGCTGATATCGGATCGCGAATGTATCGCATGTTCTTGAAATAACTCTCACATTCTCCATAAATAATAAACTGATTTATTTCTATTTCTTTTTTCTTTTATGGATCCAGAGTTCTTAAGTTTTCTATAATTCTTTTAATAGTTGGTGGAGTTGGTTCCTGTTTCTGCTGATATTGGATCGCGAATGTATCGCATGTTCTTGAAATAGCTCTCACATTCTCCATAAATAATAAATAAGTTTAAATAACCTTTGTGCCTGTAATTTAACCGCCCTGGCATGATTATTATTAGTGAATGTGATATGACAAGAAATAGTGACAATTCTGTAGGGTTCGATTATTTTATTTTCGCCACGGCTCGCCGTCATGACCAACTAATAAAAAAACTTAAAAGCCGTATAGCATTTTTACAATATAAAATTGTTGATTTGCCAATATTTTGAAAACTACAAATTTTTGGAATAGACAACCTTGTACAAAGTTACCCTTATCTTTAATGCTTAATATGATAAAATTATAAAAATAGGTGCTTTTTATTTGAAAAAATTGAATTTTTATTCTTCTTTTTGACCACTCTGTACTAATAATTTTCAAAATATCATAAAAAGACTGCTAAAGTCGATCTTTATCTACTAGAAAACTAACCCAAATTAAATAATAAAGACTTTCTTATAGGAAAAATTTATAGTTAAGTTTTGGTACGCAAGCGTCATTTTAGACATAAAAATTTAAATATTTCCAAAACGGTAAAACTTGAGTATAGTGTATGTAAGTATATATGAAATATGTCCAGAATTTTACATAGAAATCAAAAATGCAATAATATATAGGATGTTTTATTTAAAATAAGCAAGTTGACATCTACTTCCGGTATAACCGGAAGTGCTACTATCTTGAAAATATTTTAGCCGGCTGTCTCCCATGCATGTTAGTAGACTGTCAAATTTTTAGATTCTCTCTAATTATAGTTTTTCCACAATCGATCGATAAAATTCCCCTGTATATCTACGGATGAGATGAATCTGAAATTCTTTAAATTCCGTTTTGTTTTTCCTTGTTTAATTTAGATATTTTATGCAATTGAATCTAAATTTTCATCGCAAGTGAATGTTTAAAAGTTATTATACTCACCGAAATAAATAAAATAGTTATTTTTGTAAATATTGAAAATTGCCAGGTATCTTGTATAATTGAATTATATTTTTCCAGGTGCCAAATTCTGTACAAGTCTAAAAATGTCATTTCTATAGAAATTACTAATTGGGCAAAAGCAGCCATGACATGATATCCAAACATATTATTAAACAGTTTAGTAGCAGCTAGTGTATTCCAATAAATATGTTTTGAAGTACTTATGCTTCCTGCAAATTTGTTCAAACAGCGTCTTGCTCCTTGCATTTTATATACTATCTCCATATTTAAAATAAGTAAGAATGTTGCTAGACATTGTATATAGTAGTACATAAGGATCGGAGAAAAGGCATAAATGATTTCCGGTATGTCATAATGACTGTAAACTATCTTATAATATAGAAGACCAGTTAATGTTATATGAAACGAAAAAAAGAGTATTATAATATAAAGACCCCAGCGATATTTATTACTTTTTGATTTACAATTATTTTTAAATATATTGATTTTCTTAAATAATACTTGCCAAGAATTTATGTCAAAGATAGTCGAGAAAAAGAAAAATATTGTTAAAGCTTGCATAAGTATTTGTAATACTTTCATATATTTCATCAAAATATTTTTGTGTCTAGCATAAGAATTTAATTCGTCGAAATAAAGCGTTAATGGAACTCCACAAACGAGCAAAGGTATCAGAAGTAATTTTAAAATACTAATATATTTACGAAATATTTGAGTTTTAATCAATTCTTCTTCTTCTACACGAGGTATAAGCAATTGCCATTGAAGATATTTAAAAAATAAATTGTAAATTTTTCTTTTATTTATGCACAAAAACTTCATTTCTATTAGCTGTTCGAAACGAGTGTGTGACATAAATTATTATTTGGATTATATTTAATCCATTAGGCTTATCAATTGGTTAATACATAATAACTCGGGTATTTGCATAGAAATTGAAAGGGAGTTGATTGGTACCAGAAGCGTAATGTGTGATTGTTAGTAAAAATGTTTATTTATTTTTTATGATGTGTATTATGTGTCACTAACATAAAACAAATTAATAAAAATTGAATAGTTACAAATACGTAATATTTAATATTAAAAATCGTAGTGCAAATACATATATACGTTTTAGGAAACCAATAACCTGCTCAGAAGAATATTATAATAATAAAATTCTCTACCAGGTCGAGAACTACTGGCTCAAGAAATTCTGATCCATACACCATCAACTGGCTAATCTTATTAATGTTGTTTTTCGAAACTCAGCAAAGATGCCATTGTTTTTGACAGAAGTTATTATGTATCTCTGATCAAAGGACCAACATAGCACTCATGACCAGCTAAGTATAAGCCAATCACCTGCCTTTCCACACTATATAATGTAATCACATCTTGCTTGACCCAACGCATCTATGCACATTGTGAACAAAATAACATCATCGCAACTCAGCAAAGAGGATGCATCAGGAGAGCAACGGGATGCAAGAAACAATTGATTGTTGACTCAGAAGCCTGTATCACCTGAAGAAACCTTTTTGCTGCCTACATGGATTATAAGAAGGCCTGAGTGGCTCAAAACTATATTAAGAATGTATAGGGTCGATAATCATTTTGGTTTTTTTTTAGAAAGCATCACGCCAACATAGAGAATTGCAAGTGCCATCCAACGATACCATCGAAACTAATATAATCCCAATACGAAAGGGAATATTTCACTGCGATTCACTAAGCCCATTGTAGTTCTGCCTTGTAATGAACCACCAGATACGGCTTTAGTATTAGAAATAACAACGAAGAGGTGGTAAGATTGAATCATCTATACATAGATGATCTTCAACTTATGGCTACTTCCAAAAACTAGCTGGAGCAAATGCTAAAAATTGTGACGAAGTTCTCTGGAGATATCGGAATGCAATTTGGACTTGACAAGTGCCGTATTTTGAACATCATTAAATGAAAGATACAACCGGGAGCATTTGAGATGCAGATCGGTGAAACTATAGCTGCAATGGAAGCAGAACAAACATACAAATACCTAGATATGAAACAGGCTAAACGAATTGACCATCGCACTATGAAGGCCGAACTGACAACCGAATTTGTCTGCAGGGTAAGACGGGTGTTACGAACTAGTTTAAATAGTAAAAACTTGTTTAAGGCGATTAACACGTATGTATGCTCTGCGCTTAGCTACTATTTCCCAATTGTAAAATGTAGCCAAATGGACATCGAAAACCTGCAAAGGAAAATAAGAACATTCTTAAAAAAAGCACACAAACATCATCCTCGGAGTGCTATTGAATCTACAATGCTCCCAAGACTTCAAGGAGGAAGAGGATTGGTCGATATTGATAAGCAAGTCGATCAACAAATAATAAACGTACATTCTTATTTCCACAGGTTAGCGGACTCTTCCACATTACATTGAGCAATATGCGAGGCAGACGATTCAACGCCACTACAGCTGAGGGAACGGAATATTGCTTCTCACAACCGAACAGACTAAGAGAAGTTACAAACCTGGCTACAGAAGCCACCGCATAGACGGCATCCAAATGAGGTCATCCAGGACAATGTCGACAACTGTGTGTTGAACTACTGATTGATTTCAGGACAGATGTTTCCGGAAACGGAGGGCTTCTTGTTAGCTATCCAAGACTAGGTAATTCCGATGAAGAAGTATCGGAAGTTCATCATCAAAGATCGCTCAATAGAAAATGACTAATGTAGATATGGCTGTCGAACAGCATAGACAATCCAGCACATAACTGGAGGATGCCAAGCATTTGCTGCAACGGAGTATAAGGAAAAGCACGACTCTGTCGCTAAGATACTCCACCAAGAATTAGCAGATAAGTTAAACCTGTTGCAGGTTGGAAAAGTGC
The DNA here is from genome assembly GCA_034092305.1 of Diaprepes abbreviatus. NCBI lineage: Eukaryota > Metazoa > Arthropoda > Insecta > Coleoptera > Curculionidae > Diaprepes > Diaprepes abbreviatus. The sequence continues at coordinate 25,230,178 of JASJET010000121.1, forward strand.
CTGTCTATAAATACAATCAAGAGCCTATCTAACGGTTTTAACAGCTCAAACAGTTACTTTTAATAGGCCAGACATTATACTAACAGATAAATTTTCTAGGCGAACTACACTGATTGATATTGCTAGACTTAATAACAACAACTTGAGACCAAAATACAATGAGAAGATCGAAGTACAGAGATTTGGAGGTGCAATCTGCAGACAGTGGGCAATGAGCAGCTTCCACATGATTCCCATAATACTATAAACAACTGGAGTGATATCAAGGATCCTTCAGCAGAACAACAATGAACTGGGCCTTAGCGAGCATCTGTATAAACCGATACAGAAGAAGTTCTCGTTGCAACCGCGCGGACCGTCCGTAAGATTTTAGGAAGTAGATAAGACTAGGCCACCTAGGACACGATAACATGGAAAGGGTCCCCACAGAGCTTCATACTTTTGGTGTCTTTGCATACCTGGTATAGGTCAATAATCTCTGGAGGAAGTGTGAAGCCGTATGGCTTGTAAATCTGGAAAATTATAATAATCTCCCCACGAGGGCATTCTCAGTTTGACGCACCGATGGAGTTTGCGTGTTACGATGATTCTGAGAGATTTGTAGGAGGTAATTTTACTGCTGCTAGAGTATTCATGCCCAACAAGGGGAAAGTGAGAGAAATGCCAAAATGTAGCGTCTTAACCAGAGCGAGCGGCTAACAATGAGCGAATTGAGTTCAAAGCCGAAAAAAAGGCGATCGATCTAGGAAAAGATACCCGATATAACTACACCATAAAGATTTCTTAAGATGGAAGAACAAATAAATAGGAATAGTTTACCCCAGGTGGGTACCGGTTGCGCCAGAGGATCCCATTCCTCTACCGAGGGCTGTCTCATGGATTTTGGGCGAGACAGTCTTCCATTTTTAAGAAGCTGCAGGTTGAGGAGGCAGATCTCTGTCACACAAGAAACTACAATGACAGCTACTGCAACATCATCAGCATGAGAGCCAAACAACACCAAAATTTCCACCCGCCAAAAGTGCTGCGTAGGAACCTCAAGCAGCGTACAATGGTTCACCAAAACAGCGTATCAAATGGGCTCTGTTTATGAATGAATCTATAACGAATATTTTTTACTGAATAACTCATTTAGGACGCGAAATGATCGGCTACAGGCAACAGCTGCACGTCGAATTATGGAGGAAATACTCACACATACAAGTGCGCAACAAAGAATGGCAAACTAATTCGGGGTTATACTCCGAAATACATTAATCCCAGAAACGCGACTTAATACCATAAAAACCTGATCCAAAAGTAGAACCCGTGGTCGAACGACAATCACACAACCAGAGGACTTTGCTAAAGTCCAATGGCAACAATTACATCAGCATGAGGGCCAAACAACACCAAAACTCCATCCGCCGAGGATGCTGCTTGAAAACCTCGACCAGCTCTCACTCAAGCGGGACCACCAAGGCAGCACATAAAATGGATTGTGACTATGAATGAATCAATAATGTGTCGCCTGCCGCTTTGCATTGACGTTGAAGAACACTCAGCGCAGCCGGCGTGAAAGAAGATGAAGAAACATCTACTAAATAACATTCTAATGACCCGAAAAAATGTGCAACATAATCTAAAGCATCTTTTTCCCAAATAAAATTCAATTAGCACTTATTTCCTCAAAGTTACCAACAACGACTACCAACGACGTTTGTTTTCAATAAAAATAAATCCAATATCTTGAACCAATTGATTATGCGTGAGTCGTTTACGAACGATAATTGCACCACATAAAATGTTCTTTGAAACTCAAAAAAAAAACAAATTTACTATAAGTAATGAATGGTATAGATTTCCTAACTTTTCTGGATCATCGGGTTCTAATTTTGAAACGAACAGTCGCGAATCGCAACGCCCTGTTCCTATTTTTTTTTTGAAAAGTATATTTGCGACCGCACTTAACCCAAGCCCAATCAAATATAATGAAAAAAATGCAATTTAAAATTATTCAGCTCTTTCCCACCATCCAGAGAAGAGTTTTGGTAATGATTTCTATAGCCAGAACACTAGGTATCTTTTTAAGTTCTTCGTGAGCTCTGGGTTCTACCAGTTTTGCTTCTAAATCTGATGATCCTGCTGTGTCCGCATTTGAGAAAGGATGTAAAATCCAACGCAGTATGTTCTTGATTAGAATATCCTGGCACCTCCCCATAAACTTAGCATGAAGAGCATATAAGTGTTGGCAGTAGATAAGATAGTTAATTTTCCCTTTTTGCAGATACTGCTAGATAATGTTGGAAAGTGGCTGTGTCCATCTCCACCGAGATTCTGCTTATTTCAAGAGCGGTGCAATAGAGTGGTTTAGGAGTTATCTTGGAGTCAGAAAGCAAAGAGTGCATTGAGAGTGAGTAATCTGAATTTATGATTTTCAATAAGGCAGCATTCTCGGACCTCTGCTATTTTCGAGCGATTTCTGTAAATTTATAAAAACTTGTCGATCTCACCAATATGCTTATGACTTGAAGGTTTACTATTCGTTTAGTTTAATCGATATGACAGAGTCGGTAAGGCTGATTAATGATGATTTACAGATCAGTTTGTAGATATCCAAGAGTCATAGATTGTATCTACATGGTAACAAGTCAAAATTTCTACTTTTTAGATCCCTCACTCAAAAAATCGCAAGAAGTGGTGTTTTTAAAACCAAAATTGGTAATATAATGTTGATGTCATTGCCAGTTTTGTTTTAAGGCGCTTACCTCCAGTGCGTTGCAAAGGTGTTATTATAAGCAGAAAAAATTTAAGTTTATAAGGAGATCTTTAAAATTTATATTAAATTCAGGCTCTATGATCCTTTAATATTATCTTTAGTGTCATACTGTAATATTATGTATCGGCTAGAACTCAGTAGCGAGTATAGACCCAAAACTGTGAACGTGAATATTTTTAGTATTTGTATAAGTTTTAAGTTTCATTTTATGTCATAACTATAATTTTTATCTCCTTTTGATTTATATATATTTTAGACTTAATTTAAGAAAACAGACGATTGCCTGAGTAGCCATGCTATATCTCGTTTTCCATTATTACACTTATTCTAGGTCTATTTTAGATACTAAAAAAACATTATAATTATTTAATCCGCACCACCGTATGTCCTTTACTCAAAGCACCTTAGTTCGGCCCTCTGAGTTACTGAAAATTTGAAACTTTGTTAAAAGAAAGCGGAAGTCTAGCATAAAATCCTTCAAGTTTCAAGTTCGAATCTATTCTGGTTTAAAAGACATTTAAGTTTATAAATTATTTATTTAGAAGTCCTAGAAACTTGAAATTTTATAGTGAAGCTTCGAACGTATGGAAAATATATGGACAATCTGTCAAATATGATTTGTAGAAGTCAATTTCGGACACAAAATAAAAGTAAGCTATTTTTGACAAAATGGTGAAAGTAAATGTTAATTCGATAAGTTGTAATAACCGCTCGTTTATCAACTGAATTTTGTTCATGTTTAGTCAAATATCTTAAGAAAAATACAAAGTCTAATATTGATATATTTTTAACAGTGTTTTTTCCTTCTCGTAATTCTGAGTGTACTCACTTAATATCAAGGTAAATGTTAGCTACAGATGGCGCTTATAAATTCTAAACTCACTTTCTTGTAGTTCTCAAAGATTATTAATAAGCAAAAACAAGTACAGTCCCCGAAAAAGCATAACTGTAAAAAAGGCCAATATTCAAAAACTACCTTTTCTACGATGAAAAGGTTAACTATCTTTAATGTCCAGTCGTTGAAGCAACTTGAGTATTGAAAATAGTTTATAAAGGGTGTTTTTTATAGAGGTAAAGAACTTTTAAATGGAATAAAACAAAGATGAATTTTTTAAATTCACATGAAATTTACTTTATTCGAAAGATAACCTTCTGGCATTATAATTTAAATATGACTTCTGGCATATGACCGCCACGGCTGGCTCGGACGTACTTTAATCTGGAGGTCCAATTTTCGTTGACTTTTTCCAACATTTGTGGCCGTATATCGGCCTCCTCCAAGTGATCAATCGTTTCGGGCTTATCGGCGTAGACTAGCGACGTCACATATCCCCACAGAAAATAGTCTAGCGGCGTTAAGTCGCACGATCTTGGAGGCCAATTCACGGGTCCGAAACGTGAAACTATGCGGTTACCAAACGTTTCCTTCAATAAATCAATTGTGGCACGAGCTGTGTGACATGTTGCGCCGTCTTGTTGAAACCACCGCTCCTGCACATCATGGATGTTCAATTGATGAACGAAAAAGTCAGTAATCATGGCTCTATAGCGGTCACCATTGACTGTAACGTTCTGACCAGCATCGTTTTTAAAGAAGTACTGACCAATGATTCCACCGGCCCATAAAGCACACCAAACAGTCAGTTTTTCTGGATGTAACGGTGTCTCAACATACACTTGAGGCTTCATCTCTAAACAAAATTCGCTTATGAAAATCGGGATCAACGGCAATCTTGTTTTGGGCCCATTCACCGAATCTACGCCTCGCTAGGTGATCGTGTGGCTTTAATTCTTGCACGAGTTGGATTTTGTAAGTACGCACACCAAGATCTTTCCGCAAAACCTTCCATAAAGTGAATGGACACATATCCATATTCAATTCCTGTGCACGATGGCGGATAGACTGATTCGGGTCTTCCTCTACGCTACGCTCTACAGCAGCAATGACTTCTTCTGTACGAACTGTACGACGTCTTTGTGGATGCGTATTATCATTTAGAGTAAACGTGGTGCGAAAACGTTCCATAGTTAATCGAATTAATTGCTCTGATGCACGATTATGTTGACCGTAAAATGGACGTAGTGCGCGATACGTATTTCGAACAGAACAATGATTTTCAAAATAAATTTGTACAATTTGGAAGCGTTGTTCAGGCGTCAGTCTATTCATGTTGAAATGCTAAACCAAACTAAACATAAATCACTTGACAGCTGACAAAATGGCCGCTAGTTAAAAAAGTGTTATTTCTATACCTCTATAAAAAACACCCTTTATAAGTAATTAATTCTAAAATAATGCAGAATGGCTGGAGTCACAGCTAGAAAATATTATAGCTGAAGGCAAGATATGAAACAATTAATCATAATATCGAGGGCAGTTGCGTACGGGGGGATGAGAAGACAATAATATATAATGGAATACTCAATTTCAGAAAGAGAAACTAAATAGAACCCCCCCTATGATATAAAGTTCACTTTTAACAAAAACTGAGTTTAGCTGATGTCACGTAAAAATGGAAAGTCTCTAGGTCAAGATGATGTTTATTAAAATTGTTGACAGAAGATTACTCTAATAATAATATATCCTTTAAAACCGAACAACATGTTAAGCGCTCATATAACAAACAATAAACATAAAAAATATTAAGAACAATTATTCAGGAGTCTACAAAATTAATTATGGTTCTTGCCCCAAAGTCTACATCGGTCAAACAGGTAGAATTTTCAAAAAATATTATGAAAATTCAGAACCAAACTTAACAAGCGCCAACCGTTAACTACAAGAGAAACATAACTTTAACGAAAACCTAAAAATCTTACATGTCGAAAATAAGGGAAAAAAATTAAATTTACGGGAAGCATTAGAATTCAATAAACTTAAATCTACCAATACACTTCTAAATGACCAAATGGATCTTAACAGCTCCCCATTGTTAAACTTTTTAATATAGAATGAAAAAATCCAACCGATATATAGTAAGTGCAGGTAAATAAATTGTATGTATAATTTCATAATCTTACATATACTGTAGTATCAAACTACCTTCTGAAGAAGCCACTGTGTGGTGGAAATTTGCAACCAAAGTGTGCCTTGATGTGTTTTACATTTCATAAAATGAATTTCCATCAAGTAACAGCAGAAACAATCTATACAGATATATGTTTTCTCGATTATGAGAAAGGTTTTGATACTGACAAACACTACAGTTTACTTACCACCCTTTGTCAACTAAGGTTGGATCAATAGACATCAAATTTATATTAGAACCAAAGAGAATAAGGTTAGGTAGACTGTGAATAAGAAATAAATATCATGCAAAGGGTACGATAAGGTGTGTGTTCTCACCTCTATTCTTTAACCTGTATAAAAGGCAAAAATATTTATGACTATAGTGTCATAAAGAGCGGAGTTGTGATCAACAACCTTAGATACGCCTATGGCATAGTTACATAGAGCATATTTTGACAAGTCAAATATGAAGAAGATGAAATGAGCGGTAGTTTTTAAACGCCAAGACGTTGTTGTTGCATTCCACAAAATAAAACATTAGTTATAATATTCGGCTCAAAAACATCACCCTCAGAGTGCTATTGAACGTACAATGCTTCCAAGACACCAAGGAGGAAGAGGATTGGTGGATATTGGTAAGCAGCTCGACCAACACATAATAAACTTACGTTCATATTTCCACACTACATCGAGCAATATGCGAGGCAGACGACTCAACACCGCTACAGTTGAGGGAACAAGATATTACTTCTCACCACCAAACAGACCAAGAGAAGTTACAAACCTGGCTACGGAAGCCACTCAGCGTCAAACTACTGGTTGATTTCAGGACAGATGTTTCCGGAAACGGAGGGCTTCTTGTTAGCTATCCAAGACCAGGTTATTCCGACGAAGAACTATCGGAAGTTCATCATTAGAGATCCCTCAATAGAAAATGACCGATACAGATATGGCTGTCGAACATCGAAGACAATTCAGCACATAACTGCAGGATGCCAAGCGTTTGCCGCAACCGAGTATAAGGAAAGACACGACTCAGCCGCTAAGATATTCCACCAAGAGTTAGCAGAAAAGTTAAACCTATTACAGGTAGGAAAAGTGCCTTATTACAAGTACAATCTGGAGCCTATTCTTGAAAACAACCAGTTCAAGTTATATTGTGACCGAACGGTTCTGACGGATCAAACGGTAGCTCATAATAGACCAGACATTATACTAATAGATAAAATTTCTAGGCGTACTACACTAATCGACATTGCTGTGCCTAACAATAACAACCTAAGGCCAAAATACAACGAAAAGATCGCCAAATACAGAGATCTGGAGGTTCAAATCCGAAGACAATGGGCAATGAACAGCGCCCAACGGTTCCCATAATACTGTCAACAACTGGAGTGATACCGAAGAGCCTCCTGCACAACATCAAGGGACTGGGCCTTAGTGAGCATCTTTATAAGCCGATGCAGAAAGTAATTCTCCTAGCAACCGCGCGAACCGTCCGAAAATTCATGGGAAATGCAGCAGACAACGTCACCTAGGACCCGATAACATGGAAAGGGTTCCCACAGGGCTTCATACTTTTGGTGTCTTTGTATGCCTGGTATGAGTGAATAATCCCTGGAGGGAGTGCGAAGCCGTTTGGCTTGTAAATCATATTCGGCTCTGAGGGCATAATTTATAAGATCTGAAATCAAGCACTAAAATTTATTCTAGCACCTATATAATACCATATACTTACCGAGAATGCAAAAACGGATAAACTTGTAAATATGGCTAAATGCCAATTTCCGAGGAATGGCATAGTATTTTTATCTGGATCAAAAATTTCTAATAGTCCTAGGATTATTATTTCTAGAAAAAGTATCCATTGAGCAAATAGAGCCATTATTGTATATCCAAAGGTATTATTGAATAATTTATTTGCTGCTAATGAATTTAAATACACAAATTTTGTCGTATTTATATTTGTTACTTGCAGTTTCAAAATTCTTCTTGCTTTTTGTATTGTGTATACTATTTCCATATTCAACATCAATAAAAATATCGTTAAACAATTAAAATGGTAATAAATTAAGCCTAAAGCTATAGGATAAAACATCTCTAATATACCTAAAGTTACTGCATCTTCAGGAAATTGACGATAAATAAAATAAAGTATTACCATAAGAAATACAAAAAATATTATTATTATAATGCAAATGCTCCACAAATATTTGTTACTTTTTTCTTTAAAATTCTTGTTAAACATATTAATCTTTTTAAAAAATCTTTGCCAAGAGGATGTATCAAAGGTGGTTAAGAAAAAGAAAAATATTGTTAAAATATTCATATAACATTGTAATTTTCCTATGTACATTATCAAAAGCCCTTTTGGAATCATAACGGAATTTGGAATTTGGTGGTAATATATCAGTGGAATCAGAAATATCAGAAAGCAACATAAACACGCCTTAAGAATAGACTTTACAGCATGACAGTTTAATACAGTTCTTTTTAAAACATCGTGATTTACTTCAGGCACAAGTAATTGCCAATGGAGATATTTGAAAAATATTTCATAAATTTGGCTTTTTTGTACATTAAAAATCTTCATTTTTAACAATAATGTCTCACATTGGACTTCGGTAAAGATAACTGTTAACGAATTATATTATGTTATTAAATTATTTGGTATAGAGGTGGAGTTACTTTAGTTAATTGAACCAAATAAACTATAATGTATTAAATAAAAACGAATGAATAAAAATATATTACGTGGTACAACCAAGATTAAATAAAGCTTTCAATGCCGTATTTATTTTATTTATCTTTGATAAAAAAAACCTTTTATGTTGTATACAAACATACTCATATTTTCAAAATGTATATAAATGTGGCCATTCTAAGGAACAAAACAACCGAGAATACAAACTAATAAGTATATATATTTCTAGAAACAGGTCCGGCCTTTCCGACAGGCGAACATGCCCCACAATTACAATAGAGACAATGCTTAATCTCCCTTCATTGCATCTATCTATATTGAAGGAGATAACAGTCAGTACTTTCAAACTGCTCCAGATAAGACAATTCAAATCTGACAATTTTACTAGTCATATGACGATTTTGGAAACAATCCCAATAGAAATCGTAAGAACAGATCTCGAATAAATGAATGAATAAAACAAAGAGTGGTATTTCTAGATCATCGATGCCTAGGCCCCTATTAAGCCATTTACATCTCACCAAAGCTGCATTCGAGGCCGATCGCCTTCGCGAATTCAAGTAGCTTCGTTAGTTCAACTTACCCAGTTGTCCGTTGAGTGCTGGACACTCTCTGAGGACATGATCAACAGTTTCATCCTCGTCCAAATACTATCTGCACGTCGGGTCGTCTTCGACACCGATCTTATGGAAATTGCTCCTCAGGTGACAATGTCCTATCAACAATACCACCACAATTCACAGCTCTTTCCTTCCTAAGGAGAAAAGCTCCTTACTCTGCCGTGCGTTATGTCCTGTGATATGTTCCTTAGCAGAACGCACTCCAGGAGCTCCCCTTCACGATTCAATAAATTTGCTTTCTAGCAACGATTTTAATTCCCTGTTGCCAACGGCAATAGGAACAGGTAGAATTGGTTGATGTCTATTTGGTTCAGTTCTGGAACTTAACTTTGTCAGATGGCCTGCTTCCTCATTCACCCGTATGCCCGAGTGATCCAGGGCCCACACGAGCCTGATTGTGCACCAGTCGCGAAGTTACGACACTGGACTTCAGTACCATTATCACAGCCTTATTTTCTTAGTATATATTTATTAATTTTTTTTATAATCCTCTCACAGAGATAGGCACACTGCAAAATAGCATAAATTTCCGCTGTGAAGAGCGTCGCATGTTGTCTAAGAGGATGGTACACTCTGACTCCTGGCTCCTGCCGAACACATCAGAATTTTAAATAGTGTCATTCCTATGGGATCCTTTTTGTAGATCAGTCATAGACCTCTTTGTTATCAGTAGCATTTATTAACGCAATAAAGTGTCGTTAAAAAAAATAGGAATAAATAAAACAGGTCGCCCCCCTGTCGGAACGCCCCTGACTAAATTTGCAGCTAATCTTAACATCTAAAAATAGCATTTATTGATGTAAGTGTATATACTAGAAAATACATCGGTGCATCCAGCAATTCCAAAAAAATCTATGTTCATTTGCAATTTTTTTCGTGAATTCATATCTCATTTCAAAGCACCCTTTATAGGGTACCGAATAAAAGCATAACCAGTATGGGAGTTCTCAGTAAGAGTAACATTTACAGATTTGCTAAATGGGAAAAAGTGGTTGATCAGAAATTTTTGATATGATCTTCAGAGGAAACAAAATTTTCGGATTTTGGAAACGGATAAAACTTTTTTCAGCAACTTAACAAAACTTATCATTGAAGTTATCAATTTTTTATTTGAGGTTTCGTCTTCAACCATCATCAAATTAAATTTTTTTATACTGTCTTCTAATTTTTATTAATTTTGTAAAGATAGGTTTGTAAAGTAAGTTAAATGTTGAAAATCACTTAAAAATAATTATAACACAGCTAATAATTATTAACAATTAAAACAATTAAATAACAAATACAAGGGTGTGAATAATAATAATAAAAAGACGGGTGACGCAGGTACTGCGAACCAACCTTATCAGTAAAAATCTATTTAAGGCACTCAACACATATGCGTGGCCCGCACTCACAATCAGTTAGTCTTTTGTAAAATGAAAAAGAACGGATAAAGAGGGCCTGCAGAAGAAAGTCAGAACACTCCTGATACAATCATCGTCCTCAGAGTGCTACAAGAACAGACAATGCTACCAAGATACCAAGAAGGAAGAGGATTGGTGTATATTGATAAGCAGTAGGATATAAATTAACAAACCTATACTCATATTTTGACAGACTGAGAGAGTCTTCTGTGCTATACTGAGGGATATGCGAGGCAGACGACACCCAAATCAGATAAACCAAGAAAATTAGCGTCGAACTTCTAGTTGACGTCAAGGCAAATGTTTTTTGAAACGGAAGAGTTTCTACTATCTATCCAAGATCCAGCTATTCCCACCAAAAACAATCTGAAATGAATAATCAGAGGCCCCTGGATTCAGAACGACTAATGCTGATATGGCTGTCCGACATTAGAGAAAATCCAGCACATAACTGGTGGATGCCAAGTATTGGCCGCATCGAAGTACAAGGAACAAAAAACAATTCACCTACCAAGATTATCTATCAAGAGTTGGCAGAGAAATTAAAACTGTTACAGGTAGAGAAAGTACCATACTATAAATCCAACCTGCAGCCTATACTGGAGAATAACGGGTTCAAACTATACTAGAGTCGAATTGTGCTTACAGATCATACAGTTGCAAGTAACAAAGCAGACCTAATTTTAGTGTATTAGATATCATAAACAACAGAGTTTTGCCAGTTTATGTTCCAGAGGTTCACACGCTAGAACATCTACATATACTGATCTAGTAGGTTAATATCACCACAACGCAGCGAACACCATAACTTAGCATTTCGCAATGCGAGAAAAGGCTTAATAAAAAGATTGAAAACCTTCAGAAAGTCATAAGACAGTTGATGGAATATATTGGAGGTGTTAGAACAAGTAAATTGCAGAGACTAGTCAAGGAATATTCAGTCGCGTCCAATACCACTCGTAACACAGCTCAAGTAACAACACTACCCAATATACTAAAACAAATGCTGTCCGTTATTGCAGGATGGTTAAAGAGATATGAAGCCAGCAACAACCGAAAACGAGACAATGTCCAATAAGTAGCAGAGTTCTGGAAAAGTCCACTCACTTCAACCAACCACTGCAACATCAATGTCGACTGGATTAATGAAGAATATCAAGTCTATCAGGATAACAGTTAGATGCAACTCACCACCAAGGAAATCACTGGCATCACCAAGGTTCTTCATAACTGGAAAATCCCGGATCCTAATTATTTCCAGAACTACTGACTTACAAAATTTTGTAGTATGCGTCAACGACTGATGGTTCTGAGAAATGATGTTTTGCTTTATCCACAAAAAATAACATTATTTTATACACAAAGAATGAAGTATCTATTGCCAAAAGATCAGCATCATATACAGGGCACCTGTCTTCCTACGCTATACACAGTGGTCACATCCTGCTTGACACAATGTATCCACATTGTGAGTTAAACATTATCATTGTTGTACCATAGATAAGATGGGTTACAAGGGTTACAAGGAGCAACTTATTGTCGATTTGGTTAACTTCAATCAGACCTTTACCAAACGAGGACCTATTAGCTGCCCGCATGGACTACTAAAAAGCTCTGTACCATATGACTGACTAGCAGCTACTCTGAGAATATATAGAGTCGATATACATATTGTCTCGTTTTTATAACACCTCATGTCAAGTCGGAGAACTAGGATCCAAATGCAAATATCTTCCAGCGCCAACATCGAGATAAAAAATTCCAATATGAAATATAAAAGGAAATATTTCAGGGCGATTCATTGAGCCCATTTTGGTTCTGCCTTGCCATAACGCACGTTTAAATTCGGTACCGCATTTTAAACACAACTAGAGGAAATATATAACCTGGAGCATTTCCAATGCATGATAGTTAAACCATTGCAACGATGGAGGCAGAACGAGAATTAATCAACGACTTCATAAAAAGGGTGAGGCAAGTACTGTGAACCAACTTAAACAGTAAAAATCTATTTAAGGCACTAAATACCTATGCTCTGCACTCGGTTACTCTTTTAGAATTGTAAAATGGAGCAGAACGGACATAAAAGTCTGCAGAAGAAAGTCGGAACAATCCTGACAAAGACACACGAGCATCATTTTCGTAATGCTGCTGAGCAGACAATGCTACCAAGATACCACGAAGGATTGGTGGATATTGGTAAGCAATCGGACCAACAACTAACAAACCTACACTCATATTTTCACAGGCTGCAAGAATCTTTTGTGCTGCACCAGGGAATATGCGAGGCAGACGATTCAACACCGCTGCGGTTGAAGGACCCTGAACAATGTACAAGCATCCTGCTAGTTATCGAATTATCCCAACGATAAACTATCTGAAACACATATTCAGGGACTCTTCGATCAATTATGACCAATGCCGATATACATGTCGAACATCGGAGACAATCCTGCACATAAAAGGAAGATTCCAAGCATTTGCCGTATATTAGTACCAAAAGAGACAAGATTCATGAACAGACCTCGTTTTAGTACATAAAATATCCAAGCAGGCGACACTAATAGAAGTCACTATCTCTAACAATCTAAGGGACAAGGATAATGAGAAGAGAATAAATGGCATCTGAATGATTCCCATATGTCTATTAATAACCGGCGTAATATAGAAAAGTATTCTGTTAAATATCAAGGGATTGGGCTTTAGCGAACACCGTATACGGCTGTGCAAAAGGTAGTGCTACCTGAGTCCGCCTGAAGTGTCCGGAAGTTTTTTTGGAAACTCAGAGAACCGTTACATCCCCCATGGTCCAACAACATGGAAATGATCTCCACAGAGCCCCATCCTTGATATCCGAATATATTTGAGATAAGTGAATGTTCCCCTGAAGGGAATACTAAAGCTGTTTACCCAAGTTTAGGGGATAAAAATGACACTGACATTAAAATAAAAAAATAAAGATATGAAAATGTGTTCAAAGAAATTGTTATCAATTTCTAAACATCAATATCAAGTTAAAATTGAAAAACACATTGTTTATCATTACTAACGCTATACTTTGGAATACTACAAGAACCAATCTTCCAGGCCTTCCTTCTGCTTCAATGTAAAATTCTTGTAGTTTAAGAAATGTTTTTGCAAGTTGAAATAATACCAGGATTTTTAATCTTCATTAATGAAGAATTGAAATAAGAATATTTTTAATAGTTACACATTAATATTTACTTATTTAAAGACAAACTTTATAATTGGAAATAGGATATATATCAAGCGCGACCTTTCTTTTTTCTTAAATTAAATAAAAATAAAACATATATTTATTGCTGCAGGAAACGGTGATTTAAAAAACTAAAATGTTTGTGTTAAATTCTCCGACCATTTTCAGCAGCCGAAAATACATTTAAAACACTTTAAAGGTTTAATGAACGTTCATCAACAACGAAAAGGCCCTGGCTCCCTAATTACTTATAATACACTTACCGATACTATAAAGAGAGATATACCAAAAAATATTAAAAAATGCCAGTTTCTAACGACTGACTGATTATTTCTTTCTGGGTTAAACATTGCCAATGACTCCAGAAAAACTATCTCCATAAAAACAATTGATTGAGAAAAAATGGTGATAATTGGGTATCCAAACATATCGTTAAAAATTCTGGTTGCATGTAAAGTATTCAAATAAATATTTTTTGATGCCTTTATATCGACTTCTGGAGTTTCCAAGGCTACTCTTGCTTTTTGTACAAAATTTAGTATCTCCATTATTAACAACAATAAAAATATGTTGAGGCAAAGCATGTTGTAATAGAGAAAAAATGGAACTAAACCATAATTCCACCCTAAAACATCTAGACATGCTTTTTCTAAAGAACTTCTAAGATATGTGAAGTAAATTAACGGAATAAGAAATGTAAGAAATATTGCTATAATAGCAACAATACTCCATAAATATTTGTTACTTTTTTCTTTAAAACTATTACTACAAATATTTATCTTTTTAAATAGACTTTGCCACGAGAGCGTATCAAAAGTGGTCAAAATGAAGAAAAAAACTGTTAAAATCTGCAAAATATTTTGTAATTCAGCCATGAATTTGACCAAAGGACTTTTGTATTTCACTGAATTTTCATAATAAATCACCAGAGGCATCAAACACCCCAGCAAGCATGCTACAGACACTTTGTGGATACTTTTTATAATATGACAATACAATATATTAGTTTTATCTACATTCGGTATAAGTAGTTGCCATTGAAGATATCTAAAAAATATTTCGTAAATTCTGCTTTTTTTCACAACGAACATCTTCATTTTAAAAAAGTAGTGAGTTGTGCTAAGCTTTTTATAAGGAAAACTGACAATATGTTGTTTTTATTCGGGCAATATTTAATTTTCTTTAAGGGCGGTAATTGAGCTAATGTAGTTAATTAATCAAAACAAAGTTTAATGTAAAAGTATGCATTAACAATATTAACTTATATTTTCTTACACAAAAAATATTCAATGTGGCATATTTAAAATGATTCTGACGTGGTCTTAAGCACATGGATACAAGTTCAAAAGACAGATTTATGCTCTTAAAATATGTAATTGTTGTTTAACATATATTTCTCAGTAAATTTAACATGTGCTGGAAAATTTCAACCTTTTTAAACTACACATGTGTAAGTTAGGAAAAGTAATAACACTAACAAAATCCATTTGATATAAATTTTATAATATTCTCGTAATATTAAACAAATTTTAAAAACCTCTTATACATAGGTCAAAGTAGATATTGCGTGGTACACGCTTCAGTGATTTTATATTGCTGTGCAGCAATCGCTAAAGAATAGCTACGAAAATAATGGGTCTAAAAAGCAACCCATTTTTACTTTTAATATAATCTGCTTTTATAAATTTTCTGTTTTTCGTTTTTAGTTCCATACATATTACAACAACTTCAAACCATTTTATATGGTATTGTTTGCCTCAATCGTATTCTGCAATCCAGATCCCGGTCTATTCCCTTCTTGTGTATAAATTTTATATAACTTAACTCTAGAACCTCTTGTCTTGTCTCCGATACATATTTTAGCACACTTATTTGGAACTTTGTAAACACATTATTTCTGTCAATATTTTTTTTATTCAATGAGCTTTTAGTGTATTTCCTGATTTACAAATTGTTCTTGTGGCAAAGCTGTTGGTAATTCATCCCACTTTCTCCAAAATGTATCCCGTAAACTTAGACAAACAGCTTTAGCTCTCCCTCCAGGGAACATTTACTCATCCCAGATATACCCAGATATCATAAGGATATAGTTTTCTGGGGGCCTTTTTCATGTTGTCGGACGCTAGGTGGTGTTATGGTCCTCTTCATTTCCCAGAAACTTTCGGAGAGATCGAGAGGTCCTAAGTAGCACTGTCTGTTGCATTCCTTGTTATTAAACAGAAGACTTTTCGACACTACTCCGACTGTTAATGTAATTATGAGAATCGTCTGAACCCCATTCATTGGCCGCAATCTTTGTATTTGTACCTCCAGGGCTCTATATTTGGTGATCTTTTCATTATGATTGTCCCTTAAATTGTTGTTGTTAAAGATGGCGACTTATTTTAGTGTTTCTCGCCTGGATGTTTTATCTACTAAAATAAGATCTGGCCTGTTATATGCAACTGTATATTCATAAGCTGAGTTCGATCGCAGTACAGCTTGATCTCGTTATTCTTCAGTGTAGGTTCCGGGATGTATTCATAGTATGGCTTTTTCTCTACCTGCAGGATCTGGATTTCTCTGCTAATCCTTGATGGATGATATTGGCGGCTGAATCGTGTCAATTCACTTCTTCTTCAGTATCAGTATCCAAAACCTTCCTTGAAAAACTTGTTCTAGAAAGATTCCTCTAGAAATTTCATAGCCACTTTCTTCATGACTTTCTTGGATAATTCTGAAATTCTTCTTATTGATATTTATGCTTTCTACATTAACACCTTGACTTGTTTCTTATTCGCTTCCGTATCTTGAAGTAACGCAGTTTATTTTTGATTCATCTGAGGCATCGTCATTACTCATCTCATTACTTTTCTGAATTTTTCTACAATTCTTATTCTTTGTATTGGTATGTTTTGCACTATCATCATCATCTGCTTCGGTGTTCTGAACGACAAGAGTTTCACCTTCATTGTCATAGTCATTAAATCCTGCAGAATTTTCAACCGTTTCCTTGTAGGTTTTTCCCTTGTAAGTTCACTACGGTTGTCTTCATCTGCAGTTCCAGGACTATTAGCGTTAGTCATTCTTCTAAGCTTGCCAAAAACATCTTCCTGTTCTGAACTGTCTTAATTTTGTGGAACAGAAGGTGCTGTAGTTTGTGACTCCTCTTCAATTTGTAAAGTTGTATCCAAAGCTTGTTGAATCATGACGCTATAATTTTAAAGAATGTTTAAGGAAAAATGTCCAAGAATTCTCCAATAAACTTCTTGTTCGTCAAAAGGCAGGCAGACACCAAGCACTTTAAGCTTGGCATTCTCCGGTTATGTGCTGGATTGTCTCTGATGTTCGATACCATATCGGCATTAATCATTCTGGTTTGAGGGGTCTGTGATTAGTGTCTCGTTTAGATGACCTAATCTTAGATATCTTATAGACAGCTTTCAGGTTCAACAAACACCTGCCCTTATATCAACAATTCGACATTTTCCTGGTTAACCAAATATGAGCGTCGTTCATGAAGAGGCTTCTGTAGCAAAACTTGAAGCTTCTCTTAATCTGGTTAGTGATGAGAAGTCAGTTCGTGGTCTCTCCACAGAAGACTTTGCCAGCCTGTAAGAATTAGAGCATAGATTTGTTAGTTGTTTATCCAATTGCATATTTAAATCCATCTCCGTGGTAACTTGGTAGCATTGTCCGCTCAGTAGCACTACGAGGAAGATATTGGTGTGCCTTTGTAAGAAGTGTTTTGATTTTTCTCTGCAAACTTTCTATGTCCATTCTGCTCCATTTTACAATTTCAAAAAAGGAACTAAGAGCTAAGCAACCATAAATGTTGAGTACCTTAAAGACATTGTTGGTATTTAGGTCGGTTAACAGTAACTGCTTCACCCTTTTTATGAACTCGTTGGTTAGGTCGGTCTTCACAGTTTGCTGGTCGTCTTTGTGCCTGCTTCATGCCCAAGTATTTATAGGTCTGTTTTGCCTCCATAGCTACATCTCAAATGCTGCCGGTTGTATCTTTCCTCTAGTTGGGTTTAAAATGCAACATTTATCAAGGCCAAATAGCATTCTTATGTCCCGAGAGAACTCTTCCAAAAATTTGAGCATTTATTCCAGTTAATTTCTTGTTGCAGCCATTAATATCAGATCATCCATATACAGAAGATTATTTATTATTATTATACGGTTTTTCCACTAATTTTGTAATATCTTCGATCCTAATCAATATTTTTTATTGAATTTATAACGGTTTTATTAGTAATTCGAATATTAACTGATGTCTAGCCAAAATGCTGATAACTATTAAAAATCATTTTTTACAGTGATTCACCATCTTTAGATTAAACATTATCGAAATTTGTTTTAAGCGCCAGAAAAAATATTTGAAACACTTTGTTGATCTAATGGACATCCGTCAACCACGAAAAGGGCCCTAGTTTTTTATTTAATTATAATACACTTACCAAGATCATGAGCTGAGACAGAGTTAAAAATGTTGCTAAATGCCAGCATCGAACGACAGACTGATCATTTTTCTCTGGATTAAACATTTCCAATGATTCCAGAAAAACTATTTCCATAAAAATAATCGATTGAGAAAAAATGGTGATAATTGGGCATCCAAACATATTATTAAAAATTCTGGTTGCATATACAGTATTCAAATAAAGATTTTTAGATGCCTTGATATCCATTTCTTGAGGATCTAAGGCTATTCTTGCTTTTTGTACCAAATTTGATATTTCCATTATTAACATCAATAAAAATATGTTGAGGCACATCATGTAATAATCGAGAATAAATGGAGCTAAAGTATAATTCCACTCCAGAATATTTTGACTTGATATTACTAAATAACTTCCAATATATGTGAAGTAGATTAATGGCATATGAAATATAAGAAATAATATTGTAATCGCGAAAACACTCCATAAATATTTGTCATTTTTTTCTTTAAAGCTATTACTACAAATATTCATTTTTTTAAATAAATTCTGCCACGAGACTGAGCCTAAAGTAGTCAAAAAAAAGAAAAATACTTTTAAAATTTGTAAAATTTCTTGTAAGTTGCTCATGAGTTTGATCAAAACTCTTTTGCGTAACACCGGAATATTTGAATTATCGTAATAAAGAACCATAGGCATTAAACATCCGAGCAAGCATGCTAAAAATAATTGATGAATCCTCTTTATAACACGACAAGAGAATACATTAGTTTCATCGATATTAGTTATGAGTAGTTGCCATTGAAGGTATCTAAAAAATATTTCGTAAATTCTGCTTTTTTTCACAATGAACATCTTCATTTTAAAGAAAAAACTGGTGGGTAGAGTAAGGCTTACTACGACAAACTGGTAATGTGTTGTTTTTGTTCAGGTAACGTTTAATTTCCATTAGTTGCGGCAATAGAGTTAATTTAGTTAATTAACCAAAATAGACAATAATATAAAAGTATTTATTGAAAATTTTATTTTTCCTTACACAAAAGATTGTTCAATGAGGCATATTTAAAATGATTTTGACGTGATCTCAAATAAATGGATTTAAATTAAAAAAAAAAGTTTATTCTGTTAAAGTGGTTATTATTTAACATATATTTAACAAGATTAACGTGCGTTGGAAAATCTCGGTGTTTTCAAATTTCAACAAGTAGGTGCAGAGTAGTAGTATTGCCACTGATTATTTCTACTCTGTGAGTCCAATAGAGCTTCTTACCCGATGGAGAGACATGGCTCCACCTTAGCTGTTCATATGTATACCCCTGATTACGACTAACAAGGGTAGATTCCCGAAAATGGTCAGGAATTCGTTATAAACAAAAAAATGTTAATAAATAAAAAATTGTCTTTTTTGTAAAATAAAAAATCTTTTCGTTTTTCTTTGCCGCTTTTAAGAAAAAGTGTCTGTTCTGATTTTCCATGAAAAATGGTATTTCTTTCCAATAATTTTTGGTTAAATAAATATTTTCAAATTCTACGCTCAGCAATTGATAGTTCAAATCATGGTCTACAAGCTGGGATTAATTGCAATGTGTTGTTGCTTTTTTAAGCTATAAACAAATAGAGTTTCATCAATTATATCATTCACTAAATAAACACAAAACTTTCACCACTTATGGATGCCTTGGCAACTATTTTTGCTATTTTTGGCGAAAGCGCAAGATGAGAAATTCCCAAGTTTTAAATCCAACTCATTCAAAAATTTTGTTCTAGTAAATAGTAGTAAAGAAGCAAGACATGAGACGATGCAGTGTTGCCGTGTTGAATAGTAAGTCTAAAAAACGGGTATAAAATTTTAATCCCTCCGTTTATAATTCATTTAAATTTACAAAGCAAATATTGCCATGAATCAGACGATCATTTTATATTTATAATGATGTGTTTTTATGGATATGAGTCAGTACTATATTTTATCCATTTAGATTTAACAGGTGATATACTTGAGCTTTTGGAAATTTTAAATACGAAAAGGAGTTTCTAAATGGTATATATATATATATATATATATATATATATATATATATATATATGAATGGTTTGATTATTCCAGGTTTCAATCCGTTAATTCAAAGAATCGTTTTCACGACGTTTCGCCAAAATCCCATTTGACATTTTGTGACGAATTTCGAGTTTTGTTTAGCTGGCTCGTTTCTGATTGCACGAGCGGCTTCGCAGGCTCCTCCCCCCTGCCTAGTGCGATATTTTTGTTTATGTTTTTTTAATGATTTTATTAATGTTTTCTGTGTATTTGGAATACGTAGAGCATCGTCTCAGAGTCACATCATCATCCCTCCCAAAAGCAGGCAGTAGTCAATACACTAGTATCAAAATCTCTCCGCCTAACAGAACTCGACACAAAACAAGACAAAATAAGACACATTTCAACAGCTCTAGAACGGAATGGTTTCTCACATTCAGATATAAAGAAAGCCATAAAAAGACAAAAGAAGACTACAACAAAAACCAAAGACCAAGATCAAACAAAGAACAAAGCCATAATCCCATACATAAAAGGAATAATGGGCAAAATTGGAAGAATCTTAAGAAAACACAACATACAACCCATATTTAAACCACAAAAAACAATAACCAACTTCCTAGGAAATCTCAAAAATAAGACCAACCTTGAACATCATGGCGTTTACAGGATTCCATGTGCAGATTGCCACCAAACATATATAGGACAAACAAACAGACGCATATCAGCAAGAATTCAAGAATATAAAAATAGTGTCAAAAACAAACAGACAACCTCAGCTCTATTTCAATATCACCAGATAATGGAACAATGAAACAGCATCGATTTCGAAAAAGCAAAAGAAATAGCACCATGCAGGACTACAAGGTACGCGTCATAAGAGAGGCCCTAGAAATCGAAAAAGTGGGAGAGTTAAATAAACGAGACGATGCTCTACGTATTCGAACTACATGGAAAACATTAATAAAAAAACAAAAAACAAAACAACAAAAATCAAGCAATACGCGAGAGACCAGCATACAAGAATCAAAAATATTGCACTCGGCAGAGGGAACGAGCCTTGGAAGCCGCTCGTCCAATCAGAAAGTGAGCCAGCTAAACAAAACTCGAAATTCATCAAGGGCCACCATCATTTCTTTGCGAGTAACGAGACGAACCGCACTTGAAAATGCCTAATGAGATTGTGGCGAAACGTCGTGAAAACGATTTTTTGAACATGTTATATATATATATATATATATATATATATATATATATATATATATATATATATATATATATATATATATATATATATATATATATATATATATATATATATATATTTCTTTATTTATTTATGTAGGCCGATTACTCCGGGATAGTTCTAAACCAATTTAAATGAAATTTTTTGCATTATGTTAAGAAAGTTTCTGCAGTAGTTCCATATCATTTTGGTCAAAATTGGTTCAGTTAAATCCAAGATGGCGCACAAAAAATTTAATTTTGTCCAATTTTCTCCAGAACTGATATGGGGGAGTTTTCGGGCTCGCACATACCGAATTAATTTTTTTAAATTCAAAATGGCCGACTAAATATTTTATATTTCTTAATTTTATCCAAAACTGGTACTGGATGATTTGTGAGGGTATAAAGTACGAATATAAAATTATTTTTAAACATTTAATATGGTGGACTAAAAATTTTACATCCCTCGATTTTGCGCAAAATTGGTACTGGGTGGTTTTTGAGTATGCAGTAAAAGTTAGAATAGTTGTATTTAACAAGATTATACCCATTTTTGGCGCCTTCCATATAACAGGAAAGCTTTCTGGTATGTGGAGGGTGCCAACGCTTCTTAAGTAACGATTCACGATTATTTAGTTTAGATACCCTCTACACATACCATATTATTTGTTGCATAAAAATATTTGTTTTTCCTGTTAACAATGTCATTTTTTTATGTATTGTTTCATCTGTCCATAAAAGAGTGTATTGAAATAATTGGTTGTGATTTCAATAAAAGGTCTCTATGAAGTGGCAACCGTGCGGTATCAAGGAGGAGTTTATCCTCTTTGGTCGGTAAGAGGGGATATGTGACATTACCACGTTGTGAATGGAAATCCAATAATTTAAATTCTTTTATACTTGTTACAAAGGCATGTATATAACATTTTATTACTGATATTCAATCATTCGCAACATTATGACTATGAATGAGTTGTGTGTGTCCTATTTTATGAGTGTCAAAATTATAACATTAAAGTAACAGTCTTGTATTTATTTAGTCAATGGTTATATATACCACCGTGTACGAAGTAAAGTGGAAGTCTACTTACACATTTTTACCTGGCGTACATGTCTTAATAGGAATGTAGAATTAGTTATTTTACAAAATACTATCTGTTTTACAAAACAGCTCTGTATGTAAAACACTTTAACAACGTTCATCAAGTTTACATATTTCCTGAACTTAAACATACGGGGTTGTATAAATGTTTTGCGTTCTTCAATGCATTGGGTCAATGTTTAGCAGTTTTAATGCGAATTTCTATTGGATCCAACCTAACTTTACTGTATATGTTTAATCGTATCATTTTCTATTCGTATTTTATATATTTTATGTAATATTTTCTTATATAAAATATTTTTGCTTAAAAATCGTATAAGAAACTTACTGTGCTTGTCGTGTCTGCACAGCGAAAATTTGAGAAAATAAAGTTTTTTTTTTTAATTATCCAAAACTCCCTTAAACATATGAATATTGTTAGAAATATTAAGAGCAAAAAAGTGATATACTGTATACTTCTCGAAATTAAGAAAATTTACTAAATTATTAACCTATCTTTAACTGTAACTTAAGCTTACCTCACACTGTAATAGGTCCTCTGCATTGTTGGCTTCACACGTATGCTATGTTCCGTCTTTTCAAATTATTAAATTTTAATTTATATTTTTCTGGGTAAAATTAACATTTTTCTACGTTTACATTTATATTTATGCAAACTGAAGTTAATTTTATTTTAATTCCTTTTCGCGCCATGTATTGTTTCGTGCGATATATGGCAATCTTTTCCCAAAATGTCCAACAAATGTAGCACGCACCTCAATGGTACATGGTAGAAAACAGTATCATCTTGCACTTGAACCTTCCGCGGAAAACACACGTGTTGCGAACACTAATATATCATACGAGTGCTAAAACCTCATATGCCGGCTAAATCCACTAAAAACCTCAAAAACAATTATTTACTCAACGGCCATAACAGTGCCAAAAACAAAAGACTCAGCTCCAGAAAAGTATCCACGATTTCCACATCAGTGAGCAGCTACAAGGTAGGCCATTTTCAACTTTTCGAGATTGTCACACCTTCGTCGTATTTTTAACTGATATTAAATTATTTACGAGCGCCCAAAATACAGTCCACTACCATTTTCGTAGAACTGTGAATTAATCAGAAATTGTTTAAAAATAGTCATAATGGACCATAAAAAGGCAGCATTCTTGATTGTTAGCCCTTGAAGATCAGACGTTCTTATTGATTAGAACTCAAATGCATCAGAGGAACAAGCACGAATATGAAACACAATATATACCGGAATTCAGGACCGTGGTTCGGAACCCACCTTAAACTGTAGGCCCAGTCATCAAATGGTTTCCGCTACCGACGCCCGTTTAATTCAAAACGCGAAGGCTTTAAATCAGTCTGAAATATCACTTACAAGGAACTCGAACTTCCCGATTTTGATGATTTTTGATAATGTTCTAAAACGTGAAAAAGTAGGAAAAATCACCCTCACAGTTGACACTCGAAAATTAATATTTAAATATATCTTGAAATTAACTTGTTACTTTTCTATATAACAAATTGGCAAGAAGTAGAAATCTAATTTTTAAACTGTGTTGTAGTTGTCGTAGTAATACCCCTGATGTTAAGGGCATATAACTAACGAACTATTTGCGACCACCTAGAATGTATGGATATTTCGTCCCGATATCGATGGTGGAGTCATCAGTGGGATCCACCGATATCTTTCACAGACATCCTTGTACTTTACACAAACTTGAACCTCTATTTAAGTCCACTTTTGCCCGAAAGCGGTGGAAGAGGTTGGTTCCACAACATGCCCCCCTTAAGGCATTTGCTTTCCGGCTTTAACTGTCGGACAGTCCAAGCCGTTAAAAAGCACAGGCCTGAAAAGAAAGTGGAACGGACATCCTAGGTGGTCTCTCCAAAGTAGAGTACTGGCTTTAGCACAAAGCCACGACTCGACGGCCTTCCATCTTGTCGTCCCTGCTCGGGCGCCATGTCGTAGTAATGCCCTTGATGTTAAGGGCATATAACTAACGAACTATTTGCGACCACCTAAAATGTATGGATGTTTCGTCCCAATACCGGTGGTGGACTCATCAGTGGGATCCACTGGTATCTTTCCCAGACATCCTTGTACTTTCCACAAACTTGGACCTCTATTTAAGTCTACTTTTGCCAGAAAGCGGTAGTAAGATGTTGGTTCCAAAACAAAGTTCACACTCTACAACAGACAAAAATCATCGAAATCGGTGAATTAAAGTGAGACATTTTAATCCATCTATACAGATCAAATGCCATCTGAACGTCAGTTGTTCAATGAATCAGTGTTAAATCAGCAAATAATATAAGAACTAACGAAGTTCAAGAAAAATGTTAAGAACATCATTAAGCACGAATTTAAGCAACATCTCATAATAATGTTAGATTTACCTTAAAAATGACCCTATGGCTGAAAATACATTAAACTTCTCATTAATAATTTCCGATTTGTTTTGTTAAAAATAACAAGTTAAATCTGATATATATTCAAGTATCCATTTTTGAATGACAATTTTGAGAGTGATTTTCACGCTCAAGATCCAATTAATTATTATGTATGTGACAATATATTTGAGGAATTTTTTAAAAAATTTTAACGAAAGTTTCTACAACTAATAAAAACATATTTATTTCTCCAATATATTAGAGGATTCGCAAGTGAATATAACACACAAAAATTTAACATTGAGTATATATGATTTTCGAATGGCATAAAAAAAGTTTTAAAATAACACTTTGCATTAGATCGAACACCTTCAATTTTTATTAAATTTCTATACATCATATAACCCTTACCTTATTATCGAGCTATATCCCTTATATGTGTAACGATTGTTGGGTTTTTTCATAAATATAAAAATTGGGAACTTAGTAGCAAAGCTCTAATTAATAAAGACAATTATTATTATTGCTATGTGATCATTGCGTTAGACGGGCATGTAAATTCAACAATAAAAATGAAAGTTCTATACAAACCGGGAATCGCTTAAGAAAACATACTTTTGTACTTAGCAAAGTTGTAATCCATTTTCTTAATCAATCGAGGAAAAGTTTAAAATAACTAGTTACTTCATACACTCACATTGTTTAAGTTAATCAGTGTTGGTTGAGTTTGGCAACCTATCGTGACAATTCTGAGTTTTGTAGTTTGAAAACATTCAATTTATTTCTTCAATG
This sequence comes from Diaprepes abbreviatus, assembly GCA_034092305.1. Taxonomy (NCBI): domain Eukaryota; kingdom Metazoa; phylum Arthropoda; class Insecta; order Coleoptera; family Curculionidae; genus Diaprepes; species Diaprepes abbreviatus. The sequence goes on from JASJET010000121.1 coordinate 25,255,859, forward strand.
GTAAGCAGTTGAAAGTTATTAATTTAAAATGTCTTATTCGGATAGGATCAGATGATTTTATATTAACGGTGTGTATATTCGTTGGTTCTTGTGTCTTGTCTTGTGAAAACTAGCGAACATTTCACCAAAATCTTATCTGTCTTCCTCTGTGTCTATGTCTGAAGGTAAACTAATTATCTTAACTTCATGAGTAAGCATGCGATGCGAAATGCGATTTTAGCGAAACATCTGCCAAATTCTCCAAGAAACTAATCCAACGCACGGATGTACTCTCAACTTAATTTATAAAAGACTGTCTAGTTGATAGGTCATAAACAACTATTGTGAAATGCTGAAGACTATAAATAATTTATTGAGACAATCGTTACTTAATGAAGATCCATATTAGGTATATAATATGAAAAGAAACTAACTGTTTCAGATTATATTTTAAATAGACATGATCAGCTAGATTCATTAAAAAGGTATAAATCTTAAATTCGATCTAGTTGCCGTAAAAAATGGGTCTTTTAATCTGTCAGTTTTGTTTCGTTTATGATATAGTTTTAATTTTTATTACATATGTCAACAAATAAACGCTTATATAGAGATATTAAGGATAACAAGCCTTAAAATCTGTAAGAGAAATAGTTGTATCCCTCCAAGGAATAAAATTCTCCATTTTTCCCGGTCCAATAAAAAAGAAAATGTTTTCTTGTGTTACCAGTTTAAACACTCTGCTGTCAATTTAGAATGGTTTTAAGGTTAGATCATGTTAGTGAATTCGGAAGAACATGTTTCGTAGCACTACTACATCGTCAAATGTCAAATTGGCAATGACAAACAAAGTTAAGAAATAATTATTAATAAAAGTATACAGGTACCTATTAAAAATTCAAGGTTTACAAATTTTAATTGTTCTACTTTAATAAGAAGAAATCAAAGCAATTAGTACTATTAACTAAGTTTAACAATAATGAATTATTAACATTTAATTAGCCATTTAAATTGTTATCTATATTCTTAAGTTTCCTAATCTCTAATGAATGATTTCAATAAAGTCAAATTTTTTCTTTAATTTCCGGTATGTGTGTATTGTGAAGTTTGTTTGTCTTGTCTAATTAAAATATAATTTTAAACAAAAACGCTGATGGTAATGTTTCATAGGTAATAGCGGTAAATAATTGTCTTCACATCTAGAGAATAGGTTTTAGTTAATAAACCGTGCACAGTTATTATGACTAAATATTTGAAATTTTAAGTTCTTATTTGCTACTTCTTAGTTAGTTACTTAGTGTCACTATATATATATATATATATATATATATATATATATATATATAGATATATATATATATATATATATATATATATATATATATACGTTGATGATATTTTTATAATATGGCCACATGGAAAAGAAAATCTGGACGATTTCCTCATATATCCGAAGAATATTCACCACAGAATCCAGTTCACGCTAGAAATCGAACAAGAAAAGAAACTTCCTTTTCTGGACCTGCTATTAATTAGGAAACTCAACAACACCCTGGGCTTTAGCGTATATCGGAAACCCACGCATACTGACCGATATCTCAATGCAGCGTCACATCATCATCCCTCTCAAAAACAGGCAGTAGTCAACACATTAGTATCAAGATCCCTCCGCCTAACAGAACTTGACACAAAACAAGACGAAATAAGACACATTTCAACAGCTCCAGAACGGAATGATTTCTCACAATCAGATATAAAGAAAGCCATAAAAAATAAGAGAAGACTACAACAAAGACCAAGATCAAAGAAGGAACAAAGCCAAAATACCATACATAAAAGGAATAATAGACAGAATCGGAAGAATCTTAAGAAAATACAACATGCAGCCCATATTTAAACCACAAAAAACAATAGCCAACATCCTGGGAAATCCTAAAGACAAGACCAACCTTGAAAATCATGGCATTTACAGCATTCCATGTGCAGATTGCCATCAAACTTATATAGGACAAACAAACAGGCGCATATCAGCAAGAATCCAAGAACATAAAAATAGCCTCAAAAACAAACAGACAACCTCACCCCTATTTCAACATCACCAAACAACCGGACATACCATCGACTTCGAAAAAACAAAAGAAATAGCACCAGTACAGAACTATAAGGTACGCGTCATAAGAGAGGCCCTAGAAATCGAAAAAGCGGGACAGCTAAATAAACGAGACGATGCTATAAATGTTCTAACTACATGGAAAACATTAATAAAGAATCAAGAAAGGAAACAACAAAAATCAACTATTACACTAAAGACCAGCATACAAAAACAAAATAAATCGCACTTGGCAGAGGGGAGGAGCCTGCGAAGCCGCTCATCCAATCAGGCAGCGAACTAGCTAAACAAAACTCGAAATTCATCAGAAGCCACCATCGAGACGAACCGCACTTGAAAATGCCAAATGAGATTTTGGCGAAACGTCGTGAAAACGATTTTTTGAAGTGTGAAAACCTACGATATAACATATATATATATATATATATATATATATATATATATATATATATATATATATATATATATATATATATATATATATATATATTAATACTATGAAGATTTATTTTAAATATATAAAAAATTGGTATCATGTAACTAAAAAAACTATTAAACTAAAAATATAAAATAATAACAGATCATAATCATATGGTTTTAATCACTAATGTTAATAATATATAGCGACATTTTCAAAATATAAATAGGTGGAAAATTCAATAGTCCAAGATATTTAAACAGGGTTTTATGTGATTTTCTAGTTATACCTTTAATAGGTTTAAACAATTCTCTTTTGCTAACGTAATATCCTGATAGTTTGACTTAAATTTAATGAAAGAAAAACTCCATGTTTAATACAAATATAGAATTGAGCATAATGACGAGATATGATTATATTTAAAATACATATATTCATCAGTCGAAATGTGGTTATTGGAACAGATGCTAATTTAGTGATTTACTCATTTATATGTCTTGCTCATCCCAGAGTGTTTTCCAAACATATGCTTTAAAATCTTGCTACAATCACTTGTTGAAACAAGAATATATTTAACTCCAGTAAAAGTGAGCTATCAGTTATATGATTTTGAGGAGTAAAGCTGACAAATGCCATTTTTTTTTTGAAATTTATAAAAAGTTCATCAAAATTAAACCTGCTTACAAATTGATATAACAAATTATAGGTTTTAGTATGTAGGAAGTAAAATTTTCATTTATCAGGTAATCATGACTATCTAAAAACATTTATAGTATTTTTCTCATCAATTGAGTAGTAGAAATCATAGATATAAAAGCAAATACACAGGGTGTCCTGAAAAATGTGGGAAATCTCCCGGATATGAAAACCACATGAAAGGAGTACTACAAGTTCGTATAAACTTTTTTCTTATAGGCCTCCTCTTCGCAGATATTGGCTCACAAAAAGCCGCAATGGAATCGACTTTTTTACACATAATTATTGAATCACCAGGTATATTTTAATTTTTTTTAATATGATGTATACCAGGTAAGACCCTTCAAATTACTATCCAAGGAAGTGTGACTAGCTGTGACAATCATGACCCCATTTTTTTACGCCCTGTATGATAAGAACTTTGAACAACATTTTTTACATACCTTTACCTATTGACTAAAAATTCAGTTCTCTTCATTCTAGTTCCTAATCCTAACCGTTTTCGAAAAAACGTCATTTCACCGTCACTATTACTCCTCTAACTTGTGTCGGGTTGAATATAAAAAAGAAGAATTTTCTCCTGTCCCCTTAGTTTCAATAAAAAGATAAACTAACTGCTTGGTTAAAAAGTTCGTAACAGGGTTCAACAAGGACTTCGTAAAGTTTGATACACTCACAGACACGATGAATTGACGACTGCTGTACCCGCTACATTAACTCAGCATTGTTCTCTATTTGATCACAATGAAACGTGATTCTCCTTAGAAGTTCCTCCCTATTATCGACTGGAGTGGAATATACTAAGGTTATGAGGTGTCCCTCAGGTAAAAATCTAACGGCGTTAGGTCGAGAGATCGAGGAGGCCAGGCAATAGGTCCTCCTCTACTTATCCAACGGTTTGAATAGACGTTATTCAGGTGCTCCCGCATAGCAACGCTGAAATGAGTTGGTACCGCATCGTGCATGTAGCACATGTTTCAGCGAGTTTCAGGTGGTAAGTGCTCTACTAAATCGTAAAAAGCGTTTTGGAACAACTTCATATAACACTCCATTCTGTCCTGCCATCAATCAAAAAATTGACAATGATTCCTGCCCAGACTGAATGAAACTGATGATGATGCGAAACAATAGTTACATGCGGATTTTCATCAGCCCATACATGTGAGTTATGTAAATTTATGGTATCATTTTTGGTAAACCTTGCTTCATCCGTGAAGAGTATAGTGCTCATGAAGTTTACATTATTTCGTTGCTGATCCAAGTTTACAAACGGCATTCTATGGGGAAAATCTTCAGGAATCAGTTCATGCACTTTTTTAAAATGATATGGCTATAACAGCTGTTCCTGAAGAATTTCATTTACTACTGTTGTCGACGTATTAAACTGCGCTGATAATTTTTGAATGCTCGTTGAAGAAGTGTCATATACATCATTTAAAATGTTTTCCTCTAATTGCGGCGTACGTATTATTCTTCCCCGACCAGCACCAGTACTTCTTTTCCTAAAATTAGGAAGAAATTTAATAATATTACCTTACTACATAGAATCGCGTACCATTCTTCTTTGGACGTTGATCAACTCGTTAAAATGTTTTCTGATCTGGAAGAGTACGATTAGGATATCTGTAGTGATATAACCTCCTGGCTTCAAGATGCAAGACCATACATCAGATACATATCTGCGTACTCAAAAAACTTGTATTCCATATTTCGAATTACTTCACAATTACTTTCACCACGAAATCGAAAAATTAGGAAATTAATGTGCAAATAAAGAATCAATGTGTCAGCGATGTGAAAGTTGACAAATTCTAAAATGTAGGATATATATTTCTTTCGTACCTAGCAATATTTGCAACAACAATCCTTTGTTTTTGGTGCCGACAAAATAAAACGCATATTTGTTGCGAACCTAGTTTGGACTGCAATTCACAGATGTAGACGTTTATAACTACAGAGATAAATTCTAATTTTGGATCGATTTTTTTTTATTACAAGGTTGAAGGTTGACCATAACTGTATGTAAAAAAACTTAATTCCATTACAGTTCTGTGGAAGCCCATATCTCCGAAGAGGAGGCCTATACGAAAAAAGTTTTTATGAACTTGTAGTACTCCTTGCACGTGATTTTTCCATGTCCGGGAGATTTTCCACATTTTCCCGAATACCCTGTGTAGACTGCGGATCGTATAGAAGAATGTTTACCCACGCTTAGAGAGAGACAGAATATTTTTGGTGAGTAGTGCGTCTCTTTCTAATGGCAATCAGATGACAGGAGTATTCAATGACGTTTAGGGTATCGTGCTAAGCTCCTCCTACCGAAAATGCTGTCTCTTTCTAAGTGTGAGCCACCGTTTCTTTTGATCGCATTCTACCTACTTGCTTTAATGTCCATAGTAGGAACAGCAAATAACCTCAAATAGACCTCTGGAATTCCTAATATGTAATCTTGGTAGCATTAGAGTATACTTAGTTCATGTCTTCTTTTTGAAATCGATCCTCCAGATACGAAAGCAACCATTTATCAACCTTACTTCCTAAACTTTAGTCTTCAATCTTTAATAATAGCAGTTAGATAGATACCATTACTTCTAGTCATAAATATATATTATTTATTGTTCAAATGTTCAAATAAATATTCTAAAAACTCTAACCGACTTCTTAGATTTTCCCTGCAGAAAATTATACTGAAATTTATTTAGTATTCCATATTTAATTAAAAGAAAACATTATTTTGACAACTCCTTCTAAAACTTATGTTGGCGTTGAACGCAGAGCCAAAGCTTATTTTCACCAGTCGTAACTTTTCATACAAAATTGATTAAACTAGAAAAATATGTTCATAACTTGATTGTCCAAAAATCTTTAATTACCTTAACAATTATGAATATTTTAGAATACGGAAACAATTTTATGGTATTTTATTTTTAAGTGGCACTTCCCATATATATGTATTTCTAGATACTTATGTTTCTATTAAATAATTTAAATTTTTTAGTTGATGTGTATTATTTACCTAATATTTTTTACCATTATTCGAGGAGAAGATATCTTTGGTAAGAAAAGACATAACGAAGTTTATTATGAAGACAACATTAAAGATCCAGTATCATCTCAATATTTGTCTCCTCCTCGTGAAGTTCCCACAGATCCAGTATATAAATATCACGAATCAAATAAAGGTAAGTTCTGATAAATTCTTCTGATTTCTAGGCACGACTTTCTTAACTGAAATATATATTATATTTTTTTTTATTTCTCAATAAATTTTATAGTTTAGAATCTGAAAATTACAATATTAGATTTACGGCTTTGGTCAGTTATATAAAAATAATATACATATATATATATATATATATATATATATATATATATATATATATATATATATATATATATATATATACCCGATGAGGAGGCAGTCTAGTTTATTAATCCTTTCTTACATGACACTCTTTTAAAATTCTACCTAAATATTATGATTTCGCAAATCAATTTACGTAAAAAAAGTTTCTTTGAAAAAATCACTACACTCATAGTTTAAGAGAAAACACGCTTAATTAAATCAATACATAAATCTGATTTATTCCTGTTTAAACTAAACATCAAGTAGCCTATGACTAATGTCAAAATAATAAAGAGTCACAATTATCTCTCTTATTCAAGAGATCTGGTCAAAAATCTTTTGCAAATTTATTGTTTCAAGGTTTAATAAAAGAGCATACCAGAATGTCCGGTGTACTTAATACCATAAAAATAAAAATTTGAATTTTGTAAAAATTTCGCACTAACCTGAACTAATCCGGTGGTTCATAGATGTCATTCGACTGGCGATATTTTTTAGTCTGACATCGAAGTTGGCAGGTGGCATGTTTTTCAATATCCTACCGACATAGCTTGGAAATGATGTTTTATATAGCGTTTGTTTCCTGCGAATATTGCTCTCGGTTCGACACAGCTCCACTGACGAGACCATAAGGTGATCGAAAGGTCGAAAGGTGTATGGAGAGAAGATCAGTGGTATTTCCAGGAAATAAACTGTTTGTATATATTCTTTCCTTTTCTCTATCTGAAAGAATAATACATATAAACAGCAATTTAAATACGTCAGATCAATTTCTTTATTTCTTACTGACATTTTGATTTTTTTTTAAATTTTGTGTTGAGGTTTAATTCCGCAAAAAAAAATGTAAATTACGAGAGCTCTTAGCGACACTGGAGAAAATAAAAAATTAACACAAAATTCATAACACTTTTGTTGGCTAAATTTTTGTTAAAGTGTCACCAGTTTCAGTTTTCATTTTAAATATATGTGTCTCGATTTTTTACATGAAGGAAGTTATAGGTAATAATCAAATTTTTTTTTCATATAACCGAACACTAAAATTTGTAAACTGGTTCGCATTTATTTCTCTTCATGTCTAATATTATTCAATTCCTGAAGAGATAAGCGTATTTCTTACAATCTGCTAGTATATTTACACTGTTAAACAAAACCTTAAATTTAATGCAGATTTAATGTCCATTCATACATTAAATTTAATAATTTTGTACCAAAAATCGTGAATAACTTACATTTCCTTTGAATTTAAAGCAATTCATTCAAATATCAGTTCATTGTGTTCATTGACTAAATGGCATCTTAAATTTCAATAAAATAACTGAAAAAATATTTCAACTTTCGGCACATAAAAATTAATTCACTTATACCCTAACACTAAACAAATGTGATAATATAATTTTGAAGTACTGTACATGAATGTTAATGACCCTTATGTCAAAAAATATATGCAAATACTGTAATTGTGCACACACAACAAATTTAACGCACATTTTTATAAGAATTCAAGCATAATATAAGGCTCTTTCAGTTGGTTTCATCTAAATATGCATTTATTTATTTACGTATACCAGATGCAAGTATATTTTTTACCTATTTAAATAGATTTTGAACTTTTTGTTTAGTATCGTATAAGTTGCTTAAAAGATTAACTTTTCTTACTGTGAGGTGTATATGACTGCTCCGTACTGATGAGAAGCAATGAGTTCGAAATCAGTCTACAGATGGCGGTACACTACCTATGGGAAAAATTTCCATCTCTTTCTGATAGTTTCTTAAAATCTGAGGTAGTGCTTTTGATTCTAACGAGAACAAGCACGTCTATCTTTATCAAGCATTTTCTGTTGAAATTTAATTCATATATACAACAATACACAATTTTTTGAAGTCACATTAATATTGATGCATAAATGTGTGATAACTTATCTCATATTCAATGAACACTAGCTGTATATTTAATGTACATAGTCACCGTAAGAGGTAATAATCAAACTCTTAATTTAATGTATGATTACATTAGATTTAATGTAATAAATTAATTTAGATTAATGTAAATTATTAAATTCAAAGCATTATATTAAATGCATTCAATAAACGTTTAGGAAATTTGCTTCCAGTACATGTATATTAAATTTAATGCATTTTTGTTTTAGGGCATCAAAGCTATCATCTGTTAGCCCTTAGATCACCGCCAAAGCCAGAATATGCGAAATTACCGCTATTAATTTATGAGAATCCTTTATTAATGGCTCTCTTGTTAAGTAACTCTTTTAGTATTCCACCTATAAAATATCAGGTACTGGAAATTAAATTACACTGAAAAATACGAATAAATGCAATCCAACATATATTCGAAGCCAAAATTATTGTCCATATATTTTTCTATTTGGAGTAACTTGCAACGATGCAAAAGTGGTAACCTTTTGGAAAGTTAGTATAAAATGAAAAAACTATATAAATAGATTACAAATAAAACTATTTTCATATCTAAATATAGAATTCATACCAAATTTCTTCAAAAATTTCTAAATAATAACTTTTTTCCAATTTTTCGAAGTATATTAACATTAAATGTCAATAGCTCACTATTTAGCTCCAAAATCAATAGTTTTACATAGATTCGAAATTAGATATTTGCCCTAAACAACCCAACGATAACCACCACCTTAAAGCTGTCCTTTTTATTTGATTAAGAAATAATTGTCCTGAAGATTCTTTAGAACAACGTTGATTTGATGAGATAGCCTGACATTTATTTATAAAAGCAGATTATATATGGAAAATAGTTTTGGTATTAAACAGATGTGTAAAATGTGATAATATTCTTTTTTGCTCAATTATGTATATAATTATATACAGGTCTCCTCATTATTTCGGCTACTAAATCCGTATTTTTCTCAAACTCACACCTCCCTACATTCGAGAATTCCAGCTAGGTGGTAGGTGAAAACACAGGTCTGTCGATTATTTCTGTTACTAAAGTTGTGTTTTTCCTAAATTCTGGTCCTTTGAATTCCGATTTATCATCTATACATAGGCAAAAACACAACGGTTTCCACTGTACCGTATTCTTGTGCAGCGAAAAATAACCGGAAAGCAACAAAAGAACCTCAGATTGATATAGAAAGTCGAACTAATGCCATCAAGGAATAAAGGAAGAATAAAAACTACAAAGAACCATGAAACAAACTAGAAATTTTAAAAGAAATATTTATATAATATAATTTATTTTCCAAAAATTTAGCTCCAGAAAGGCATTTGTTTAAAACTGAAGACACCCTCTAATGCTGGCAACTGAAGCCACAAACTTCCAAACATGTAGAAAGAACAAGTTCTCGTCCCCCAGTTATCCACGTGGAGCTAGAAAAAGAGATAAACTGCAATAATGACACGTGCTTCAACGATTTCGCACATGCTCGTGAAGATGCATTCACAATAGAGTAATGTTAACGTTTTCACAATGCAACCGATTGATGAAACGCGAGACTCAACAAGTCACACTTATTAAAAAAAATAGTTCTTTGGATCACCTAAAATAACATAACATTAGTATACAAAGTATTAAAATGCTACAAAACATCAAATCCTCAATTATATACTATAGGTGTTATATCAAATATGGAAATAAAAAATACTTCATTGTATTGTAAAGTGGGAGAAGGGAAGTAAAATATCTTTTATCCAATTTGTTTTATTATTATATTCTAAATATTTGTCTTCTTCTAATTTAATACCAAGGATATTCCCAGAAGAAAAGAAGACGATTCGATAAGTATGTAACATATATTTATTTTTAGGGCTACAATCATCCAGATCAAGTGTCAGTAAATCCATATATTACTTTGTTGCTGTCTCAATACGGCCGATATCTGCCTGTCCACGCTCTCGGAACTAAAGGCTTATATTACTATGCAGCCTCAAATAATTACCATAATAACAAACCATTTGGAAGCTACAAACTAAATGAAGAAACAAGATAGAAAATCATAATCAAGAAAAAGCTTTTTAATATTAAATTTTATAATTTTTAACATATTTTCATGGACTATCAAGCATTGTAATCAGAATTGTTGGGAGTATATGCACACTATTCCTATACATCGTATTTCTTATTGATCCTGTCTGTATGCGTGTTGCATACAGACAGGGCCAAAATTAAGCTTTCTTGCGTGACACGAGTTAGATAATGTCAACTGTAAAAAACATGTAAACCAAATATTCTTGATATGTCTTGAGAGAAAAAAAAAGTGGTTAAGTCGATTTGTTGGATGTGGTACTAAAATTTGCATATGTTAGTTGGGAAAAATTATCAACGAGTTACATGTGTTTGAGATTCTATAGCTGGAGGACATGTCTTTCATTTTTAACCGACTCTTAGAGAGAGAAATTCTCAATTTGTCGACTATGTATTTTTTCTTTTCTTTTTTTGTATGTACACCGATTACTCCGGAACGGCGACACCGATTTGAATGAAATTTTTTAAGTTATGTTCAGGAAGTTCCTGCGGAGGTCCCATATTTTTTTGGACGAAATTGGTGCAGTAAAATCCAAGATGGCGCTGATAATATGACGGCCAAAAAAATTTATTTTGTCCGATTTTCTCCAAAATTAGTATGGATTTTCGGGATCGCACATAATGAATCTAAAATTACTTTTAAAAAATTTAATAGGGGTTATCCAATATGGCAGATAAGAAATTAATTTTGTCCGATTTTTTTCTAAATTGATATGGGGGAGTTTTTGAGATCGCACATTCCGAAGCTGAAATTATTTAAAAAAAATAAATATGGCGGATCCAAGATGGCGAATTAAAGATTCTGCATCTCTCGATTTTGTCTAAAGTCAGTATTGGGAGATTTTTATTAGTGTTAATTCCGAATTTCTGAAAAACTCAATCTGGCTGATTCAATATGGCGTCCTAAAAATTTTATATCTTTCGATTTTGTTCAAAACTGATATAGGGGGTTCTTCTTGAGGGTGTAAATTAATTTAAAAATATTTTTTCAGGATTCAATATGGCGAACCCAATATAGCGGACTTAAAATTTTCCATTTTTGGATTTCGTTCAATGATGGGACCGAATCGTTTTTGAGGATGTATATAACGTTGATAAAATAAATTATTTTAAGAAAATCTAATATATCAGTTGCAATGTGACGGTCTAAAAATTTTAAATTTCCGGATTTCATCCAAAATTGGTACTAGAGGGCTTTTAAAACTTTAGATATAATTTAGGTTAAGACGTTAAAAAATTTTTTCTTGAGAAATTTAATATGGCGGATTCAATAGGGTGAGTTATTCGCATTTTTTTCAGATTTGGTATTTCCGGGGTCGTGTATCACGAACATGAGGTTAATTTTTTACAACTATTAGATTGGTAGGATACAATATGAGACACTGAAACTTTACATTTTGCGATTTTGAATAAAATTGTTATTGCGGAGTTCTTGGGGCATATACAAACTCAATATGCATTATAAAATATATCGGGTTAAGAAATTTACATCTCAAGTTCTTTAAATATCGATATTGGAAGGTTTTGGGGCCTATATTACCAATCTAAAATTAATTTGATATTTAAAATAGTGGATTTACTATGACAGACTAAATATTTGTTTGACACAATTTTATTGGTATTTCGAGAACTTTAAGAATAAGAAACTTTTAGCAGTTCTTCAGGGTGATTTACAATTTTGGATAAAATGGGTATTTTTTTGCCACCTAGGAGTCATTGAGAGGTACATTAATCTGGATTAGTACTTAGTTCATGTAATTTATGGATATCATAATGAATTCAAAACTAAAAATCGGAAAATAAAATTTTTATAAAATAAAATTTTTATAAAAAAAACTGAACCGACTTCCAAACGTGCGCTGTGAAAAATAACCATAAGTTTTTATATGAAATTGAAATTTTTGAAGCACCAAACTAATGTGACAAAATATGATTGTATCTATTAGTAGTTATTTGTTTCATTTACAAATCATTTGTCGCCGACTTCAAAAATTCCAATTTCGTGTAAAAATTTATAGTTATTTTTCACTTTTTAGCGCAGTCGGTTCAATTTTTTTTTATAAAAATTTTATATAGTATTAGATGTCATCTATATTTTATTAACAAAAGTTACATTTTCTTACCTCTCCCGGGTTTAGTATGGTGTGTTTTGTTGTTTCTATAACTCAGGTGCATTAAATAAACTAAACATTTTTTAGAGGAGAAGGGTAAGATGATAAGTTCCTCTGATAATAAATATATATTAAATTGGGTATATCAGGTACTTTTACTAGTTTGAAAATAAGTGAGCGATCAATATCTTCAACCGACGTGTAGAAGGATATTTTCACTTTTTTTTTGTCATCTATTGGTTTCTAAATTTTTACATGTATCATTAGATGACAACAGAGTCAACTACTAGTGAACGTTATCTCTGCACTAAATGTCTCCTAGAAATTAGAAATGAAGTCCGATTTATCTTTAAATTTAATTTAAAGATGGTATTTAATCTTGTTCCAATAGATGAGATGGAGTCGTGTAGTGGATCATGTGAGTGTGAACTACTGGTGTTTCCGATTCCTTATTCCACTAACTAAAGGCATTATGTTGCAATATAGGGAAAAGTAATTGCAACCAAATTCCTAGGAGTATCTTAATTACCAGATTAAAGAAAAAAAAAGATGGCCTGGACGAAAATGGTATAATAGTTGTTCCGCGATATTTGAAAAAAAAAGTTACAGCAAAGATTTGAAGAAGTTAAATTTCATATAAATGCATAAGTACCTAAAAAGATTTTAAATAATTCAAAGCGGATTTTTAACGCAGACCAATCAGGATTGTTTGAAAAGACGAAAGGCAATAGTGGCTTAGTCAAAAAAGGAGACAAAACATCGAACAAGTCACCAGTGATAAAAAGAAATGCATTACAGTATTAATGGTTGCAGAAGCTGTTGAAAACTACTTATCACCAATGATATTATTTTCTTGTGGAAACAAGGTAACTGCAATTCAATTTAATTACCGTGCACAAAAGTAGGAATGCGAGTATATCTGTGTTGATATGATAGCCTGTAATGAAATAAAACAGCATTTAAGCTGAACGAAAATGACGTTAGTGTCATTAAACTGTCCCAAAATCTGAAATAACTAGAATTTTCCAAGATAACTTGCGATAAAGATTACAGAAATGCAAAAAAATATTTAAAATTTACTTTCCGACAAAAACTCTATGTTTTGTGATAAAAATTTAACGTCACATGCTTTCAATTAGCTCAAATATCGGCGTCCAACAAAATTATAGAAAAAACATCGTGAATAACTGTTGCAAAGCTCCAACAAAATGCGTGTGTAAAATGCTCTTGGTCCATTTTTTCGTAAATATTTAAAAATTAAACACATTTGCATAATTAGATTATTTATTATTAAAATAGTAAAGCATAAACAAAAATAAACTTGAATATAAAACTTAATATTATTTAACACTAGATATAAATATTTTTTTTTCGATGAAACACTACATCAAAAATTAGCTAATCAAATAAAAGTCCAATTTAATTTATTTTCGATTAACATTTTGTGCAATCATCGATATTAAATTATATTTTTTCAATATTAAGATACAATTGATCAACTTCTTTAAGAAGAAACAACTTTTCATCATAAACTAAAGGCATCTTGGTTTTGGGACTTATTTTAACTTTGAAATTTGACAGAACTCGTACTAAACCAATTTTGGATTGCATCAAACCAAATCTAAGTCCTAGAAGCAAAGAAATAATCATAATTATTGCTAGAAAAAAATGAATTTATAATAAAATTATGTAAATCTAAATAATTAATGTTTTTAAGCAAAAAAAAAATTAATTCGTTATAAACAAAAATGATAAAATAAAAATATACATGTGCATTTTAGTAAACCATTTTTGTGTATCTCAAGGGGTTCGATTTAAAAAATGGTATTAATTTTGCTGACACATGTAAAAAAGTTTGATTTTAGATTTTGTGTATCTCCATTGAATGTTGTATATTTGCAAAATATATCGACCTAAATATCTAAATTAGTCTTCTTATTAAGAGTATCACTTCAGTTGTTACAGAGATTTATAACATAGATACATTTTAAAAACATTTTGGATTTATGTCAAATATTGATTAAAGATTGGATAAAATAAAATAAAAATTTTCATAATAAAATAGCTTCAAATAGAAAGAGTACGTAAAAGATAAAAAATAACCATTATTGAGAGAGTTGTTTTATATGATTACACCAGTAAAACACCAAATTTTGTTTTCAGATTTTCATACTTCTTGTTTAAATGTATTTGTATCTCTAATTACAATATAATATTCTATAAAATATGTAATCAATTAAATTTCATCTTCCATACCCACATATCTTCTCTCTCGATTATATCGGTTTACCGATATTTTTTAATTCATTTGCTTTGATTATGAGACAAAATTTTGAATTGCTAATTAGAAATAAAGAACAGAATAAAAGCCAGGCAAATACGATGGATTTACTACATTTTCAATTCAAATTAGAGACCTAAAAACATTCAGCTTATAAAAACCAAACATGATGTCATAAACTTGTGAAAGCTTTTAAGAAAATTGATGGTAAGTAAATTTTACTGAGAAATAAAAACTAAAGAATACAACCTCTTATAGGCGACTACCTACCTATACAGTTTCTAGGACCTTCCCCGAATGGTATATGAATATATGGATGTCTGTTAGCAACTTCATCATGACTAAATCTATCAGGATCAAATTTCAATGGATCAGGAAATAATTGTGGATCTCTTCCTAATCCTATTGTCGAAACAACTACAGGGGTTCCCTTTTCTATTACAACATCAGTATTTTTGAGTTGATAGTTTTTTGTGCATATTCTGGCCAATGATATTACTGGTGGGTGTATCCTAGAAGTTTCTGTAAGATTTAAGTAAAATATATACATTCCAATATTTTTGTTTTTTTAAGAGAATAAAATCAAGTTAGTTATTCAGGAAAAATAAATAAAAATTAAACATTGAAAATACACTTTCTGAAAAAGAAAAAATGTCTAGATTACAATTTAATATTATAGACAACAGTCAAATCTTTTGGTAAAAGATAGCTGAATTTCAACAACTAGCCAGTCTTAGAATTATAAATTATTGCTTCAATAGTTTGACAGTATTGGCGTTTATTTTTTATACAAGCCAAATTATAACGCAAACAGACAGGGCACATGCCTCATGATCATGAGACTAACCTTCAAGGTAATTTATAAGAATTTTAACAAGGTAACTAGTAGAGATATTAAGCTTGACCTTGAGAGTGACATTAAATCCATTTCAAAATCAAATTGGTTTTTTGGAATGGAAACCCATATCATATTTATATGGTTGAACGTGAGATTTTCAGTACATTCCACTGCATCCTATTCAAAAATCAACTTGACCTTGAAGAGATTTTAGGGGTCACTTTTAAAAACAACGTTATATCACCTTAAGATATCTTGTATAAATTCCCACAACTTGTATACTTAACATTTTTCACGAACACCTTTAGTTTCCAAGTTACTGCCTACCCCCTCAGAATATTTGTATGTCTAAACATGACATTTTCCGTTTAAAAAGAAAACATTTCTTCAGTTTACGTTTAAAAAGAAAAAGAACTTGATCTTGAAATTGTGTCTCAGTCTCAAGGTCAAAATAACTGTTAGATGGCAGACTTCCAAACCCACAACTTTTGTCCCAAACGATTCTCTCTCTCTCTCTCTCTCTCTCTCAAATTTTTATTTTTTTTGTTGTATTTTTACTAAGTAACATAAACTCTAAATTGAAAATGTATATTTACCATCCAGAGTTTGTTTCAGGTAAGTCATTTCTTGAATAGCTTCATAGGTTATTTCTCCTTTATATTTTCTCAGGACATTATTTATTTCTTCTCGAACTTTTTCCTGTATGTCTTGATTTCTTGCTAACTCATATAGTGCATACGTCATGAGGGTAGATGAAGTATCAAAACCTAAAAGATTACCAATGGTTGTAATAATAACAATATAAGACCAATAACAAAATTTTGAACAAATAGTTTTTTGTAATATCCAGTAAAACAAAAATCAGTTTGTTTAGTAATTTACATTTGTTTTATATCGTATGTCTCCGTATAGAGAGCATACTACTTTAAATTTTTTTAGAGAAATAGTAAGTGGTTGTAATATCGTAAGGCATCGAAATCCACAATTTAAACATAAAAAAAAATGTTAAGTGGGTTTAAACAAAATCAGCGACATAATCAATTCTAATGTAATAACAGTAACTAAAATATTTTTGGTAAAATAATCATTTCACTGAAAGGTTCAGTATCTTGCCAACTTTTTAATTTTAAAGAATTATTTTTATTACCTATTTTTCTATTAGATTTACCACTTTGTCTGAATTTTTCTGTGTTACCTATCACTAAATCCAAATTAAAATATATCTTACTCGGTACTCCATATTTTTCACAAAGCTCAGGAAAACTTCTTATAAATAGTCCTTTAATAATGGCTGCGAGGTTTCTGCTAAAAAATTCCCTTCCTTGCGTTTTAAACTCTCCACGTGGGTCAGTAAAACTGTTACAATCTATTCCAAAAGCCACGCTGCCTATTACATCGGTGGTAAAGCAAGATAAAACCTAAAAACATGTTTTTTTTAAAGAGGTGATTTTTTTGCCAAAAAATTCAGAAATTACAAGATATCAAGAACGACAAAAATAAGTAAAGATCGCACTTTTAATTCAAGTATAAAAAGAGTAAATTAAGTCAAATGTATCTTAAAAATAAAGAGCTACAGAGATAAGCTATAGAACATTAGAAAGGGAAAAATGTAGAATTGCCGAAAATTATATTGATATATTTACCTCCAAACTTGTAACTTTACAAGGGTTAAAGGTCACAAAATTTTTTTTTATATTCAACTGTCTCTAGAATTGCGAGTTTAAAACTTTTTGGATGTACTTAGACAAAAGAGTTGTATAATTCAATTTTTCAAAACTCGTGATTTTATAAGCATTTGAAGTTCTTTAAAAACGAATTTCCGATATTTTAAACCTTAACTGCCTCCAAAATTGCTACTTCTCAAGTTGAAAAGCTAAAAAAGCTTAAAAACTCACCATTCCAGATATTTGAAGCTATAGAAACCCATAATTGTAAAGCTTGTGACAAATATAAGATATTTGTAAACAAAAATTATAATTTTAACATCTAAAATTGCGAGTTTTTGAACTTCCTCAACCTTCCACAAAAAAAAATCCTTTTTTTTAAGTATAACCGTAGAACAGTGAGCTCTGTGTGACTAAGATCGAAGGCAGGCGAGGTTTGAAGTTGAAACTCCTTAACCTAACCGGAGAAAAGCAAATTCAATGTGACGAAAACCGCAAGATTGAACCCTAAGCCCTTTTACCCCTACAGATGGAGTACAGCGACATCCATGTAACCAAGACCGCAAACAAGCTCACCTTTCTGTAGTCATGGACACTTGAATCTTGCGAAGAACATGGTTTTTAATTTTTAAAATCTTTCTGTAGATTGGCGAATATCAAAGCTTTTTAAACCTACCAGAAAAAAAAATGTTATTTTCCAGATAATTTTTTTTTAAAGAGGTTAAAAACTCACAATGTCGGATGTCGAAATTGAAAATTTTGCCTACATCTGATGTTTGGCAGAGCTTTTTCGTAGTTTTTTAAATCTTCAAATGTCCTGTGGATTCGTGAATTTGAACCTTTTTAAACGTGCTGAATTTGAAATTATGGGTCTTCGGAAGAACTTCTTTTTTTTTGACCGTTCAAAAAACTTTAAGAATCGCATTCCTGCAGGCAGTTCAAGTATGTTTTCTTAAGAAATTTAAATGCCTATAAAAACTCGAGCTTTGCAGCGTTTTCGACTTTTTGAAAAGACCTTTCTTTTTTTTCTGGCTACGCCCGGGAACTCGCAAGTTTTGAGGCTAAAGATTTCAGCATTATTATACTTGTTTTTAATTTTCGGATGCTTCCTGATTCATCTCTGCAGTTCTTTTCTTTCAAGAGATATTTGACTTCGTTTAAACATCCAGTAAATTAATACACAAAGCTTCGTTTTTGCTGAATATCTAACTAAGGCGAGAATATTCACATGACTATTCTGTAGAAATTTAATAATGTCGCTTTCATTTATTTAGAAGACGTATGAAATCATGAGAGATCAGCTAATCTGATTATATTTTGCTCAAATCAAGGTAGAAAAACCAAAACTGCAATAAGCATATTAGTCACTGATCAATTGGAGAGAGAAGCATACATAATTTGCAGAGTTGATTTTTTTCGTCCGCCATATTAGATCCGCCATATTGAATTTTTTTTAAATAATTTTAGTTTCGTTATGTGCAACCCCGAAAACTCCCTCGTACCAGTTTTGGGGAAAATCGGACAAAATTGATTTTTTATCCGCCATATTGGATCCGCCATTTGGAATTTTTAAAAAAATTTTGGAGTTGTTATGTGCGACCCCGAAAACTCCCTTACACCAATTTTGGAGAAAGTCGGACAAAATTAAATTTTTTGTCCGCCATATTGGATCCGCTATATTGAATTTTTTAAAAATAATTTCAGATTCGTTGTGTACGACCCCGAAAATTCCCACGTACCAATTTTGGAAAAAATCGGACAAAATTAATTTTTTTGACCGCCATATTGTCAGCGCCATCTTGGATTTTACTACTCCAATTTCGTCCAAAAAAATACGGGAATACCGCAGCAACTTCCTGAACATAAAATAAAAAATTTTATTCAAATCGAAGCCGCCGTTCCGAAATAATCGGTGTACATATATAAAAAAAAATATACATAGTCGACGAATTGAGAATCTCCTTGTTTTAGAAGTCGATTAAAAATAGATACTTCATATTTCTTGTCTACCACACTTTGTATTTGTTGTCTTATCGGATTCAGTACCTTTTTTAAGTAGTTAATCTAATAAATTAAAAACCATTTCTTTACCCTGTATCTTTGATTTTTACGTCTATTTAGAATAGTAACTGTTATATTTATATGTAAGAATATTCAATAAACCTAAAACATAAATACTAAATAATAAAGAATTTTAAATAAACAAGTGTTAAATTTGTTTTATTTTTGAATTTTCTATATTTCTAATTCTTCTAAATTTGTGTTACAATATCATTTAGCAACACGATCGCATCCTTCACAATCCAATGGTCAATTTCAAATAAATTATTATTCTATTGTCATTAAAATGTATGGCAAGTAGGCTGATCATTTACTGTCGTATTGTTTTATACATTTACAAATATTTTAGAACATCTGATTCTATTGATTTGATCCAGAGACCTTACGTTAATGGGAAGACCAATAATCTTTTTTACGTTACCACGTTACAGAATAAAATGTATTTGGTAAATAGTAAAAATCATGAATGGATATAAAGAAAAGCATATCCTGTAATATCTTTTATCTTTGTCACATAATTATGAAGGCAATATTTATTTATTTAAAAGGAAATGAAGGAAATTTTGGATATATTCTTACCAGAAAATCCATTTCAACGGATAATCATGGTAATTTCAAATATCTGCAAGTACCTTTAGAAGAGTTTAAATAAAGTTTTAAGACTTAAGTAAAAGCCAAAGTTCTTTTTGGAAATAATAAAAACCGAACCAATTCAAGCATTGTTAAGTTTATCATCGTAATCAGTGCAAACATATTATAGCTTAGATTTTATGTGGCAAGCCAAATATACATACCTCCCTAATAACAACATCGTCGCCCATTTTTTCACATTTTTCTAAATAATCTATCATATTATTGCTGCATGTCAAAAGACTATCAAACATCATTTTCATTTTTCCAGATGTAAATGTTGGTGTCAGTTTTTGTCTCAAAGGTTTCCAACTTGGATTTTTGATATTAAACAAGTGGGCACTTAAAGGATCATGTTTCTCATTAGAGTAAAAATCACGATCAGCAAAATAAGAGAAGTCCTAAAAATTGTCAAAATATATAGTAAATGGCATGTACTTTAATCTTTGTTCATTAGTAGTAATCCTTGGATTACACACCGCATTAGCGTAAAAGGTAATTTAACATTTCCTAGCACATTGTAATTGCATTGAAAAAATAAGATACTTAGCAAACACGGAAATTAAAAGGCAAATATAATTGAGATCGATTTCCAAATTTCCTTCCACGGTTCAACTGAGGAATACAGTGTCCAATTTCAAAAATTATAGAATTTAATTGTAACTGATGTTTTTTTTTTAACTTTCTTATTCCAAAAATCTATCCAAAAATCTTAGATGTTAGCTAACTAAATTTTGTGGTGGATATGAAACTGATAAGATTGAATCCGCGAGCCTAAGAATTCTGTTTTGAAACACTTTTTTATTTTCTGAATTGAAGAATTTTGTCACATTGTCATCATTACTTAATATATAACAAAGTCCATATCCGCAACTGTATGTCTATCAACGAATTTTATTCCGGTTTTCACTAAAGGACGTTTTCACGAGATAGGTTTAAGTGTATAATTTGTGGATTTAACAGTAATATAACAACAACTCCTGTGCGAAGCTTGGACGGGTTACTAAGAGTTAATACAAAACTATATGCTAGTAAGGGTTTGGGTTAAACACTCCAGGGCAAACTTGCAGTCAAAATCTCAAAAGGTGTTATTTAAAATTAATTAATGTCCGACAGGTCTTAATAGTTTCATAACTAGTGTCTTGCTTACTTGATTCAGTCAATCTTTGTAATTTCCACACCATAGACAAAAATTATATATTGTATACTATGTATCTGTGACATTTTAGTTCTAGAATCTGATCACGTGGGAACACGTTTCATTTTACTATTATTGCTCGATATTAAGTTTAACATAAAATGAGTAGGTAAAAACCATATGTTAATAAAACATTTTAATGGCGAAAAGTGAAACAAAATGGACACATTCTAGTATCATTATCTTCTAGAAATTCATCTTTTAAGGGGATAAAATAGGGGATGAAAATTTGTACGAAAGTTCATTATTTTTGAAGCTATAAATCTAATAATAAATATTTAAGCTTATGGTTGGAAGGAAAAGTTTATTGTACTACCCTTTTTTGGAAATTCATCCCTTAAAGAGTAAAAGAAGGAATGAAAATTTGCACGAAATTACTATATATATATATATATATATATATATATATATATATATATATATATATATATATATATATATATATATACTAATGTCGTCCACCACGCGTACGAAGAAGATATATTTTTATTGTTTAGATAATTTCTTGAGTTAAATATTCTTGGCAAGTAAGAAGTTTTAAATTTTTGTAAAACTGATTTTGGAATAGGCGGGGGCTGATATTTGCATTTTTATTCGATCTAGTAGAATAATCACGACTAATTGTGGTAGATAATTTTTTAATATTTGGGGAATAAGATATACAACTTAACATATCAAGATTTCTTAAGTTAAACAGATTGTGTTTCAAGAACGGAAGCTTTCACGTTTTTGGTCAAGTTGAAAATTATTGTTCTTGGGTTTAGACCGTGTCAAATTGGAATTATTATCCGACGTTTCGACTATGATTGCACGAGGCATCTTCAGGGATCTTTACTCCACGAGATTAGAACACTGAATGACTATCGAGGAGCAACAGCCCGGTATTTATACCTGGTGCTCAGCGAACCATGATCCAGCGTTACAATCGATTTCCACGTGGGATGTAGACTGTAACCCGCATCTCTATTAATATTATTTGGATATTTACATATTTCGATTGATTCTCTAATTTTATGTTTAAAGAAACTAGGTACTGATGCTAGCACCTTAGTTTATTTTACATTAAAAGTGTGACCTGAGCAATGCTGGTGTTCAGCTACTGCAGATTATACAATTTGTTTCTTTTTTATACATCTTTCATGTTCCTTAAGCCTAGTGGATATAGACCGTCCTGTTTCATCTACATACACTTTACCACAAGAGCATGGTATCTTGTAAACGCCTTCTGTTTGAAATGGAATTGCGTCCTTTGGAAACTTCAAACATTGTCCAATTTTCTTTCATGTGTTGAAAATTGTCCGTATGTTTGATTTTCGGAGCAATCTGGCAATATTGTCGGTGGTTCCATGTATGTCCATAGGAAGTTCATTTATGACATTTTGTTGAGGAGTTAGATTTTTATATTTATTAATAGAACGTCTTATATCTTCAGCGCAATATCCGTTGCCTCTCAGAGCATTCGTCAGTTTTTCTGTTCCTGATTTCAGTGACTGTTCGTCACATATTTAAAGTGCTCTATGTAACAAAGAGTTTATAATGGATTGTTTTTGAGAAGGATAATGGTGTGATGTTGTATTGACATATCGATTTGTATGTGTTGGTTTTCTGTACACAGAATGTCCTAATTTGCCATTCTCTTTCCTTCGAACTAGTACATCAAGAAAGGGAAAGGCACCATTTAATTCAGTTTCCATAGTGAATCTCGTGGAGTAAAGATCCCTGAAGATGCCTCGTGCAATCGTAGGCGAAACGTCGAATAATAGTTTCAATTTGACACGGTCTAAACCCAAGAACCATGATTTTCAGATTATATTTCAGTTAATTATTCCAAAATTGATGCTTTTATTTTAATTACAATTCTATTTAAACCAAGAATTTTAAAAAATTTAGGAAAATTTACATTTAAAAAGTTACAACTTATTAGCATCGTATATCATGGTATTAAATTACAATAATCAAAAAATAAAATTATGAATTTTATAAGTTCTCATTTGACACTTCATATATAAATTGATTCATTTAACTCAATATCGAAATAAGAACTTAGCATTTTATTTCTTTGATTATGTCAAATTTTACCTTATTTCTGGCTAAGTCTCTGATAAGTATTCATGGGAGCGCAGATGTATGGATATTTTTTCGACTTTCATAATTTTTACCCCTTTTTCACGGGTATTTTTTGAAAAAAGTGAATTTTTATTCACCATAACGAATTTTTATAGCCCAAAATCACCACACTGAAAATGTTATCGTACCAAGAGTGAAATAATTTTTAAAATATGTGCAATACTACCGACAATTACGCCGAGTAAAAAGAAAAACTTTATCGCTTTACCATATTTGTATGGATAATAATGATAAACCATATATACAAGATTAATTGAAATAAAAAACACCTGGAAACTAAAAGATGAAAATTATTGTTCTGTTTAATCATCAAATATGTTGATTGATAATATCCTTTTTATAAGTATTTTTTTACCTGAGACAACACATCTCTTATGTAATCTGGATCAACTAATACCAAAACGCTCCGAGAGAATGAATATACTCCTCCAAATTTGTGACCTCTTCTTTTTAACTCATCATACCATATTTTAGCCTCTCCTGCAAACGTACTGGATTTCGGTAAGAAAAATGTGTTATTTCCTAAAAAATATATGGAATATATAACTATTTTTACACTTATTATGGTGTTGAAACACATAGCTTTTGTATGTTAATTTAAGTAAACATGTTGTGCAACTTTATTGAATGTCATAAATTGTTCATTAAACTTTATCTTTACAGAATGAAAAAAAAATTTTTTAATGTACTTGGCATCTAAATTTGTAATAAATCTGTTAAATAAATTAGAACAAATAATCTTAGAAAAAACTATGCTCAAGATTTTCTCAAAAAGAAATCGATTAATAAAATTAAGAACGTCTGGAAATAGTTTTTTTATTATTGTAGATCATATTCTCTTTTGGACAAGGTCAAGTTTTTCGAATTAAAAAAAAAGCAATAAGAACAGAAAAAGCAAGCTTCATTTTGACTAGTTTATATTTAAAATGAAAAAAGGGGTTCCTGAAAAATTTAGTGCAATTATATAACTTGCATTGTTTCGATAGTTCTTCAGTGTAAAAATGTTGTTACTCACTAGATCATTTCATTATATAGACGCTAATGCATCAACTCAAAAAGGGAGGTTATCCATTAAAAGCATATATTTATTTTAATGTTCTCGCAAAGCTTAAGATAGAAATGTTCATTCAACATTTTTTAGAGGTTCTTGGAGATAATCTTATAAAATATTTTCAAGTTAAGTTTACTGCAAGAGATCAAAAACTAAAAATAGTGCAAACGATTCGGTTTTTAAGCGACTACATTTTTATATAACTTTTGATAAGATTTTAATGTATTGTAGAACGTATTTCCAAGGAAATCGTGCGAAAATATTGCATCAGTAGATTTGTGCCATTTTAAAATATAAGCAAAAGAGAAGACTAACAGAGCCTCAGGAAAAACAAATTCATATACAAGATATACCATAGTACGGTAAAACCAATAATGACTTATGCATAAAGACATTGAGAGTATTTGCAAGTAATAAACAAGGAGGAAGTGATCTAATCAGGATAGCTCAAGCCCTGTAATTTTTTTTCAACACCGGCCATCGTGTTAAGTTTATTCAAAGTAGGATTCTTATAATATGTTTCAGTTATCAGTCCTGAATCTTTCCACAAAACAAAAGGTACTATACTTCGCAATGAATATTAAAACACCACTGAAAATGTTACCTTGCTTTTGATTATTTATTACCTAATTGTAAAAGTAAATACTCTTTCATAATAACAATAATAATCCGCTACATACTAGTACTTTAGAACTTGTTTATCTATTTTGATAAATTAAAATAATGCAATATTAGAATGTGTTAAATAGCATTCAGTTTATATCAATATTGACATAGATATTAAAGTGTGAGCTGTACCCATTCAATTTTTTTTTAAATTCTGAAACTTAGACTAGAAATAAGATATTTGGATGATTTTTTTGGATCTTAAAGTTGAGATATGCGGTAGATGATCCCCAAAATAATATAATATATCAGTATGGGAAACTAACCTAAATAAGATCTAATTTATTCGACATGTAAGAATGTTTTGAAGTTATAATTAATTTTCTTTTGGTCAACATTTGCTTCACTGATTAAAATTTTCATTAAATTAATGATAGCATGGTAATTATTACATTTTTCGCTGAAGTTGTATTACGGTAAATCGTTTTTCTTATTAAATTCAAGATTTCTCTGTATTTTCCACATAATCCTTAAATTTTTAATTCCAGAAAAGTTTCAAAACAAAATAAACCACCCACAATAAGGCGGGAAAATCATTTTTAGCGGATACATTATAATACATTTTTACGGATTTTATTTCTAACAAATTTACAGTTGAACATTTTGGTTTTTAATCACAGAGAAGTTATTTTAAGTATTAGTATACAAAGATTCTTAATAACTGACACTAATTCACGGTAATTTATTTGGCCCTTATTTTTTTTTAAATGGAGTTCCACAGAAGACAATTTCTTATTGATAAATATTTTTAGGCAACTACTAACATTTTACACAAAAGTACATATTTTTTTGTGAGTGTTATAATAGTAATTACAACTTCCATAGCCGTAATATTTGGCATCCTATATTAAATATAATGTTCAAAAACTTGCAAATATAAAAATTTAATATTTAAACTGTAACTGCTGAAAATTTTGAATCCTTAGAAAATTCAAAATATTAATTCCTTACTTGAATAAAAAATTTTAAAAAAATTCAGAAAAACCTTACTGAAGTGCGCAATAGCTTTTCAATAATTCATTTATTAGCAAAAATATTTTAATGGCAATAATAACTTAAATAAAATGATTTAATCCGAAGTGCAGAATTAACTAAAGGCTTGAACTATGCTCCAAAATTTGTTAAATATATTTCTGATAGCTATCGCAATTTTCCCTGCTGGTTGTAAATTTTCTAGATGAAATCTTGATATCACAGATGAAAATTAAAAACAAGCCACTAAAACTCCATGTTTTAAAATACATAATCGTTTTTAAATATAAAAATTACAAAATTTTTATTCATTGCATAAATAATAAACTTCTAATTACTTCACTTATCTCAAAAACCAAAAATTTATGTATAACTTTTTATACTTAAGAACACTAAATTTTTTCTTCGTAAATAATTAAAAAGTACATTCTTACCAACGGGAAAAGTGGGTTCTAAATATGGTACTCCTTTCTTTCTCCAATATTGATATGCATGTTTGAAATACACGAATAATGCCAATAGTGCGCCAACCAAGACAAAGAGGATATCAAAGATTAGAAATCCTGTTGATACTGTAGCAGCCATGTTTTGAACCTATTCAGTTTACTTCTAAAAATATATGATTTTATAGCCAAGTAATTATTTTATATAATAGTACATTTGCTACAATTTTCTAGCTAAATAACTTATGCGCCAAATCAGATTAAACGTAATTTGTGAAGACACGTAACGATAAACAGAATATATAATTTTTTTTATTTCTGTTTTCCTCCCATAGCGTTAATATAAAGAAGCAGTTATCTTATAATAAAATGAAAAATCACGATTCACTATGAGTTATAAATGTTCTACAATAAAATAAACTGTTTTGCTACTATTAACACTGATTACTTAGGTAAAGAATCACAATACTCTAATTTTTACAATGTCAATAACTTTTATATATTCCGAACGTATTCATTTAATATTAGGATCATACACCGGCCATGAATCATCATTTGCCGTACGCTTTATTTTAACAGAGATAGTATACTGAACGGTTTATACTTTCATCACACTATCCACCTTAAAGAAGGTAACTTGAGAGCTTAATGTCAACTTTTGCGGTGGCCAAAGGTCATTTCTTACTCTGACAAATTAAAAAAATAAATTTTGTAGCCATTCATTATTTCTTGAATATTCTTGATGAAGACATTATTATGTATTTTATTCGCTTAATTGCCTATAGACTTACCCAATAATATTTACGTGAAATTATATAACCCTGAAAACGACTGAACAAACTTTCAATACTTTAGCAAAATAAATTGCTTTTCTCTTGAAAACACTGCTCATACACTGACATATCAAACAGAATAAGTTAAAATTTGTTTCCTGTTTAAATTTATATTTTTTAAAGATCCTCATTTGAAAGGTCTTTTCTATTTGTTGTAGAAATCGTACCACCTTCAAGCAAAGTGCAAGACTTTGAACGATACAGATTCCAAAGTCCAAAGTACGAAGCAAATATGTAACGATATTAAGTTAATAACAATAAAATAAATACTCTGTAGTAGTATGTAACAATTTCGGATATAATGGTCTTCTTAAATCAGATTATCTGTAAACATACAGAGTGAGCCAACCGAGATGAGTATGAGATTCCGGAGCCAAAAAACAGATTAAGTTTATTTTAGGACCATATATTAATACACCAACTGATTTAAATTTTAAATTGAATTATCAATATGCAAAAAATCGTACAAATTATAACTGCGACGAGGATTTTTTTTTATAATTCTTTGTACAGTGCCCATAAAAAGTCTGCACAATATTGAAAGCTTTTTATTTGTTCATTTTTCAAAAAATGTTGTCCGATGTTAGTTTTTCTATTACCAAAAAAACTGATGCTAAGTACGTGCCTGACATGTACTATATTAATGTTCCGTAGGAGTTATTGATGTTGTCAATGTTTTTTAAATCTGGTTTCACGTTTGTCTTTTAGTTAATTGAGAGGAAGTACCTGCAAAATTTTATAACAAAAGATGGGTCCTTTTGGCGGAAATTGGATTGAAATTTTGTAAAAGGTCCACGCACAAAATCCATGGGAAATTGATGTCAATAGATTCACTCCAAATTTTGGAAACATTCTCTCCGAGTGGTGTTGACAAAATATTCTCATTGTCCCAAGTCAATTTAAAGCAATCCTAAATATCTAGGAGGCTCGAATCGTGAACATTTAACGCCTAAAAATTGAACGTTGACTGGGCATAATTTTTCATTAGAGAAGCGAGATAGAAAAAAAAGTTATGTACAAAAGTGGCAGAATTATCAGTGAAGCAACCACAAATGACCCCCCACCCCCACCGTCGACCTTATGGTAAATGTCAACTTATTTTTTTAGATGATAACCAAGTTTTTGACCATGTAATCAAATAATATAGCGGAAAATGCTCGACTAAGAATGTGGCATTGGCCGCAAGGTTCAGCAAGATTATTTTCAAATATTACTTATGGGCATGCACAGAAGGGTAAGAGGAGATATAGAAGGGCGCAGTGGTAAATAATGGGGTATAGGCATACCAAGAAGGATAAGGTCAGATATAGAAGTGCATAGTTGTCATTAGCTGGGCAGATGCATGCTCAGAAAGATCAAACGAGATATAGATATTCACAATAATAATTAGTAAATTGGTAAGTAGCTTTCAAGATCAGGCAATACAGTAAGCCAGTTTAACCTTGCAGTCAATCTCACAGCCTTAGTCGAATATTCTCTGCTATATTACTTTCCATGATTAAAAATATTGGATACCCTCTGAAAAAATGAGTAGACCTTCAAATCACCTTGGTCTTAACCACAAGGCTTACAACGGAGGTAACCTGCTTGTACCTCATTCAAAATCCTGCAATTTTCGCCAGTGAATTTTTTTGTCTATCTATCTTTCCCAACGAAAAAATATGCTCAATCAATGACTAATTTTTGGGCATTAAATGTTCACTATTCAAGCTTCCTAGATCTTTAGGATCGCGCTAAATCGACTTGGGAGAATGAGAACATTTTATCAAAACCACTCGGAGAATATATTTCTAAAAATTTTGATTGAATCCACCGAGATAGGTTTTCTATTGGTTCTTTAAAAAAAATTTCTGTCTACAATATTTTATATATTAATAGACGTAACTTAATCGTATCGATTTCGGTTTAAAGTATTTACATACCTGCCCCTGGATTACGAGCAACATAAAATTTATGATAAATTTAAAATGCAAAGCACTGCACTAATATAAAAAACCTCAAAATTAAACAATCTTCGACAGAGTTGAAAGTAATTAGAAACTTTGTTAGTATGGCTGCAAAATCCGATAAAAGAATATTTCTTCAGCATTCAATTTCCACCGATTTTAAAAATTTCAGACGGATGCTCAAATATTTAAATGTTCACTCTGGATCTTTCATCTTCTTCTAACTTTGGAATACCCAGTTATCTACACAATTTTTTCTGTAGTAACACCCCATAGATGAATCTAAATAATGAAAATTTCATTAACACAAATTATGATAACGAAACCGACGAGACGGTCTCAAATTCAAAAAAATTTTCATTATCTTTCTTTTAACTGATCTAAACTTGGTAATGTAATGAAATAAATCGTGATTTGCACGTTATTAGATATATTTCACATAAGCATCGGATAGTTACAAATGAAGATAAGTATCAGCTAGTTACAAATGCCTTCAGACAGGGACTTGGCACTAGAGAGGCCTTGTTTTCCATGCAGGTTCTGATTCAAAGAGCACGTGACATCAATGCCAACGTCTTTGCATGCTTCATAGATTTTGAAAAGGCATTTGACAAGGTGCAGTACAGTAAACTGATTTCAATCCTACAAGAGACAGGAATCAACGACAGAGACAGAGAAATAATATCAAAGCTATATTCACAACAAAAGGCTATTGTACAAGTTGAGAATGAGACAACAGAAGAATTTAATATAAAGAGAGGAGTACGCCAGGGCTGTATACTGTCGCCACTTCTATTCAACGTATACTCAGAACATCTCTTTAAAGAAGCACTGGGCAACATAGAAGATGGAATTATTGTAGAGGGACTTTAAAGAATTATCAACCGAATAGTGACAGCTTGCAACAGATGTGGTATGAACATAAACTGCAAGAAGACGCAAACGATTATTGTCAGTAAAAACGACGTCGGCAATATACAGTTTACTGCCAACAACATAACTCTCACAATGGCCGAGACGATCACATATCTAGGCTGCAAGTTGAATAAGGACTGGGACCACTCTCGAGAAATAAGAAGCCGAATCGAGAAAGCAAGAGGTACTTTTAATAAGCTGCGCAACATTCTCTGCAACCTATCCTTCAATATACATACGCGGATCAGGATTTTGAAATGCTATGTACTCTCAACTCTCTTATATGGAGCAGAAGCCTGAACCCTTACCAATGCTTCATGTAAACGTATAGATGCATTTGAGATGTGGTGCTACCGCCGCATGCTTAGGTTTCCTTGGATACACCACGTGTCAAACGAAACCATTTTACAACGTATCGGTGGAGAACTGGAATACCTTACAAATGTCAAAGGCAGAAAATTGGAGTACTTTGGACATATCATGCGGAATGAGAAATATCGCCTGCTCCAACTTATCCTGCAGGGGAAGATGGAAGGCCAGAGATCAGTTGTGTAAGGGAACAAAAGTTTATTGTGATTTTTACTAATTTTAACATTTATTAACTCTAAATTAAATTTTACTAAACGGAAGAATTTACTTGAGTCCCCCTCTGTATAAAGATTTGGACCGTTAAAATTGTTTATCTTATGCCTGGCCAAAAATAGTCACACATCCGGGAAATATAAACCCATCAACAAACTTAAGCCTAGTTTTATTACTTTTGGGGTAGTTTATTTTTCTGAAAAAACAACATAAACTTGAGGAATTTGTTGACACAAAAACTTAACTATGCCACCCTCTCGAAGTTTTTGATATAAACTGTCAAAGTAACTAATAATCGTAAAAACCATATCGTTAAGGGTCTCAGGTCAAGTTGTAAAGTGATAGCCACATGTGGCGACCGTGAGAGAGCATTCTTTTACTTAAACTGAGCAAATTTTCCCATCATAAGAAAACAAAAGAATATTTAAATAAAATCGCTAAAATGCAATATTAGTATTTGTTATTATGTACAAAGTTCGCGACTGTTACCCATTTTTCCCCAATTGACGAAAATAAGAATAAGAAAGAGAGAAAATGGTTAAAACCTTGGGGTTTTTTATGGGATCTGTCACGCAACCTTTAGAGTAGCTGTAGAATAGATATTAATAACATTTATATAAAGTAATTATAAGTTTGAGCTCTGGTCAGTCCTAATATTAAATTAAATTAAATTCGACGCATGGATGACTCATGCCATCTATGAACCAGGGTACCGAAAACACACCGACGCTCGGGAACGGAAACTACCTTCTCGCGCGCGGGGATGCATCGCGTAAGGGCGTTCTATTGGTGGGAAAGCACGCATGCCGGAACCAACGCATCTAAGAGGGAGAAGGGCGGTTCTAAGGGATGGAAGTTGAGTTGGATCTTGAGAAATTAATTAAGGGCAGTTACGATTTTGAATTCGTCTAAGTCAGTTTGACGTGCGTTTTAGTCTTTTACCAGTGTAAGAAGGTTCTTTTTTTTGCTGTCTTTTCTGCTATTTTTGTCTTATACTTTTTTTTATTCTTCCAGACAGCATTTCAAATAGTAAGGGGAAATTTACTTTATTTTCTACCGGGGAAGGGAGTCCACCATCCCTTAAACTTTTAATTAAACAAATAAATTTGGGTTTATTTCATTAAGGGGAATATCAGAACGGCCTAAAGAGCTTGTAGTTTTAAGCTTTTAAATTATAATCCAGATTTACTCTTAAGTTTCTCATTGTAAATAGTTCGTTTTTATTCTATTTATTTTTGTTCAATAGACTAAGTTGTTTTGAGAAACTTGTTTTATTCAATCTAATTAAAACCTTCACGCGAACTAAATTGCGGGCGCGCTGCTGCGAGATCTACAAAACCAGAGATGTCTACTGACCAACTAGTTAGCAGCCTTTCCTGAGTCCTGATGATCTGAGTCATGGTTGTGGTAAGCTTTAATAACCGTAGTGTTTGGTACTAAAGCAGCAAGAGAGAAGTTGAACGACCAGACTTCCAGAGTGTCTTTATTACTGTGATATTTAATTATAGATTATTAAAATAGTTACTAATTAATATGGGACAAAAATGATTATAGATAAGATAATTAACGCTACCTCAATACGTCATCGGCAAGAGTCTATAATCAAATTCTGTCACATAAAATTTGGTGGCAGCGGTGGGATGTTAATAAAAATTAATTTTTGCTTTAAAATTTTTGATAAATAAAATTGGCGTAGTTGCAAGATTAATATTTTAACAAAAAGAGCCAACGCGTAGTAGCTATTTTTTTTTATCAGTCAGTAATTTTGATTTGAAAATTTACATTTTTTTTTTTTAATTTTTGTTTGTTTTGAAACGTTCATGACTAGTGAATTTATAGCTTTGAAAATATCATTATTTGGATTCTCTTTTCTTTATTTCAGTTAATTAAAAAGGTTAATGTTTCAAGTAAGAATATTTAAAATCTTGGTTAGAAAGTTGCTAGGAAATTTAGGGTTTTCAGGTTAGATAAAGACACAAAACCACAACAGATTCAGGACATCAGTTGCACGCATACTAATTACTTTTGTCACTTGTTGGGAAATTATTATTATTATTTGATCGAAGTATAAATGTTGAGTATTTTGTATAAAAATATTCGGACTAAAGCTAGATTATTAGAAATAAAATATCAATTTAAAGTTAAAAGGGTTAAAAAGTAGTTTTGATCCGGTTTTATTAATTTTGAGAATTAATAACTACCACAAGTGTCAAGTTTTAAGTAGTTTTGGAGACTAACGACATTTCAGATTGTATCTCCGTGATTAGTGTAGAAATCACGTTAATTTACTATTGTAGTTACAACAATTTATTTCTTCCAAATTTGTTTTTACCTTGTGTAATGTTAAGATTTACAATCGGTACTGTGAAGTGCAAGTGAATTTAGAAATCGTTGTTTTTATATTGTCTATTTTAGCGAGGAGTCTTAGATAAACTCCTGTATTTCAAGAAATGTTTGTCTTAAAGGGTAATAGTTAATTATCCTAACGGGTTAAAATTTAGGAAGAGATGGAAGAAAATTGTTCTGACTAGTAGTTTACATATATAGGATTGTTACGAAGTTGGATTAATGAATTTTTGTTTTATTTTATAAACATATGATGAAAGGTTTGAACTTATTCCTGTTTAACTATGAATTTATGCAAATTGATTTATAATAGCGATTTATAAATAATATTTTATTTTCAGCGTTTGATATGTGAAGTATTATGTTAAAAATTTTCCTTTTCAGGCATTTTTAAAGATCATTCTATTATCATAAAGGTGGCAGCATTTGTATTTAGCAAAGTTTTGTTATAATTTGATTGTTAATTTTTTTTTATTATTTTAGCAGTTTTTAGGAACAATTTTAGGAGGACAATGAGATTTATTGACGCGGATTTTCAGCTTGTTTCCTGATTCAGAGACTGGCGATTAGTTTTATTAGTTTTTATTTATTTTTCTTTCAGGAACGACAAGAGAGTTACAGGTCGGAGTGTTTATTTTTCTTCTTTACAGGTGCAGTGTTGGTGTAGCTGAATAAGAGAAAAACGTACGAAAATGTATAATCTATACAGTTGTTTTGAGTATCTTTCAGGTGTTCTTTGAGAATTTAACAGGGCGTCATAAATCTATATTTTATTAGTCGCATATAATTGGGTACCTGTTATAGGTAAATTTTATCTGTTTATAGCAGAATAATTTTTTGTGGTTGTTTTACAGTTTATTTCAAATTATGTTTTTTTTTGTTGTTTTTGGGCAACAAAGGTAGGTTGCATGTGAACATTTATTTGCATTTGTATTTTATAAAATTTAGTAGATTCGTAACAATATCCTATATATTTTCTACACAAAAACTTTTACTTTTTACCTGTAGTGTAAACTAGACAGAAGGGACACTTTATTTTTGGATTTTTATTGCCGTAATAAGTTACTGTTATATTTTACAGCATTTATTTTGAGTGTTGCGGTAAATTTATAAAGGGTAGAGTTAATTAGGGGATCCGGAGTGATTATTATTTGTGTAATAAATTCTATTTGTTGAGAGTATTTCGAATTTTGAGTTTACCTACATAATTCTGTCTAGCATTTCACTTACAGAGTTAACATCGTTTTTATTATGAGAGATTTTTCAGTTTTTTTTCTGTTTTAAGAGAAATTAGTGTGTGGAATTTTAGTATCGCCATCAGAAGTCCGAAGTTAGGCTCACGGTAATCGGATACTGTGACCGAGATTTGTGTAACTAGAGTTTTGAGAATTTGACCTGCAGAACAAAAGAAGATTTTAAAAGGGATAAGGATATAGATAATATTTTGCTGGCTGTGATCGAGATAATAGCTAAACATTTTTTTTAATTGTTTGGGGCGTATAACATTCAAACCCG
This sequence comes from Diaprepes abbreviatus, assembly GCA_034092305.1. Classification (NCBI taxonomy): domain Eukaryota; kingdom Metazoa; phylum Arthropoda; class Insecta; order Coleoptera; family Curculionidae; genus Diaprepes; species Diaprepes abbreviatus. Next base: position 25,290,593 of record JASJET010000121.1, read on the forward strand.
GTTAGAGTATTTATCGCTTTATAACGCGTTATTTATTTTTTTTCTCGGAAGTTGTTTATAATACGAGATTTGGGTTAGAGTGGCGGTTAATATCGCGGTAATTTATTTTTTTTTTTGTAGAGAGATAGGAAAATAAATAAATAAGGGGTGAAATAACGTGTATTAAGGGAATTTTGAAGGCGGCTCTGTGTCGATTTGTCTTCTTTTGAGTTTAGAGTGAAGAAGACGGGAGTATTTTGTGTGCTATATCTAGATATCGAAAATATCTGGTGGTGATATAGCGTTGTAAGTACGTAACGGAGTTTAAATATGGCTATATCTAGGTATATAGCGGAGTAAAGAACGTAACAGCGGTTAGACGAAGCTATATCCGGGGAAACAATTCGTGAATATATAACAACATAGAAAAGGCAACTTATTGAATATGTCGGAACACGACAAATGCAATAAGGCTGTAACTGGCGGCCATGAGGGTCAGTCAGAGTATAGAAGTGTAGAAGCACTGCGAAGACAGATTGTAGAATTACAGGCAAAAGTTGAGAAAGAGTTAGTAACAATGAAGCAATCTAGGGAAAAACAACCAGTGGTCGGTGACTCTGAGTCGGAGACTAGGTTACGAGAGCCTAGATCTTTCTACTTAGACGATCTGAAGACGATAAAACAGTTACTAACCGAAATAAATGATTTGGATAATATTGATCCTTACACTGGAGGAAAGGATTATGAGGCTTTTATAGAAGCCGTGATTTCGACTTCTGGTCAACAAAGTTGGACGGAAGCCGAAACCCTAAAATTTTTCATTAAGAAATTGAAAGACATGGCAAAAGACGAGTTCTATGCTCTTAGACGGATGGATAGGCCCAAAACAGTTGATGAAATGATTATTTGGATAAGACGAGTGTTTGGTACCCACGTATCTCAATTAGAAGGGAGGAAAGAACTAGTACGTTGCATCAAAAAACCAGACGAAGCTTTGGGTGCTTACGCCCAACGATTACGAAAGCTTTCGTTAATGGCGTTTCCTGAAGAAAATGCTAATATAGCTCAGGTGACGTACAGGAACAAAGTTTTAGTAGAACCGTTTATACAAGGTATTGACATTCGTCTGGCCAATAAAATAATTGAGAATGGTGACTTTTATACTTTAGATGAAGTCCTAGAAGTAGCAGAGAAATACGAGACAACTATGTCCAGGCAGCTACTTAGTAATTTATATCAGGAACGGTACTCATCATCTGTGCGATATGTAGATGGAACTTTAGGTGTTATACCTAAGCAGTTTTTGCCAAATAATCAACAATCCATCGAAGATAACGGTAGATTGAAAAGAAATGGAGAGACAACAAAGAAAGGTCAGAAAAATGCATCTTCTCATAAACACCGTAGAGAAGCAATGCTCAGAAATAACGATCAAAATCATAAAAAATTAGCAAACATCTCAGAAAGAAGATGTTTTAACTGTCAACAAGTAGGTCATATGGCGAATAACTGTCCATCGCCACTTACTTGTTTTAACTGCAAAAAGAAAGGGCATTTCTTTAAACAATGTTCTTTAAAAGGCAAGACAATATCAAAGAAACCTCCTAAATAGACTCATTCCCAATCATTTGTAGAAAACCTAAGATAGTACTCGCCATCAAGGGAGAGTAGTTGGGTTATCTTGTTTAAGATTAAACTTGGCGAATCGGCAAGTTTTCTAGCAAATTGCATCACAACTGAGTCATTAATTTATTTGGTAAAGAAAATGCTTAACCGTATTTTTTTTTTTAGTTTTAACACTACGAACGATTGCCGAAAGAATAATTAATTTTGGCAAAACTGAAATTTGATTTACATCGGGAAAGTTTCCGTCTGGAAAGAATATAGAACACTTATTCATTGCCCATAGTAACAACTTAAATTTTCCAAATTTAGAATAGAGTTTTGAAAAATGCAAGCCTGTAATTATTTTCAGTCTAAAGAAATCGTAGTTGCGGAGATATAGCTTGATCTTGCTGAATGGCTATCTAGTACGACCCTACCATACTGTCGTTCAAGGCAGTAATGCTGGTGAACTAGACGCCTCTGAGTTTTGCAACTTGTTGCAGTTTTAGCACGACGGGCAGAAATGCTGGTGCTAGCGAGATGGTCTAAGAGAGACAAGGCCTGATCGTGGAGTTTTTTTTAATACTAGTTAAAAGTGGTACCACGTATGAGTGGGGCATACAAGTCTAGTTCCCAGGTCTACAATCCGTAACATATTTCTAGGGAAACGTTCAGAGTATAGAAAAAACTCTGAAGTTATCTAGAGATTAACCTGATATTCAAAAGTTTGGAAAAGTTTGAGGACAACCCTTGGTTTAACAATAGTAAAATTAATTCAGCAGTCTAATACTTCTGACTGGCCATCAGAGTAGAAAGAGCGGTAGTAACTCGAGGCAACCGACTCTTGCAGGACTGTTTGAATACTTGGAAATTTCACTCATTTCAGGGCTGTGATTATGGCGTTCGCGGACGCGTGGACACTATAATTATAAGCCATTCAATCATATAATTGTCGACATTTGCACGACTATCAATAATTTAATATCATTTATTCACAATCAAACAATTCATAGTATAGTGTTCTCCTCATTCTTATTGGTTACCAATACCCAGTCCATTAATAATTCCATTTGCATTTAAAATTTGGTAGATGTAGTTAGTCTAGGTAGGGTGGAGTTTACAGCGGTCTCTCACTAAGGCTGTTTTTGTTTTTGAGTGAGTCTATGTCTTGCCAGCATAGAGTACATTATGAGAATGTATGTTACCGTTTGCAAGATGCCGCAATAGTGGAATGTTACAGTTCTTGGAGAATTACGGGACATCTTCACGAAGAAGATGCCGAGAGGTGTAAAATGTTACGTTTTTAGAGAGTTACGGTGTATCTTCAAGGAGGAAGATAAGCGGAAGTAGTATGATGTTATAGTTTCAGAGAGTTATGGCCACATCTTCGAGGTGGAAGAAAAGCCATTAGAAACTATGGACGAAGGAGCGCCTTATCGAAATTCGTGTGAGTTTCGCGGGAAAAAAAAATTAAGAATTAAATAGACGAAATAGTTTAATAAACCCTCTGTATCTCTTTGAAGTGTAGCAGTGGTCCTAATAAGGAAGACGACAGGACCGGACCAAGGAATTTAGATGTTGTATCAATTTTACCAACTTAGTAAAATTATACTTTACTTTTGTTCTCCAATCTTAGTATACTTGACAGAATAAGACGATAGGAGAAGCTTAAGTATTTTCTACACCGGACACGACTAAAGGCTATTGGCGGGTTAAACTTGATCCAAGGAATAAAGAATAAATAGTATATTCAGTCCCTGGGGTCACTAGAAATGTAACCAGATGTCTTTTAGGCTAGCTAGTTCTCCATTTACTTAGCAGTGATTAATGATGTGTGTAATTTACTATATATTAGACTTACATTGTGATGTTTATTTGGATGGCATAATAGTATTTATATAAAACCACATTAAGCAGCCATTGCAAAATCACACAAAGTTTTTAAAAAACAACATATTCATCTATAACTCAATTCGGAAAGATCTACTTTTATGTAAATGAAAGTCCATGATTGGAAATATCTTTATACTAAAAGAAGGAGTCCGTCCCTGTTCGAAACAGGTAGAAATTTTAAACACTACTCCAGACCAGCCACCGTTATAGAAATATGATCTTCGGTCATTGCTATAATTAGTGATATGGAGTTAAAAAGGACTTAAAGGAATTATTATTTTTTTTTTTTGGCAATTTGCAATAACACTAGCGAATTTGGCCGAGGAAAATGTCAAATTTAGATGGATTAAAGACTGTGAAGGATAATTTGCACATCCTAAGAACAGCTTTATCCGGGAAATGCTTTTAAAATACCTAGATTCAAATAGACAGTTTTAGTTGGCTGTGATATAGACCAATTTGACAATTACCGTTTTTTTTTAACATCAGGTCTACGATTGTCAAGAGTTCTTATCAAAGACTCCAGTAGACAACTCACACTATAAATATGCATAGTAAAAGTATTATACTTCGAAACGCAAATGTGTGGATTTCATTTAGGTAATAATACAGTTTAAGGGTTACTTTTGAGTCAATAAATTACAGTCAACAAAACTACACTGTAAGAGTTCAAGTTAAGACACTAAGTATCACGAAATCTAGGAGCATAGGAGGATACAAAAGCAGCCGAGAAAAGCATAAGCCATAGCGGAATTGTCGAATTAAGTGGTGTAGTGACAGATGTTAGAGAGATACATGGTACGGATGTAAAAGAAGTCCGCGTACGGGGGTTTTAAAGAAAGTAAATACGTGTATAAATGGGTTTGATTATTTTAGGGATCGAGTGATCAGTTAGCAAATATTATAGCAAATATTATTATAAATGTTATTATAAATAGCAGTTTGTCGCAGCAAGAAATGTTTCCAAAGTACAGAGATGAGTGACACAGTAGAGCCAGATAGCTAAAAGAAGATACGTCACACTGTGTAATACATCAGGAGTATTTCTTTTTGTTTTATTTGTTTGTTTTAAGGGTGAGGGTATTATTATCTTTTTGTTTTCTCCTGGAGTTTTAGGTGTGTATATTTGTCGAGAATATTAGTAATGTCTTGGAGTTTTAGAGCAAGCAGTACTTTCTACCGTAGATAGCTAATGGTATCGCTGAAATTGGGTCATCCAACTGCGTAGGTGATGTTTGACGAACAAGTTCTCCCTCGTATGAAGCCATGACAGAGTCCGAGAACTTCAGTGAAAGCGACACAGCAAGCTGATCCAGTGGGGCTGGAATTACAACAACCTATGACGCAAAGGACATTGGAAGAGGCAGAAGCAGATAACGAACCTTCCACGACGAAACATTCGATTTCACTGGTTAACTCCAACGATGTGTTTGCTTGGAATGGACATGGAGAAGTGGAGTCAACATTGAATTCATTACCAAGGAAGCAGTACCAATTGACAGCAAAGAAATTTATGGGGATCAACCACACTGATCCTCATACCAGGAAACTATTTTTCTAAGGCCGAGTTCACGAATCTCGCACAATCTGCTGCAGAGGAAGTATGGGGCTTCTTATCAAAAATGGGAAATCTATTTTCCATTTGTGGTTTCTGTACACACTCGCATGTGCTGTGAGTTACCTAGCCGGAGTAATCACCAACTACTTCGTTTTAAAGAAGGCCTCTCGAGACCACCCGAACAGGCGAAGCTACCTTTTAGCCAGCCTTTGGAACAACCTGGCTCATTCATATTTGTACCAGCTTAATCGCCGTAACAACGAGAGAAACCCAGGACCGGAAGAAGACCAGCAGGAACTGAACCAAGTTCTTGTAAACCCGTGTGCCCCGTCTTCATCAGTTTATCCGCCACTACCTTTGAACGTTTCCGTGTGCAGTGACCCGAACTGTAAAGTTCTAAAAGACTCGAAGTGCGAATCGGGAGTATCGGACAAATAATGGACCGAGGATAATAGTGCAAAGTGCGTGTTCGCGGAAAAAGATGAAACTCGTCCGAGAAAGACTGCATTTTGCAGAAGTGTCTAAAAGACTTCCCTGGATTGCAGAAAGAAGAGGACAAGGATTAGGTTAAGGAATATTGTAGAAATCCACAAATGGTTTTATTGCAGTCTAGTTGAGTTATATATTCTTTTACTTTTCTTTTTGTGGGAAAATGCTCATTCTAAGGGGAAGGTAAAATGTAAGGGAACAAAAGTTTATTGTGATTTTTACTAATTTTAACATTTATTAACTCTAAATTAAAATTTACTAAACGGAAGAATTTACTTGAGTCCCCCTCTGTATAAAGATTTGGACCGTTAAAATTGTTTATCTTATGCCTGGCCAAAAATAGTCACACATCCGGGAAATATAAACCCATCAACAAACTTAAGCCTAGTTTTATTACTTTTGGGGTAGTTTATTTTTCTGAAAAAACAACATAAACTTGAGGAATTTGTTGACACAAAAACTTAACTATGCCACCCTCTCGAAGTTTTTGATATAAACTGTCAAAGTAACTAATAATCGTAAAAACCATATCGTTAAGGGTCTCAGGTCAAGTTGTAAAGTGATAGCCACATGTGGCGACCGTGAGAGAGCATTCTTTTACTTAAACTGAGCAAATTTTCCCATCATAAGAAAACAAAAGAATATTTAAATAAAATCGCTAAAATGCAATATTAGTATTTGTTATTATGTACAAAGTTCGCGACTGTTACCCATTTTTCCCCAATTGACGAAAATAAGAATAAGAAAGAGAGAAAATGGTTAAAACCTTGGGGTTTTTTATGGGATCTGTCACGCAACCTTTAGAGTAGCTGTAGAATAGATATTAATAACATTTATATAAAGTAATTATAAGTTTGAGCTCTGGTCAGTCCTAATATTAAATTAAATTAAATTCGACGCATGGATGACTCATGCCATCTATGAACCAGGGTACCGAAAACACACCGACGCTCGGGAACGAAAACTACCTTCTCGCGCGCGGGGATGCATCGCGTAAGGGCGTTCTATTGGTGGGAAAGCACGCATGCCGGAACCAACGCATCTAAGAGGGAGAAGGGCGGTTCTAAGGGATGGAAGTTGAGTTGGATCTTGAGAAATTAATTAAGGGCAGTTACGATTTTGAATTCGTCTAAGTCAGTTTGACGTGCGTTTTAGTCTTTTACCAGTGTAAGAAGGTTCTTTTTTTTGCTGTCTTTTCTGCTATTTTTGTCTTATACTTTTTTTTATTCTTCCAGACAGCATTTCAAATAGTAAGGGGAAATTTACTTTATTTTCTACCGGGGAAGGGAGTCCACCATCCCTTAAACTTTTAATTAAACAAATAAATTTGGGTTTATTTCATTAAGGGGAATATCAGAACGGCCTAAAGAGCTTGTAGTTTTAAGCTTTTAAATTATAATCCAGATTTACTCTTAAGTTTCTCATTGTAAATAGTTCGTTTTTATTCTATTTATTTTTGTTCAATAGACTAAGTTGTTTTGAGAAACTTGTTTTATTCAATCTAATTAAAACCTTCACGCGAACTAAATTGCGGGCGCGCTGCTGCGAGATCTACAAAACCAGAGATGTCTACTGACCAACTAGTTAGCAGCCTTTCCTGAGTCCTGATGATCTGAGTCATGGTTGTGGTAAGCTTTAATAACCGTAGTGTTTGGTACTAAAGCAGCAAGAGAGAAGTTGAACGACCAGACTTCCAGAGTGTCTTTATTACTGTGATATTTAATTATAGATTATTAAAATAGTTACTAATTAATATGGGACAAAAATGATTATAGATAAGATAATTAACGCTACCTCAATACGTCATCGGCAAGAGTCTATAATCAAATTCTGTCACAGTTGGACGAAAACGATTATCATGGCTGCGCAACCTACGAACATGGACTGGAATGACATCAACAGGTCTGTTCAGAGCAGCAGTGAATAAAGTAATATGGACCAATGTGATAGCCAACATCCAAAGAGGATAGGCACTTTAAGAAGAAGTTACAAATGAAGATAAAACCTAACTTATAATTTTCAGAAAGAAAAAAGCACGAGTAAATTACTCTGAATTGTTACGAAATTTCTCTTAACAATATTATTTTAAGGCCTTTTGTGGTTTTTAAGAATTTCGGCTTAATTATCAATAATTAATCACACAACAATTTTTAAAAATCAAATTTTTTTCGTTAATACAAAAATCATATATAAAGTTTCGAACACCGCATTATAACAGAGACATTTGGATAAGGCTATTAATTAAAATTAACGTAGTCTCTGATTTTGTCTAACATATCATATTGTAGTGCACTTTATTGGCCAGCTTTTCTTCAAAAAGACAGAGCTAGTCTTCAACATTTTCAGAATGCTTGTCTTTAATTATCTTATAATTTCCGTTAGTTTGTCCCCATTTCTGAGTCCGGTTGGTTACATTTAGAGGAACATTTTCAGTTCCCTCTTAGTGTTAGTTCAGAAGATTATCTCACTTAGAGAACCAGATTACTTATATGAATAACTTGGCTCGGATATTCATTCTTTGATTATTCGTTATCGTGGTCTTGCGGTTCCCAACATAATTATGTTAGTTTTTGCTGGGAAGTTGTAGAGGAGCAACTGTGTTGGATACCGCCCACTTTCTTTTTTTATTCTCTATATAGTTTCTTGAGTAAAAATTAAGAATTTTTGTTATTATAGCATTGTGATATCTGAATATATCTGGGATAAATTAGTATCCCTAGAAGGAGTGTGAAATTATTATCAACAACTCAATTTCAATTTAGAATGTCAAAACGAAAAATATCGCTGACCCATCTTGTTCATTTAACTTTCTTCACACCAACAGAATGGAAAAATTATATAAATAAATACCTGAGCTCTGAACATACTTCTTGAGAACTATAAAAGAAACAATTCAAGGAAGTGTTGTAGAATTCTATCTACAAGAACCTAAAAAAATAAAAACAAAATAAACAAATAAAGACGGTTGAAATTCCAAAAAATAAACTGGACGTTGTCGGCGGTAACGGCGCATAGACACCGATACAGACTGCGGCGCAGACTAAAGCTTTGGCGCACCGCGCTAAACGCTGATCGGTTCCTTTCGGAAGACCCGACGGAGTGCCGAGAACTTATAAATAGCACCCAATGTCACGATTCGTTAGCAGAATCTGGTCGTCTTTTAAAGAACACAGATATCTCAATTTTTTTTTTACACACGCGCACACGAGTATCTAAGTCTTTTGAAGCATTTACTCAGGCGAAACGTGAGATTCTCTGCCGTTGCTGATTAGTCTGGCACTTGCACCACGTCAGAGAAAGGCACGGGGAATCTTCAATAGGTGGGCCACTCGTCTGTAATCTCGCAAGAGATTATTGTCAGTTTCTCTTCCAGAAGAAAAAATTAAAGTTGATCTAATGGACTAACATAAGTTTTTTTAAGTCAGATCAAAATAATGACCTGAACATGTTCAAATATTTTTAGAAAAATAACCCAAAGAAAAATTCATTCACAGATAATATTGATTTCCAGTCTTTTGAATTTATGCAGAATTTTAATTCTAAATGGTAAAATACATATATTTTTGTATAGGATTACAATCTGAATTAAACGAAAACAATTTTGTTATACGATCAATACAAGACAAAGAGGCACTATGAAACTCAGTTTTAAAATTCAACGGTCAAAGTTGTGTAAGATGTTTTAATAATATTGTTCGCCTGCGGTAAAAGATTTATAGTAAAACCAGAATTAATCAAGTTTTTCGCTAGTAAACTTCTCTTTTAACCCTTTCAGTAACGCAATTCAATCGATGTAATTAAAATTACATTGAAGTTCATTGTATACGTCTTTGAGGTTGCTAAATCACAATCTGGTATCAAAATGTAGAAAAAAAATCAAATCCAAGGAGGAGGTCAAAGAAAAATTTTAATTTTTAGCAATTTTTGATAAACGTGCGATGGTTTTATAGAACTCTAAGTCTGGTAGTTCGAAACTCGACTTCAAAATGCTAAAAAAAAATTAAACCGGGATGACAGAGAAATAAGACAAACATAGAAAAATAATTTTTAATAAAATTGATGCACGTAAAGTGGTTATAAAGGTTTTCGAGCTCGGTGTAAATAAAAGAACAATACGATTCCTTGCCGAACCTAAGCTTGGGACCGGCAGTGACAATTATTTCTTTATTTTTTTTATTGTATTTTTACTTTTTTTTTTGTTTTTAAATGAATGAATGAATGAAGAAATAAAAGGTGATGATAATTAAGCCTCGATGCATAGGTCTCATTGGACTCTTTACATCCCACCATTACCGTAGGTAATTCGAGGCTGATCACGTTTGCGAATCCAAGCAGCCTCGTTATTTGAACTTGCTTAACGGTTTTATCTCCGAAATATCTCTGCCTCAGTTTGTTGAGTGCTGACGACTCTCTAAAGACAGAGTCAACAATTTCATCCTCGTCCACTATCTGCCTCCCGAAGTATCCACGGGTTGACGTTCCGGTGGGGCTTGCGAGTTTCAATGACACAGAGAGCCAAGCCAGCGGCAGTTCAGACTGCCGGCAGGTACAACCAAGCTGGATAGGTCTCTGTGGTTAGGAACCAGACTAAGAGGGATACAACTGCATAGTGGTGCCTACACTAACACATCACTTTACACCAGGCCGTCTGCAGGTGGGCGGTATCGATCCGTTGACTGTAGACGGGCGCACCTTTACACAAACACTTAACACAGGCTTAATTCTAACCTGTGACGACCGTGCCGAGAGGATGTATGGCAACTGGGCCTATCAGTTGTTCCAGACGGTGCCTTTGGGAAACCGGGCGAAAATCCAAAGTAATACAGCCTTGCGTCGGTAAAGGAAGCTCTGCCGGCGTGGACCACCCTTTCTTCCATACTCGTGGGAATATGTATGAGGAAAAAGAAGAAGAAGAAATATTATTAAAGGAGGACTCAGCAATGAGTGACTCCGACAAATAATCAGAGGTGGATCTCATTGTAGAAGACTCCTCTGACAACACTCTAGTGGCTGAATCCAGTAGGATGGGCGAAAGTCCCACCGAAAAATCACACACTGGGAAAACAGACTCTGGAGGGAAAACGCAAGTTGACCCACAGGGAAAGAAGCTTTCCGGAGCCCAAAAAAGAAAGATCCAGAAGGCACAGAAAATGGCAGCGGAGACTTGGACTAAGGAAAAACCAAAGTCGGGGACCGAAGCCAAAAAAGAGGGGAGTGCAACCAGCAAACGGCTGCACTCGGACTCGAGTACCTCCCCTGGAGACAAACGACCTGCGAAGAGAACCAGAAGTCAAGTAGGACAGGCTGGAGCCTCTTACAGCAGGGCATTAAGTGATCTCAAGATGGCGATTGTGCATAGTCGTCACCCTGACTTCACAATTGACCAGATCGAAGCTGACCTAATTCTAAATAGGCTTCTAGAGATCATGGATGAGATGCCCTCTGGCAGTGGGAATCCACCACAGTTTGGGGGAAATAAGTACACGGGAGGCATTTTATGGATCACGTGCGCCAATGTAAATACAAAAACAATCTGTTGCAAAACTAGGGAATTTATGGGAAGGAGTAGACCTGACAGTAGTCGAGGCCAAGGACCTTCCCAAAAGACCTAAATTCCTCGTCTGGCTACCAGGGACAGACGAGCTAGAAAAAGCCAGAACACGTCTGGGAACCCAGAACTCAGGGCTGAAGGTGGGTGAATGGACGAATTTAAGCAGCAAAATGGACGAGAAAGGTCAAACACTGGCCTTATCGGTTGATGCGGCATCCTTCAAGTGCCTTGAACAGACCCAGTTCAAGGCATTTTATAAATTCGGGAAGGTGACCTTCCGTAGTCTGGGAACCGGGAAGAAAGGTGAGGGTGATACAGGTAAACTTCTAACACAGTAGGGCGGCTTCGGCCGCTCTGTGCAGGGAGATGAAGGACTGTGACATCGCCCTCATTCAAGGACCCTGGATACACCAGGGGAAAGTAAAAGGAATTACGGGAATCGGATGTGAGCTTATATATTGCAGAACAGCCGATAACCCAAGGACCTGTATATTGTATAAAAAACACCTAAAAGTGCTTGCACTAACGAAACATATTTCTAGGGATCTTGTTGCCGCAAAAATAGCAATAAGAGGAGCTGGACCAACAAACATCACTATCGGCTCATCCTACTTCCCCTATCATGACCTGGAAGAACCACCACCAAGAGCAGTGGGAGACCTGGTGATAGACTGCAGAGGAAATGGATCGCAGCTGATCATTGGGTGTGATGCCAATGCCCATCACGATGCTTGGGGCAACACAAACATCAACCAAAGAGGTAAGTCAGTCTTTGAATTCATAATGGTAAATAACTTAGACATAATGAATAAAGGCAATGAACTCATCTTCGTCATTAGACAAAGGCAGGAAGTCATTGATATAACGTTAAGCACAACATATCTTGGCAACTTTATAAAAAACTGGCATGTGTCTAGGGAGGCAAGCTGTTCTGACCATAGGTGCATTAGGTTTGAAATAACGGGTATAGAACGGGAACAACTAAACTACCGGAATCCGCGAAGGACAAACTGGGGAAACTACTGCCTAGACCTAGAACAGAGACTACCGGAAATCAAAAGTTCGGTAGGCAACATAATAGAAGTAGAACTGATGGCAGAACAACTACCAGAAGCCACAGTCTCAGCCTTTGAAGCTAACTGTCCTCAGATCACTTAACATTCTACTCGCAATGTGCCGTGGTGGAATGCGAAATTAGAGGCGAAAAGAGGACAAGTTAGGAAACTATGGAACAAGGCGAAAATAACAGAAAACTGGGACGAATATAGACTGGTCCTGACTGAATATAACAGGAACTTGCGTAAGGCTAAGAGAGAATCTTGGAGGAAGCACTGTGAGGAGATCAAAACGACCCCAGAATGTGCCAGACTCCGAAAGATACTCTCAAACGATACGCAACCATCAATAAACTCTCTAAAAACAAATACAGGGGAGCACACCTATACTGGGAAAGAAACAATGACCGAGTTATTTCGGGCTCACTTCCCAGGGTCAACAATAATTGAGAAATCACCGGAGACTTGGAGGACTGGAGCAGAGATAAATACTGCTGTGAGAGCCACCAAGGACAATTGGCAAACGGCAAAAAAGGTGATTACCTATGAAAAGATAAAATGGGCCATAAACTCATTTGAACCATATAAATCGCCGGGACCGGACGGGATTTATCCAGCAATGTTACAACAGGGTCCAAACCTGTTGATCAACAGACTTTGCTGCATATTAAGAGCCACTCTAGCTCTAGGATATGTACCAAAGGTTTGGAGGTTAACCAGGGTAGTGTTCATTTAAAAACCTGGGAAATCCAACTATTCTACAGCAAAGGCATTTAGACCAATCAGTCTAATGTCATTTATCCTTAAGACTCTCGAGAAGCTGTTGGACAGACATGTCAGAGATGATTTAATGGTAAACAGTCCATTTCACCGGAGCCAGCATGCATACAGAATCGGGAGATCCACAGAGACAGCGCTCCACGACTTGGTCAGCAAGGTGGAAAACACTCTGGAAAATGGAGAAGTGCTTCTAGGAGCATTTCTAGACATAGTGGGGGCGTTCGACAACACGTCTTTTCAATCAATCATCACTGCAATAAGGAACATCAATCTGGAAGAGACCTGTTGCAGGTGGATTGAAAATATGTTAAAAGACAGAGTGATCTATACAGAACTGCTCGGAGAGTCGCTGATGGCACGGGTCACTGGGGATGTCCGCAGGGGGGGGGGTTCTCTCCCCACTGCTTTGAAACCTAGTAATGGATGGGCTTCTGCGAACCCTGAGTGGGAAGGGTCACTCTGTGCTGGGATATGCAGATGACTTGGTAATCTTAACCCAAGGCAAATTTAATACAACAATAAGAGGGAGAATGCAGAGGGCTCTTAAAGTTGTAGAAAGATGGGTAAGGCAGAAGGGACTCAATATAAATCCCCAAAAGACTGTCCTAATCCCCTTTACAAAACGGAGAAGGATGGAGGATCTCGGTCCCATCATCCTCCAAGGAAACACAATACCACTTGCCAGAGAAGTAAAATATCTGGGGGTGATCTTAGACTCCAGGCTGACCTGGAACAGACAAGTGGAAAACATAACCAGAAAATCGGAAACATCTCTTATGACTGTTAGAAGATTATGTGGGAAAACATGGGGTCTCTCACCGAAAATGGTACATTGGTTATACACCAGTGTTGTGAGACCAGCCATCACTTACGCAGCCTTGGTCTGGTGGCCCAAGGTAATGCAGAGAGCAACTATGACAAAGCTGAGTGGAATACAAAGGATCGCCTGTTTATGTATTACTGGGGCCATGAAATCAACGCCCACTTCGGCAATGGAGTGTATTCTGGATCTGCCTCCGCTACACATAATGATTCAGGCAGAGGCAAGAATGGGACTCCACCGACTAAATCACTCAACAGTAAAATCGCAAATGACGATGTCAGGACATAAAAACATATTTAAAAAATCAGGAGCCCCGAGTTGGAAATGGACTCGGACCATATGAACTCGAGCTACCGTTATAATATACCGTTTGAAGTCACAATAGAGGATCGAATGGCAAGTAAAAGAGAAAGACCGGAAACATTCTCGGGTGCAAGTATCTGGTACACTGACAGTTCAAAAACTAGTGAGGGTACTGGAGCTGGGATATATGGGTTACAACCGAGGAAGGAACTAACCCTTCCCCTTGGGAAATACCCAACAGTGTTCCAGGCAGAAATATACGCAATCTTACGGTGCGCAGATGAGATAAATAGGAGAGCTTACAAAGGGAAGCAAATCTTCATTTACTCTGACAGCCAGGCAGCCCTAAGGGCCCTCAAGGGCCAAAAGGTATCATCGAGGCTGGTTTGGGAATGTCAGAGCGAGTTGGAAACTCTGACAAAAGACAACAGAGTTATGTTAAAGTGGGTACCAGGACACGAAGGCATACATGGAAATGAAAAAGCTGACGAACTAGCTAGAGCAGGATCAGCATCTCAATACATTGGTCCAGAACCGGCCTTTGGGGTGCCGCGGTGTGCGGCACGAGAAGCAGTCAAAGAATGGATCAAAAGAGAACATAAAAACCACTGGATGACCAGACAGGGTTTAAACCACAGCAAGCTATTTATTGGGAATCCGGACCCGAAACTGGCAAAGAAACTACTACAAATGAGTAGAAACTAATTAAGGACTATTACAGGTATAATGACTGGACACATGGCCGTCAAAGTACATCTGAATAGAATGAATCTATATAACGGAAACCTCGGCTGCAGACTGTGTGGACAAGCCGAGGAAACGGTGAAGCATATCATATGTGACTGTGAGTCACTGGTGAGATTTAGACAACAAACTTTCGGGTCAGTAAAATTGGATCCGGGAGAAATACTCACTGACTCCTTAACAGGACTGTACAGATTGAGCCAGGGGGCTAGGTTGACAGAGTGGCTGTAATGTCTAGGGTGAGCACAATAGGCCTACTCTGGTCGCAGTGCATCCGGCTTTAGGACGGACTCGGGAATATATAAAAAAAAGGCACTATCTGCACATCGGGTCACCTTGTCAACAGTCTCACAATTCACAGCTCTTTCTTTCCTGAGAAGGTAAGCTCCCTAGTAAGCTGTGCGTTAAGTTCAGTTAAGTGTTTCTCGACACACTTCATTCCAGGACCTCCTCCCAACGATTCAATAAATTTACTTTTCAGCAACAATTTGTGTTCCCTTTTATCAATAATTAGAACAGGTAGAATTATTTACGGTCCATACGGTTTATTGGCGAACCCTATCTTTGCCAGATAGTCTGCTTCCCCATTCCAGTGTATATTCGGGTAATCCAGGGCCCACACAAGTCTGTGCAACCGTTCCATTCGTGAAGTTACGACACTAGACTTCAGTACCATTATCGCAGCCTTACTGTCTGATAATATGTTTATTATCCTATTCTTGTCTACGTCCCCCTAGCAGAAATATCTAAACTTTAGAATTGCATAAATTTCCGCTCTGAAGATCGTGACACGTTGTCCGAGAGAGTTCTGACTGCCGTGCTTCCGCCGAATACTCCAGTCCCAGCCCTTTCATCTTGTCGAGATCCATCTGTAAACCAGCAGAATCCATTTCTCGGAAAATTTTGCTCCTCCTTCCACTCCTTTCTATTTGGAAAAAGTGTATCAAGAGAGTGGTTGGGTTTCAAAAGCGGCGCCATATAGTATGTTTACATGGAAAGCGATGGACATCTTTCCACTACGCTTTCGCAGGATTAGTAGTGGTAGGGGTAGTCCTCATCGCACTCATTATTCATATGCAAGCCATTCTTTGAACTTTGTCAAGTTGAGCCGATGTTTGCGCTTTGTTGTATTACGATACCATACAATAGCGGCGAACATGATCATGAGGCGAATCACCATAGTGTATATCCAAAATAGCACTCTCGCACGTGAGTTCATTTATTGATATTTTCATAAATTTTATTTTATATATATTTTTATATTTTTCAAAATTTATATATTGCGATTTCACTATGATTTTTTTTGTTAGTAACCATATAGAAGAAGAGAATAATTGATTTGATAGAATCCAAGCTGCTTGGTAGGAAGAAAGATGGCTTTGCGCATTTTTAGTGACAGCGAGAAAAATGAATATTTTGAAGTAATGATAGCAGGCAGAATGAGAAAATTTTAATTTCTTCATACTTTTAATCGCCAAATTAAATCCGGCATATTAAATTTTATGTATCGAATATTGTATTAAAATTGAATATCCTCTAAAATATTTTTTACTATAAAAAAATTAATTATTTGGAAAAATAAAAGAAATGAGAAAATTGTCACTTTTTCATAATTTTGGTCGCCATATTGGATTCGCCATAATAAATTTTGTGAGTCAAATAATACATTCAAATTAAGTAACTTTAAAAAAATTAATAATATAATAAATTTATAATTCGAAAGGATAAAAGCTGGCAGAATAAGTTAGCTGGAAGAGTAATTAAATCTGTTAGATTGTTGACTTATTTCGACTCTATTTTACCATTTATAAAGTTATTAAACTGTTTCTTGACTCTTTTTGAAAAACTTCTACCCGATTGATCTATATGAGTCTTTCTTATTATACAACTATTGACAAATTAATGGTTTTTAAGATAAATTCTTAAATTTGGGATAACTGAAATTTAAGGAAAAAATAGCTTTTTTTGCACCCAGTTTGTTAAGAATACCGACCTAAATTTAGTGAGAAAATTTTAGTTTTCGGGATTAGTCATGAGTCGTTTAATTGACAGGTTCAAATTTTACACATACCAAATTTAAAAAATCAGTTTTTTTTAAATAACAAATTCTGTATCTTTTTACTCATCACCTGCCCATCATTCATTTCAGTTCTAATCGCAGTGATCACAGAAAATAAGAAATTGAATGACAAGTCCGGTATATCGAATCAAACATACGAATAAAATATTAAACTAAAGCTTTAGCTATCTTCATAATAAATGTTGAAATTTTTTTTACAAAAATAAGGTTGGTCTTTGAAAGAAAAATAATGTCAGAAAATGCAACTTTTACCTTAAAACTAAGTTACCACAAAAACTATATCCCTTTATTCACTAACATGAACTAACTTTGAAATCAGTCTAAGTTGACACTAGCGGGTTTATACTGATAAGAGCAACAATAAGTCAAATAAGCTCTCAACCTTAAAAATTTAAGCATAAAAAAACCTGTTCTTGTACTATTAGACTCGCAAATATGGGGAGTATGATTTATTCTCAGGACACAACTATTTCTTTTACATACTGACAAGCTTTATCGCTAGGTTGTTATCCTTAATATCCTTATATAAGTGTTTAGTTGTCGACCTATAAATTATAAATTATATCAATATCATAAGCAATACATAATGGGTCAACTAGAAGATCTGACTTCCATGGCAACTAAATCGGTTCTAATTTTAAGTCTTATATTTTCTTAGTGAATCTGGCTGATGAAGTTTAAGTTAATCAGGTGTGAGAGTGAAATATAAAATTTTTAGTATATAGAATCAATAAATTGATTGATATTCGAAGTATTATATTTAAAACTCACTGTATGATGTTTGCTTTTAGTAATTTTTAAATATCTAACCTGCATGCTTTGACTTTTATATCTTACAATATCTCATTAATAAAATGAAGAGTGCTTTCTGACTTTTAGTCGTTAATGTTTTATAATACTCCTTAATATTTATTCATGAAAATGTTTGATCAATATTCCACTAAAGTTCATTCAAAAAAATTGGAGAAATACAGTTTTAACTACACATCGATTTTAATATTCTTATGTTTGTAAAATGAAAGAAGTGATTTCATACTAATTGAATTGGCTCTTATGTTGTATGTACTACCCACCATTTTGGAGGAAATAATTTGATATTTGTAATTGAAATTCACTCCTATATTTATATACTACTGAATAGTATTAGCCACAATTTGGTCAAATGTAAAAGGCTTTTCCTTGTCTTTACTCTCATTGTTCATGTCAATCAATAATTGCAAAAAATCAGGTCTTCTGAATTTGTTTTTCTCCCTGTACTCCATTGATTCTCTTGCTGCTTTAGAAAAAAAATATTTTGCTTCTTTTCTTCCTACTATGAAACAAAATAAATTTATGTCAAATTAATACTTAAAAAAATATATAATATGAGTCTAAATAAAAGAACTTTAGGCAATGTGTAGGTCTAGGGGCAACAAACGTGGAAAATCTTAATATTTTTATTACTTGTTCTGTGACAGAATTTGATTATAGACTCTTGCCGATGACATATTGAGGTAGCGTTAATTATCCTATCTATAATCATTTTTGTCCCATATTAATTAGTAACTATTTTAATAACCTATGAATAAATATCACAGTAATAAAGACACTCTGGAAGTCTGGTCGTTCAACTTCTCTCTTTCAGCTTTAGTACCAAACACTACGGTTATTAAAGCTTACCACAACCATGACTCAGATCTTCAGGACTCAGGAAAGGCTGCTAATTAGTTGGTCAGTAGACATCTCTTGTTTTGTAGGTCTCGCAACAGCGCGTCTACGAGTTTATTCGCGTGAAGGTTTTAATTAAATTGAATAAAACAAGTTTCTCAAAACAACTTAGTCTATTTAACAAAAATAAATAGAATAAAAACGAACTATTTACAGTGAGAATTTTAAAACTGATAACAATTACGAAAAACTACCATAATTGCTCTTCTCGGCCGTTATTTTAACCAAAAACGTAAAACCCAATTTTGAAAAAAAAACACGTATAAATAGCTTAATAAAATATTAAACAAAAAAAAAGAAATAAAACGCGAAAAACAGCTATTTATATTACATAATCGAACCATATGAAAATTGCGAAATGCCCCACTAAAATAACGCATGATACTCCCTTAACTTCCCGAATTAAATCAAAAACAAATCAAACAAAGAAAACCTTCATTCCCGCCAAATACACACTACGGCACTGGGCTTATAGAATGGTACCGATCACCCTTATTCGAATTTCAGATTGGAACTAAAATTTACTATTCCTTAAAGGAGTGTATTCGAATCTTACACCCCCTCTCCCTTTGTTTTCCGTTTGTATCCAAATTAGGCGATGGAACCCGGTAAACGACAATTTCTTCCCTTAAAGTTCGAAGATTTGGGAGTTTTCTTACTGAGGGCGTTAGCTGTACTATACCGGATGTTTGATTCCCGAATTGGCATCTGTGAGCATCTTAATAATAATTTTTATATAAACACAATTAATAAAACTATTCTATTTCTTTCTATAACTAAAAGAATATATGTTAAAGACTTTAAAAAAAACTATTCACTTTTCTTGGCTGTTTTGGCAATAAACATCTTAACTCATTATTTCTTGTGAATAGAAAAAACAGTGATTACTCAGAATTCTTTTTACAAATGGCCAAACGATATATTTCTATTATAGTGAGTTTATTTGACCATTCTTTTGTTTCCTAATAATGTAATAATTTGCGCTGATAGATGGTTTACCGTTATTTGAAATAAGGGATAAGATCTTTGGAAGTGAAAATGCCATAATTCAACATCATTTCGAAAAACAAATAATTTCCATTTTGTTTTGTAAAGATATCTCAAATTAATCTGGAAATTAAAAAAAAAACTATTTGGGGGTGGCTCACTCTCTTTTACTAGGGTGGCTCACCCTCTTTTACTAGTTTATTTTTAGAATCTCTGAAACCCGTCAACTTAAGTTACTTATGGTATTCGTAAAAAAAATATTTTCAAACAATTCCATTAAATTTCATAATTTTTAGTATTAAATCACGTGCGTAAATATATAGCTTACTCTAATAAAAAATAACGGATGATATCCTTGGGGGTAAAAATACCATAGTTCGATTAACAAGTAATTTTCATTTTGTTTTGTAAAAATGTCTCACTTAGAACCTGAGATATTTCAAAAATACTATTTTGACGGGTGAACTTTAGGGGCAGTTTTCCCCCGTAATAATAAATCTCCGCAGATAGAAAAGAATACGTGTCTCTTCTTTTTGTACCCTCTACAACATATTGAGGTTTCATTAAAATCGGAGCCGGAAATTTCAGGTACCTCTTGTCAGTAATAAAATAAACATATTTAAATAAGGTTATTTATTATTAAAATAGTAGAGCATAAATAACAACAGAATTGCGTATAAAACCTAATAATTGTCTAATAGTAAATATAAATATTTTATTTCCGATTATACAATGCATCAAAAATTAGCTTATCAAATAGTTATCTAATACTAAATATAAATAATTTATTTCCGATTATATATCTATATTAAATTATATTCTCTCAATGTTAAGATACAATTGATCAACTTCTTTAAGAAGAAACAACCTTGAGTCATAAACTAAAGGCATCTTGGTTTTTGGACTTATTTTAACTTTGAAATTTGAAAGAATTCGTGTTAAACCGAGTTTAGATTGCATCAAACCAAATCTAAGACCTAGAAACAAAAACGTTCACATGATTATTGCATTTTATTGCCAAAAATGTGGATAGACCTATTTTTATATTTGCAGGGGACTGAGTTTAAAAATGGTATTCATTTTGTTGTCGCAAGCAACAAAGTTTGATTTTAGATCTTTGATTTCTCGAATGAACGCAATATTTGCAAATAATATCATCGTAGAACTCAAACTAATTTTTATTAAGAGTATCAATTCTGTAGTTACAGAGATTTGTAACAGGGATACATTTTGAAATACTTTTTGGGTTAATGTCAAATATTGATTAAACATTGAATAAAAAAGAGTTCCCAAATTAAAATAGCTCAAATAAAGGGAGTGCATATAAGATTAAAAAATAGTCATTATTGTTAATTCTGCTACTGTAGCAGGAATAAATATTAAGGTAGAAGAAAGAAAATATTATAAATGTTCAGATTGTATTCTAATAGACAGGTGTTCATAAAATGATCACGCCAAGGATAATTTTTGTATTTATATATTATTTTTTTTTAACTCCGTTCTGTGTTAAATATTTTTACTTCTTTTATCCACTTAGCTTTTTCATTAAAATTGATGATTTTATCTATATCTAATTACGATATAATATTTTGTAAAATATGAAATCAAAT
Source organism: Diaprepes abbreviatus (assembly GCA_034092305.1). Taxonomy (NCBI): domain Eukaryota; kingdom Metazoa; phylum Arthropoda; class Insecta; order Coleoptera; family Curculionidae; genus Diaprepes; species Diaprepes abbreviatus. The sequence continues at coordinate 25,311,757 of JASJET010000121.1, forward strand.
AATCTTCATTTTCCATACCCACTTACTTCCTCCTCCTATTATGATGTAAATGAGTACAAGTAGACTAAAAAATATTTTTTTATTCTCTGGCTTAGATAATGTGACAAAACTATTAGTTCTAAATTAGAGATAAAGAATAAAAGAAAAGTTGTACAATCAAAAAACGATATCCAGATTCTTAGCAGCAAAAATGATGTTATAAACTTGTGCCAGCTTTTAAGATAATTAATGGTATTGAGAAATAAGAATTACGAAACATAACCTCTTATAGGCGACTACCTACCTATACAGTTTCTAGGACCTTCACCGAATGGTAAATGAATATATGGATGTCTGTTAGCAACTTTGTCAGGACTAAATCTCTCAGGATCAAATCTCAATGGATCAGGAAAATAGTCTGGATCTCTTCCTAACCCTATTGTCGAAACAACTACACCGGTTCCCTTTTCTATTACAATATCCGTATTTTTAAGTTGATAGTTTTTTGTACATATTCTGGCTAATGAAATTACTGGTGGATGTATCCTCGAAGTTTCTGTAAGATTTAAGTCAAATGTTTAGAATTAAATTTTTTCACTTTTAAAAAACGGAAAATCAAATGCTATTATTAGTTGTTAAACAAATTGAGGAAAAATAAATCAAAATCAAAAATTGGAAAAACTTGTGGGTGATCAAAATTACAACCTTTCTGAAAAACAAAACAGGTACACCAGTGGTTTTTAAAAATTTTTTCAGTTTTTGAGTTTTTTTTTCATATAAGCTAAATTATAACGCAAAGAAATAGGAACACATTCCTCAGAACCATGACGCCCGTTAGGTATCTAAGGAGGACATTCTACAGTGATGAACCTTCAAACTGACTTTAAAAGGAATTTTACCAACGTAAGACAGTTATAAGAGTTTTAACGAGGCAATTCGTGGTGATGTTAAGGTTGAACATGAGAGTGGCCCTTGAAGGCATTTCAAGATCAAATTGATTTTTTTAGATAAGAACTCTGATATTTACATGGTTGAATGTGAGATTTTCTGTAGATTCCACTTCTGTATTGGAAAATATATAAATCTATTCAAAAAATCAACTTGACTTTCTGGCTATTGTAAGGGTGACTTTCAAAGTTAACGTTAATAGCATTTTGAAATATCTTGTTTAAAATTCCATAACTTTTGTGCTTAACATTTTCACGAACGTATCTTGTTTGCAAGTTATCAGTTAATTTTACATTGCTTTTTAGAAAAAAAAACTTTGCTAAACGTAAAATTTTCCTACAAACCCCACCACTTTTGTCTGAAACAATTTTCTCTCTTTTTAGATCACCAAATAATTTAGCAAGCGAGCCAAATGCATTTTAATTCTACTTTTTAATGGATTGGATAGAAAATCGATTATTTATTTTTTAACCTAATATCTATGACCTTGTTTCTAATGTAGCTTTTGGATCTAATAGGACCGACCCGATGCACTTGCATCCACTCGAAAGTAACGTAATAAATGATTCAGATAGTTTCAATCGAATGCAACATTTTAACATCCATTAAATGAAAAACGTTTTTGTACGTTAAAAACGGAATCGAATTAAAATGACGAGTATGTCAATAGTTCATTTCTTCTTTTTTCTGTTACTAGTAACCATATCATTTGAGTTCCGTTTTGGTCGTTAAACTATCAACACGTATACTGATTTGCTCTAGCAAACAGCAAGAAAAGAATATAGTTTGGATTTTTGCGAGGTCAGCCCTAAAGGGCTTAAGAAAAAGGTTTGTGCATGACTGCGTGCTCTACAGAGGGTGGGAAGATTTTGGTTTCACAAATCGTTAATTTGTGGAGTGAAAGTACATGGATATACTTGTGGCGGGCAGTTAACTTTGCATTCGGTAGTTCTACCAAAAGAATTGGTCCGAAATAAAAGACACATATGTGACAAATCACTTTTTTGTTATTGCCGATTACACGCGTGACCAACATTCCCGGTTGGATGATGGAAGTATCAAGGCCATCGTTATAGGTCATTTATCTTGGATAACGGTCTCCCAAACCAGCTTAACGTGCAAACCTTTCGCACAAGTTCCTGGACAAAGAAGGTGTTAACGCGGGACCGGAGATATAGAAGTTTAGTCGCAGCAGCTATCATTTTTATGGAACAGGTAATTAGCAAAAGTTTTTTCAATTTTCTTTATTAGAATATCGGATGAAATTAAATATTTTTAACTCTCGTAAAAGAGAAGCAAATTGATTACTTTATGTTTCTTTTTCAAAAAAGCTGAGCACATCTAGCTACCTGAAGTAATTTATAGTTGTTGCCATTTTTAAACAGAGAAGACCAGCTGGTATTTCTTTCTTTTGGAAAAAATTTATGTGTCTTATTGTGAAGAATTGAAATAGGGATAAGTGAATCAGATGGATCAGTTTTTCATAAAAAAAACATTTAATTTTAAAAAGTTTTCATCCGATAGTTCCGATTCGATAGGCACTTTGCTTTAGAAACAAGGTTTAAAGTTCGATTTTAAGCTCTCCCGAAAATATATTTAGTATTTACAGAAAACTAAATAGATTTCTAAAACTCCCTAAATAAAAATACAAAATATATTTTAGGGTGGATGGAGAAATTAAAATGCAAAATGTAAATAACTATTTTGAAACTTGTGTTTGGTTATTAAATAGGTTCATTTCAAAAAATAAATAAACTAGTATATTACGGTTACATTTTTTTAGAAGTATTTTATTAGCCGCCCGCGCGTTCAATCTACTTGTATGTAAAGTATCAAAATTTTAATTGTCAAGTTTTTATTATCAATATATATATATATATATATATATATATATATATATATATATATATATATATATATATATATATATATATTATTTTATTGATATTGAGTAACTTAAATTTTAAATTAAAATGGGTATAATTACCATCCAGAACTTGTTTTAAATAAGTCATTTCTTGAATAGCTTCATAGGTTATTTCTCCTTCATGTTTTCCCAGGACATTACTTATTTCTTCTCGAACTTTTTCCTGTATGTCTTGATTTCTTGCTAACTCATATAGTGTATACGTCATAAGGGTGGATGAGGTATCAAAACCTAAAAGATTACCAATGGTTGTAATAATAACAATATAAGACCAATAACTAATTTAATATCTAGTGTAATTTTAAATATAGGTTTTTATTTTAACATTTAATTCTATTGTAAAATTGGCCCCTTCAATTACGATATTATGTAAGGTCAAAGATTATTATAGCTAACGCTAAGCTATAATAATCTTTGGTAAGGTGCAGTTATAATTTAATGTCGTGTTTTTCCATAAAATAACAAATTATCAGCAAGATTTTTTATGTAATTTTTAAATATTAGTTCAGTAATTAGATTCCCTGCATGTGCATGGTAAATTAGGTTAAATAAAAATAAATTAGAGGATATTATGCTTCTAATTTTATGGGTGAAATTTGTTGTTAAATTAAATATTTTTTGTATTATTGATCTTTCAACTGATAAGGCAAAATTTTTAAATGCTGATAACAAAATTTTGAATATATAGTTTTTTTTGCATCATACATTGGAACAAAACATCGGTTTATTTAGTGATTCATCGATAAAGATTTAAATGTCACTGAAGCAAGTTGATCTTATAAACTAATATAAGCTCTTTTGAAGTCAGATCACCATAATTACCTAAATTTTTAGAAAAATATCCAAAAAAAAATTAGTTCTAATTTTTCTGATTTTTAGCATAATTTAAATTTTTAATGACAATTAAAGTAATATTGATACATGACAAACAGTTTGTGAAATTTTTCGACAATTTTTTATATTTTAATACAGTTCCCGTGCGGCAAAAGGCGCGTAAAAAAATAAAAATTATTTTAGAACTTCACGAGTGTATTCCAATCTTAAGCTTCGATAGACATTAGAAAAACTGGCACATTAGTAGTTAATGTAAGTATCTAAGCCAATAAGTAGTTCTCATGAATTATTAACTATTTAACAAATTCACTGACTCAAAAAGTTATTGTTGACAAATCTCAATTTTGTGAGAAAGTTTTGAGATATGTACAGGATGAGTCGACCATTGAATAAACTAAGTTATGGCTTATAGGTAAAATTTACCAATAAACTATATTCACTACTATATATAGTTCTAAATTTAACACATTTTAAAACGTGGTGCTCCAAAAAGCAGAATACCATGGACCACGCTGTATTAAGATCAATATTTTGATTCTAGATGTAACCATTAAACTTTTTATCATAATTTTATAAACGCTTAATAGAGATGGTTTTTGAGATTACTTCGTAGTTTAGTAATAAGTAATATGTTGGTATGGAGAAAGCCCGATATTGAAATGGATCACATCTTATAAAATAAGCGATTTTAGCAAATTTTCTTAAAATTCCGTTATTAGAAAAATTATGAGGTTTAGGTCAATTAGATATAAAAGAATTTTAGGATAAACTGATTCATATTCGAATTAACTCCACTTTTTTAACGTACCCTGTATAGTTTCAAATATTTTTAAATAAATGTAGGCAATTTATTAATTAAATATTATAGTAGAATAAATTTATTGAATAATTTTACCTAAAATTAAACCCTTTTTTAATTTTGAAACTCAGGCATTCTTGTTTCTTTACAATTTTTAAACATCTAGCATGCGTTTCTTTTACTTTTAGATCTTACAAGTATGAGTTAGTCAGATTTGTAATAAAATCCAGAAATAACTCATCGCCACTAAATTATCTGACTTTTACTCTATATTTTATAATATATTTATTGATGAAATTTTATATTATATAAAAAAATGGATAAATACGGTTTTAACGACAGATAAAATGTATAATTAAATATCGAGGGGAAGAATATAAACATTAATTTTACTAATTTCATATTTATAAAAAGAGGAAATAATTTGATATTTGTTATTGAATTTCACTCCTATATTTATATACTACTGACCATTACTGTTGTTACTACTAAAAATTCTATTTTACCTGCTATAAAGAACAACATAGTATTAGCAACAATTTGCTCAAATGTAAAAGGTTTTTCCTGGTCCTTACTCTCATTATTCATGTCAATTAATAATTGTAGAAAATCAGGTCTTCTGATGTTGTTTTTCTCCCTATACTCCATTGACTCTCTTACTGCTTTCGAAAAAAAATCTTTTGCTTCTTGTCTTCCTACTATAAATCAAAATAAATTTATAACAAACAAATAATTCTAAAAATATAAAAGAGTTTTAAGCAAAGTATAGCTCTAGGGATAAAGTGAAAAATCTTAATATTTTCATTATGTGTACTAGTCACAAACTTGACATATAAAACTGGAATGCTCATGTATAATACCTCCCTTATACTAAAAATGTCCCCACCATTCTCCGTGCCATTATATGCAAATAATTGGTTTGGCAGCAATGAATTCCCTAATTTTTTAATAAATATTAAAAGTGTATTTTTGGCATTAAATACTTTTCATTTTAACAACAATTTATGTTTGATTTTGCTTGTTTTATGCTTTTGAGAATTTCAAACAGGAACGGGAATATTAAGGTTTTTTTTGGTATTTTAAAATGCGATTCCTCATCTGGTATATTGTAATTTATTTCATTGGTAAGTTTTAAAGCATTCAGTAATAGTTATTTAAAATTTTACCTTAGAATCAAATTGCGAATCTAAGGGTAATAAGTTTAATCTTATGGATATGATGTATAATAATTTTTAAATGTTTTCAATATTTTAGTTGTCTAAAACTGGTATGCTACTATAATTTAAAATGATTATAGGTTTAAAAACTAAAATGTCATATTACAATATAAATAAATGATTGCATATAATATTAAATTTTTCAGTATTATTAAGCACGTTTGGAAATTACATAAATTTTACTTTTATGTACTTGTTTTGGCTAAAAACAGTAACCTATTGTTTGAATATGTTTTTAATTTAATAAAAATTTATATTTAATATTTACTATTTAAAAAAAATAATAAAACAAAAAGTCTTTATTTAAGCTCAAATAGTAAGAGGAAATTTGTGTTGTGAAAATTCCTTGTCAAAGTAGTGAGAAGCTGTGATTGATAGCCATTTCAAAAATTCAACTCTAAGAAAGGTTAATTCTAGATCCTCAAATATTTAAGTAAATGGAAAGTTTGAACTAGTGTAAAAATTAAAAGTTGCTAGTAAATCTTTATGTTTATATTTAGATTAAAAATGATTATATTAATGTAAGAGTCTCACTCTTATATTTACAATATTTTTATATTTAAAGTATCTTAATAAATATTCTTTTGTTTACATAGATTAGCCATTAAATATAGACTGCGTAAACACTTTCTTTATACGCTTTAGAGTATTTAGTATATAATGTTAAAATAACTTTAAGTTAAAGCTCCATTATTATAAAGGGAATGTCAGCATTATTATGAATGTTGTTGAATGAATATGAATTTTTAAAAATAAATAACTTAATGCCTTTTTTATTAATTTCTTACACTCTACAGTCAAAGAGGACTGTAGATTATACTAATGTTATTTAAAAAAATACCCACTGATTTCCACAAACTTTTCCAAAACGAATATTTAAAAAAAAATTTCTCGATTTGTTTTTGGCGCATAGTTCACATTTTAGCTATTTTGCTAAATAACAATTTTATTATAAAAATAAAATATGTAAATACACTCATAGAAAAAGCATTCTCATTTATTTAAAGGAACTGACATTCCATGCTTCTTATCTAAAAATAATAAAATTGCAACATATTTACGCTCTTCCAAAGAAGTTAGAATAATTAGCTTTGAAGGAATTGCTTTGGAGAGAAATATTATAATTTTGAGGAAACTAGAAACAGAAAATCAAGGTAAATATTGTTTAACGCAAACAATTATCCCGGTCTTTTTTATTGAATATATTCAATTAATCTGTCATCTAAAACAAGAAAGAGCGATTTATTGTTTTTGATATATTGTAGAAAGAGATAGTTATTGTCTAAACTTATTAGTTAAAATAATAGAATTGACCTTCATACATAATACATTCACGCCAATATAAGAAACTAGCAGGGAATTCAATGTTGCCATACAAATCATTGCACGTAATGGCAATCAATAAGGATGGGTGAAAAAATTATTTTCATGAGCAGTCCAGTTTTATATGTCAAGTTTGTGGTACTACTATCTGCGATCAGACGATGATAGCCATTTTTATTTCGGGAACTGGTCTTTATATTGCAGCGAAGCAACTATTTATCGCTGGCTTAATAAATCCAATCGTAGCTGCCGTTTGCTCACGGACGAGTCGCATATCGGTCGTCCAAAATAAGTTGTAGAGCAACGAATGATCGATGCTGTACATGAACTGATTGCATGTAACAATGAGACTAAGTCATACCTGAGCATTTATATCAACAGCGTATATTATATATTGCATTAACATTTGGCCTTGAGGAAACTATGTTCGAATTGAATCCCACTAAAATTAAAATATATCTTACCCGGTACTCCATACTTTTCACAAAGCTCAGGAAAACTTCTTATTAATAATCCTTTAATAACGCCAAAGATGTTTCTACTGAAAAATTCGGTTCCTTGTTTTTTAAACTCTCCACGTGGATCGGTAAAACTGTTACAATCTATTCCAAAAGCCACGCTGCCTATTACATCAGTGGTAAAGGAACATAAAATCTAAAAACATGTTTTTTCTTTCAGAAAGGTAATGTTTTTTTTTTGTTAAAAAATCACACATTAGACTATATCTGAGTAGAGCTCACATATTCATTTCAAATATTAAGAAATTGAATTTCCTTTATTGCTTATAACAGCATAGGGTCACCTATCAGAAAACGTCCAATTTATGATAACATTAAAAAGCGAGATAGTTGGTAATTACAGCGATTATAGAAAAATATTAAAGGTAAGATTGAAAATGGTGCTGTGGAAAAAAATGCACATAATTCTAAAATAAATTATCGTTCTATCTTCAGTTATTCTTCTCATAGTAAAACGCGATAGAAACCATAATTGGGCATAATTAATATAATTTTTTTAATTACTAAATAAATCTGGTATAAAGCAATGGCACAAATATCAACTAATTAGATGTCCACAGAAGTTGAAATTTTGGAATTTAGTTTATTACAAAATCCTATATTTTACTTCAAAATTTCTTTTGTCATTCAAAAACTTTCAATAAGGTAACTTATTTATAGATTATATACTGTACTAGCCACTGTTCCACTAATAGAAATGTTAAAAAAATTGACATCTGCTATTCTATAATTTTTGCTTGTTGGTGCCGAATTATTTAAATCATTTTTCTTAGCCGCAATTAATTAGAGTCGCTTTCTGTTCAATTGGCCGGACTATGAATTTATTAGAAACTAATCTAGTACTATTTTGCTCACGCCAAAGTGAAAACCATTACAAAGTTATATGTAAAAACATGGCAATAAGTACATTGATCACTGATGAACTGAAGAGAAAAGCACACAATTTATGTGTGTAAAATTTGTTAAAAAATTAACCGGTGTTCCAGAAATATGTAAATTAACTCAAAATTATTGCGACTTGGTGAACAACACACTGTTTGCAGATTTTTTGCCTTCTTAGGCTTCATAAACGGATCTCAATTTAATGAAGTACTTTGAAAGTGAACAAAAAAAAGTTACTGGAACCAACGAGGCACAAAAACTATGTTTATTAAAGAAAAAGTCTAAAGAACACTTAAATTAAGTTTAAAATGAATATACAGGATTGTTTAAGAAAGACCTAGAAATACACACAGCGGCGATTTGGGATCCAAAAATAGAATTGTAACAGCAGATATTAGTGTGAACAACAAAGAATTGCAAGTGATTTAAATAAAAATTGATTTAAAATAATAATTCAAAATTTAAAATAGTATTTTTTTTTGGATACAGTATGGATATTTTCAAATAGAATTGGACAAATCAGTAAAATAAGTGGAACAAAAAAAAAGGTTTCAATGCGACACATTTCAATGTTGCTTCAGGAAAATGGGAATTCATCAGTGATAAAGTAAAATCTAAACTTCTAATGAAAGTAAAAATCATTTGGAAGCAAAAAAATTCAAAATTAAAATTTCAGTAAGCAATAAAGAAATCTTTACTGCCATAGAATTAGTATAACAAGTTATCGTTCTTCTCCTTCAGATATTTAAAGGACAAATATATAGACAGTTTACTTCCTGCAAATACAGCTTTGGTCCTCTCTCCATACGTATTTTGACTGCCTGACGGTTTCATTAATCGAACTGTGATTAGCCATTTGTAACATTCATAGGAAAGAACTTTCTATAATATATATATATATATATATATATATATATATATATATATATATATATATATATATATATACATATATATATATATATATATATATATATATATATATATATATATATATATATATATATATATATATATCAAACCTGAACGTGGTTCATTACAGCTCCACTGATGAGACCATTAGATGGTCAAAATGGAGAGAGAGCCAAAGTTGTATTTGTATAAAATGAATTGTCTACATATTTTTCCTTTAACTGTCTGAAGGAGAAGAACGGTAAGTTTAATGTCATCGAACCGATTTCAGCAAATATGAGGTCTCTCTAGCACATATTATTAAGGCGAATTTGATAATTCAAAATTTGGACTATTTTAGAACCACTTTTACTTATGCATTTTGTTTTATTATTTATTTACCATTTTTTAATTCTACAACCAATTCATTAGATAGATGCCTTATATGAATTTTTAAGAATATAGTTTTAAATTTAGTATAGATACTTCATATTCCTTGTTAACTAAACTTGGAATTTGATATCTTGAGGGATTCAGTACTTATTTTTTTAATTAGTTAATTTATTAAATTAAAAATCATTTCTTTATCTTTTATATTTATTTTGTACGCCAATTTAGAATATTTACTGTTATATCAATATGTAAGAAAATTTAATTATCTGAAACTTAAGTACTAGACAATAAAGAATTATTTATTTAATTTTCTGTATTTATTTTATTTCTTTAACTCGTCAATTCCAATAATCAAAATATTCTAAATTTGTGTGACAATAGCATCTGACTAAATGCTTGTCATTTTCATCAATTATCATTAAATTGTAAAAAAAATAAGTTGTTCAGTTACTGCCAGATTTTTTTGCAATTTTGACCCTTTGATTATATTGATTTGATTCGGAGACCATAATTACAAGTTAATTGGAAGACAGGTCATAAGATATTTTACCCCTTATCAAATGATGATAATAGTCAAGAGAATGTAGAAAATTTTGGGTATTTTCCTATTAATTTTTCCTATTGATAATTCATTCCCACTTACCAAACTGATTTCTCTTTTTATCAGAAAATCAGTTTCGCCTGATATTCAAAATAATTTTAACTTCTGCAAGTACCTTTAGGAGAATTTAAATTACTATTTATGATGAAGTAAAAGCTTTTCCAAATTATTTTTGGAAATAATTAAAACCTAACTTATTCAAGCATTGTGGTGTGAATCAGACTACTATTAAATTTATCATCGTAATCAATACAAACAGATCATAACCTAGATTTTATGTGGCATGCCAAATATACATACCTCCCTAATAACAACATCGTCGCCCATTTTTGCACATTTTTCTAAATAATCTATCATATAATTACTGCATTTCAAGAGACTATTAAACATCATTTTCATTTTTCCAGACGTGAATGTTGGTGTCAGTTTTTGTCTCAAAGGTTTCCAACTTGGATTTTTGATATTAAATAAATGGGCGGTTATAGGATCGTATTTCTCATTAGAGTAAAAATCACGGTCAGCGAAATAAGAGAAGTCCTAAAAATTAAAAAAAATAATTGACATGTTTTCTGTTTACTTAATCTTTGTTTATTAGTAACAATCCTTGAATTCAAACTTCATTAGCTTAAGATAATTTAACATTTCTTAGTATGTTGTCATTGCATTAAAAATATAAGAGACTTAAGGAAATTAAGGGTAAATATATTTTGGTGAGATTTCAAAATTTTCTTCCGCGATTCCACTGAGGAATATTTTCTCCAATTTGAAGAATTGTTGAGTTTTTGTATTATTTTAGGGTTCTTCTTAATTTTTCTGAGACTTTAAAGATTCTTTATTTTTAAACACTTTTTATTTCTTCAAATAACAACTTAATATGTAACTGTCATTTATAACAAATTATAACATTGTCATCACTACATAATGTAAAACAGTCCTCATTCCTGACTCAATGTTTGTCTGAATATGCACGATTTTCTCAGTAAATATTCAACGAAGTGTGGGCGGGTAATTAGTAGTTAATAAAGAACTATGTTTTAGCGATGCTTATGTAAACACTCCACCTCAAATTTACATTCAAAACTCGAAAGAGTTTACTTAAAATGGACTAGGCTATCACAGGTCTTAACAGTTTCTTTGCTAGTGTTTTATAATGAACCTTTTTCTGATAGCGCCACTTATTTTTTTTTAATTTTTGCACCATAGACAAAAAATGTATGTATATTATATATTTGTTACATTTTTATTCTAGTATCTGGTTACGTGGGAAAATAGTTCTTTCTACTACTATTTCTCGAGATTAAGTTTAATACGAAAAAGACAAGTAAATTTTATATGTTATTAAAACATTTTAATGGTGAAAGATAAAATAAAATAATAATATGTTAGAACTATTAGTCGCATGGTAAGGGAGTGGCTATAAATTAAGAAAGTCGGACAAAACCTCCATGAAACTTAACTGTTAAATATTGTTAAAATACGAAATTATTAACTTGCACACTTGAAACTTGAAAATCAAATAAATCACATTTTTTCTTGTTCCTAAAATAAATGGTAAGCAAATGAACTTCTACGAGTGTCGTTTTCTCCATACCATTTATTTGTTTACCCTTTTTAAATCTCAATACTTCGATTTCTTCAAATTTATCCATTTTTCCTAGGATATAGCAACTGCATCATAAAAATTGTACGATTTTACTGTTTTGACTAGGATAAAAATTTGGAAAAATGATGAAGCACATATTTAATTATTAGCTGTTGAGAAGGTACGTGCCATTTTTAAGTGTACAATTTCTATTAAGAAATAAACGCGCATATTACCCCCCCCCTCGCGTAGAGTTCCAAAAAAAACTAAAACAAATGTTTATTTGTAATTTTTTTTGATTTTGTGTCAATATACTGATTTTTATGCTATTCCTATTGACTATTATTAAAATAAATAAACCTAATTAGAAAATTGGATCATCTGTTTTCGCAACCGATAATTCTATTTAAAACAAGAATTTTAAAAAATTCAGGCAAGTTGATATTTAAAAAGTTATCATTTATTGGTATCATATAGCAATAGCATTATTTTGAAACTTTATAAGTTTTCATTTAATACCTCGTATGAAAGGTGATTGATTTAACTTAATAGAAAAATTATCCATAGTAACGAAATAAGAATTTTGTATTTATTTCTTCTACTATGTCAAATTTCATCTTACTTCTCGCACAATCTAAGACAAGTATTGATAGAAGCTCAGAAATTTGGATATTTTTTTCGACTTTCTTCATTTCGAACCCCTTTTTCACCACTCTTATTTTATTAAAATGAATAACAAGTAGCTTATAATTGCCAGATTGAGAATATTATCATTTCAAGTGTGAGAACATTTAAAAAATAGATGCAATAGTACCGGTAATTACGTATAGTCATCAAAAACACCCATTGTTTTATCATATTTGTATAGATAAAAATAATAAAACGTACATAATTTTAGGATAAACTAAATTAAAAATATAATTGTAAACGAAAAGCTGAAAATTGTTGTTCTGTTTAATAACAGAACATGTTAATTGATATTATCCATTTTTTTTTTCAATTTTCATCTCTTACCTGAGATAACACATCTTTGATGTAATCTGGATCAACTAACACCAACACGCTCCGAGAAAATGAATATACCCCTCCAAATTTATGGCCCCTCTTTTTTAACTCATCATACCATAATTTAGCTTCTCCTGCAAACGTAACGGATTTTGGGAAGAAAAATGGGTTATTTCCTAAAAAACATATGGAAATTGTAATTATTTTTGCACGTATTATAACGTTAGAAAAAGCAACTTTATTGAATGTCATAAATTTTTCATAAAATTATTTTATTTTCGAATGAAAGAAAAAGCAAACTTCAAAAGTAGTTTGCAGGACCTCAAATTTTTAATAATTCTTCTAAGAAAACTAGAAATAGTAATCTCAGGAAAACCTTCTTAAAGAATTTCTCAAAAAGAAATCGATTATTAAATGCATTTTTTGAGAATATCTGATAATCCTTTTTTTATTATTGTAAATCATATTTTCTTGTTTAAAATACTTTTTTCATATTTCTATCTCGTTTTAAATTTGTTATTTCATTTAACAATAATATCGGATAAAGTTAAGTTTTTCGAGAATTAAAAAAATTATAGCAACATAAAAAAGGGTCCATCATTATTACTAGTTTTTATTTAAAATGGAAAAATAGGGTTCTGGAATATTTAAATATAATGATATAACTTGCACTTTATCAATATTTCTTTAATGTATAAATATTGTTATCCACTAGATTATTTCATTATATAGATACGAACGCATATTTAACCAACTTAAAAAAGGTTATCAATTAAAAGCATATATTTATTTTATTTTTATCGCGGAGCTTTCGATAGAAATGTGGTTTTTGAATGAGATTTTTAAACATTTTTTAGTAGTTCTTGCAGATGGTTCTATAAAATATTGCCAAGTTGAGTATACTGCATGGGATAAAATACTGAAAATATTGAAAAAAGTTGTATTTTTACAAAAATAATACTAGAAAAAATAAGCATAGGAGAAAAGCGACAGAGTATCTGAAAAACAAGTCAATTATAGACTAACTAGAAACTAACAATCAATGGATCCAACTGATAACTGAAATTATCCAATCGGGATAGCTCAGGCCCTCAAATATCTTTTCAATTCATGGATTATATTGAGTTCATTCAAAGTAGTATTTTTATTATATTTTTTTTGTTGTCAGTTTTCAATCTACTTTAATGCAATTTCCACAAAACAAAGGTTTTGTGTTTCGAAAGGGGGGGGGGGGTTCATTGCATGGCCTCTGCATGAATTTACCATTCATTGTAGATGATATTAAATTTGCAATAAATATTAAAACACCACTAAAAATGTTAACTTGTTTTTGATTATTTATTATCTAATCATAAACGTAAATACACTTTCATGGTAAAAATAACAATAAGCTAAATACTAGAACTTTGGAACTTGGTTATCTATATTGATGACCGATTAAAATAATGCAATATTAGAATATGTCAACTCTCATTCAATTTATATCACAGATAGGAAAGTCTGATCTGGTATAGCAAAAAATAAAATCCACCTAAATGACGTTCAGTTGCTACGAATTATTTACTCTAGGTGGTCTCGACTGTCTTTAATCTTGAAACTTCGACTAGAAATAAGATATTTGGATTATTGTTCTGGATCTTAAAGTCAAAAAATGAAGATTACTGGAAAAAATGTTTTTCCGGTATGAGAAACCAGCCTAAATATGATCTAATTTAATAGGTATTTTTTGAAAAATTTGCTTTATTGAGTAAAATTTTTATTAAGTTAATGGTAGCTTGCTAACTATTACATTTTTAGCTAAGGGGGTATTGCAATAAATAGCGAGATTTTCGTATTGAATTGTCACGTTTTAAGAGTTCTCCATATTCTTCACATAATCCTTAAATTTTTAACTTTAACGTCCCGAAAAAGTTCCAAAACAAAATTAACCGAGGATACATCATGGTACGATTGTAGGGGTTTTATTTATTACATGTTAGCAACAGAACATTGCAATTTTTAATCACAGAGAAGTAATTTTAACTAATAGTATATAAAGTTTATTAATAACTGACATTAACTCACGAATTATAAGAATATAATTCATTTGACTTTTATTTTTTATTAAATAGAGTTTCTCAGAAGACAATTTCTTACTGATAAATATTTTTAGACAACTAGTCACATTATACGCAAAAGTAGAGATTTTTTACGAGTGTTATAATAGTAATTACAACTTCTATAACCCTAATATTTGTTATCCAAGATGAAATATAACTTTCAAAAACTTGCAAATGTAAAAAGTTTATATTAAATTCTGAGAATTTGAAATTCTTAGAAAATTCAAAGTAATAATTCCTGAGGTTAATGCAAAATTAAAAAGAAAATTGGGTAAAATCTTTCTATATACTTTTTAAGTAAATAATTTATTAACAAAAATATTTTAATGGCAATAATAACTGGGAAACTAAAATAATTTAATCTAAGATGTATAATTAACTAAAGGTTTCAAATATACTCTAAAATTGGTTAGATATATTTCGGGTAGCTATCGCAATTTTTGCCTTTGATTGTAAAGAGTCTTCGCAAAAATTGGTCTATTTCATGAACCTCGTAGTAGGAACCAAAATGTGCGCTAATTGATAGTTCATGATAAGATAATGCTCCAAAGAAAGTTTCACGATGAGCATTTGTTTCAATTTTCATAAATTAATTATAAAAACTGACGAAATTAAGTTGCAGAATGTGTTTCAGTTGAATAAAAGTTTTGACATTAAAAATCTAATATATCCAGAATAAAAGAAGATAATCAAATTTATTTTGTCTCATTTGAAAGCTGTGATCACGTAGGATATCAAAAAATATAGTGGCATAAAAAAATTGTTAAATTCAGCCCTTAGATAAAGTAAAACTACCCCCATACATGAAAAATGGAAATAAATTAAATATTTGAAAAAGTTCTGTTTTTAAGTTATTGTTTAAGCTGATTATTAAGTAGCAATTACCAAAACATGTATTTATGGTTCGTTTTTATTGACGACCCTTCCATGGGATTTAAAACAACCCTGAATAGTCGAAAATGCCAAAAAAAATATATAAAAATTTGAAAAAAATTATTTTTGCATCATATAAATTACAAAAAATATGAAAAAGATACTTATATCCGATCTAATACAAATATACCCCATAAAGAGGGTAAATCTGTGTGATGAACCTGCGCTTTTAATTCAGATGGACTAACGTGAACTAATCCTTATAGCAAATTAAAAGGGTGGGGACTTCATGGAGTAATTCATTTTTATTATTTTAGATTTCAGAGATTATTTATTTCGATGATGACATTTGACCGATGATGACACTTGACCGCAAAAAAAGTTTGACCTTGATTTACTAACAGGAGACCACCATTATGACAAAAAAATAGAATCGGGTCGGAAACCTCGTAGGTTGGATTGTCGATATCACCCCGATTTTAGGGCAATAATGATCAATTCCTGTTAGTAAATCGAGGCTAAGTATGAGTAACATTCAAGTGTCATCGAAATAAGTAATTGAAGAAAATTAAACTTTTACCCTAAGCTACAGGGTCAGAAATACAAAATAAAATGCTAAACTTACTCCAATTTTTTGTGCTAAGGGTGGGTTCTTGTTAATAAATTACGGCCAAACTTTTTTGCCATCAAATGTCATTGAAATAAATAATTCAACGAAAAAAAAAAGGTCAATCTAAACTACAGCGCTGGAAAAAAAAATTCTAAGCTTAAATAATAAAAATAAATTACTCCATGCCGTCCCCTCCCTTTTAATTCGCTTTAAAGGTTAACTCATGTTAAATCAACTGAAGTACCCTAGACACTCAAAAAATATTTTTGAACCATTTTTTACCAACTTCGCAATCAAAATTGATCACTAGCAATTTTTTTTCAGATATTTTATAATTTATATCCAATTTTCTAGCATGATAATTCTACCCTGTCTAAGGGATGAATTTAATAACTTTTTTAGGTCACTGAAATTTTTTTGGTATTTTACGTGACCTAACCTTTAAATTTAGATAAGATAAACTTGTTTCTTTTATTGTCGAAATATATTTTTAACGTCAAAACTTTTATTGAAATGCACTCAATTTAGTTTTCTCTGATAATTAATTTCTCAAAATTGAAACCGATCCTCATCTTAAAAGTTTTCTTAAAGTATTATCTTATCATAAACTTTCAATTGGCACATCTTTTGGTGTCAAATACGAGGTCCACAAAATAATTTAAGCAAATCTTCAAATTTTAAAATGGTTAATGGTCTTTAAAAATAAAAATTACAAAGGTTTAATTCATTCACTTCTTGGATAAATAGTGAACTTTTAACTGTTTCCTTCATCCTTTTACCCAAAAATTTACTTGTTATTTTTTACGTTTAGTAAAAACACTCACTTTTTCTTTATAAACTATTAAATAAAAATATTCTTACCAACTGGAAAAGTGGGTTCTAAATATGGCACTCCTTTCTTTTTCCAATATTGATATGCATGTCTAAAATACACGAATAATGCCAATAGTGCGCCCGCCAAGACAAAGAGGATATCAAAGATTAGAAATCCTGTTGATACTGTAGCAGCCATTTTTTGGACTTATTCAGCCCACTTCTAAAAAATATACAATTTTGTAGCAATTTTCTATATATTTTTTATAATAGTACATGCAGGGGCGGATCCAGCCTCTCTCCCTGGGGGGGGCGGTAATATCACAAAAGTTCAGTATGGCAAGAGAAAGCAAGTTGTCCCCGAGGGGGGGACACCAGCAACATTCCCATTTCTAGTGTTAAAGGCAGAGACGGGGCTATTTTTTTGAATTTGAAGCTTTTAGAGAGGGAGAGGGGGCGATCACAAGAAAAAACAAGTTTCCGACAGGGGGTGGGAAGATGCGATCAACATACACATTCCTCGTATAAGAGGCAGAATCGAGTCTATTTTTCTGAATTCAAAGCTCCTGGGGGGGGGGGTGCTATCACAAAAAAAAAAGTTGTCAACGGGGGGGGGGGGTTGCCAGCAGCATACACATTGCTAATATAAAAGGCAGAATCGGTTCTATGTTCCTGAACTCAAAGCCCGTGGGAAGGGGAGGGGCGATCGCAAGCATACACATTCCTATACTCTATTCAAGAACTAGAGAAAGTATTAAAACTGTCACGGAAACCTCCAACGTACCTGCTTCAGTGCCCCCCGGTAACTGAGAACTGCCGTAAATCTAGTTATATTTAATTTTATTTAAATATTATAAGCTTTTATAAATTTACTGCAACAATAAAATTTCTGATAATTCAATTTAATTTCTGTCAGTGAGCAAAGTACACCTTACAGTGTGTCCTTAGTGATTTATTTTGTTTGTGCTTGTTTTTATATATTATTTGAGATTAGTGAGATACCCAAAAGATGGTGGGCATTTTTTCTTCAACGAAAAACTTATTACGATGAATGTTTATAATGCCTTAATATCTAGATAATAATGTTAAAAGCTCTGTTGAGATGTGTTCCAATATATCAGGAGTTCGAAAATCTATCATGTATCGAACACTGACGGAGAAAAAAATGACTGGAATTGTTAGTAATTCCAAGCTATATTCGATCACAGGCAGACGAAGAACCTCGTTGGAAGAAGAGATGTAAACTGTAATAAAAGGAGTTGTACATACATTTTATTATGAGAAGCAGATCTCAACCATCGACAAAATTCTAACTAAAATTAATGAAGATCGGGATTTGCCTGAAATTAAAAGAACTGAGAACTGGAAATTGCTCAGAGAACTTAATTTTTGTTGGGAAAAACTAGATAGGAAATCTGTTCTTATAGATCGTCCAGAAAATGTCCGTTGGTGAAGGAAATATCTCTCTCAAATAAAAGGTAGAGTTACTGGAAATAACACAACTTACAAAATTAATAATTTAACTGGACTTTTGAAAGATTTTTTTGAATAAAATTCCTGCAGATAATTGCGAAAAATCCATATAATAAAAGAATAAAAGAAAATGTGGAAACTCGATCTCATGATCGGTGAGAGAGGAATTAATTATAACTAATTTGAGCGAAGATAGCTTCACTGACTTTGATGACGAATAAGACACGTAATGTTTACCAGCGTTAACACAATTTATTATCTAAATTTTCTGTAACATATAAAAATTAATGACATTTGAATCCCTTTTTAGTGTTTAATTGTAAGTCTGCAGATGGTTTAAGAAATAAATAAACTGGAACGTCAAATATCCCAAAAATGTTTTTAATTAATAATAAATAGCCCCAAAAAAATTTTAATATTATACTGACGAATTTATTTTTTTTATTTATGTTTAACTTCTTGTATTTTTGATAATGGGTATTTTGTAAGTATTTAAATTATAACTTAGAATTTTTTGAGAGAAAAAGGCTACGTTTTAGTCTGAATGTGCCTAAAACGGTTTCTATGCCAAAATTAAAAATAATAAAACTACAGTTGTGATTTGTGTTAAATATATCAAAATTATCTATATTTTCTAATATATGTGAATTATTAAAAAATCATAAGAAATAAAATAATATTATAAAAACTTTTTATTTTAAGTTTGTTACTGAAAAAATACTCTATGCCATAAATATTTAGTGATAAAATAGACCTCCTTTTGACGCCTTCCGATGCCTATGACAATGATTAAAATTCTTTTTAACACTTCACACATCCAAATATCTATTGCTATCCAACCCAAATAGTCCATTATTATAGACCAGTATTTTTGATTATAAAGTTTCTAACCCATTCCTATGAAAAATATATTTGTCTAACAGATTTTGCCAAAGACACCGGACTAAAGAACATAGGTAGTTTGCGAAGAAAAAAAAGGTAAAAAATGAAAAACTCTCCTTAGTTCTTGAATAAACTATAGTATAAGAGGCAAAATCGGATCTATTTTCCTGAACTCCAAGTTCTTGGGGGGGGCGATCGCCCCCACCGCCCCCCCCTTGGATCCGCGCCTGAGTACATGGACTGTAAGTGACAAATTTGTATCCAAATGCTCAAAATTATATCAAATGTAATTGGTGACGACACTGTATATTAACGTAAAAGTGAATAGATAATCTTTTTTTATTTCTGTTTTTCCTCCCTTAGTTACATGTGCTGCTTTAGCCATCACTATGTTAATAAAAAGAAACAGTGACTCAATAACGAAATGAAAATACTTCATTCACTTTGTTTAAGTGATAAATGTGCTGCAATAAAAATTCTTCTGCTAAAAGTGACACTTATTACTAACATAAAGAATCGCATACAATTTTTATAGCACCAATAGGTTTTATATTATATATTTTGGACGTATTCATTTAATATTCGAACCATACATCGGCCACGAATCATCTTTCGTCATACGAGATAATATTCTGAACGGTTTATTCGTTCATCACACCACACATCTTAAAGAAGTTAACCGGAAAGCTTAATGTCAACTATTACGACAGTCGGTTTTATTCTGACAATTTATAAAAATAAATTTTGTAGCTATGCATTATTTCTTAAATGTTTTTGATGAAAATATTACTATAACTTTAATTACTTTAATTTGCTATGGATTTACTAAATAATAAATACCTTATATTCTATAGCCCTAAAGACGACTGAACAAACTTTCGATACTTTTGCAGAAAAAATTGCTTCTCTGTTGAACACACTTTCGTCAAAATTCACACTGTTCATATACTGACACATCGAACAGAATAAGTTAAAACGTGTTGCCTTTTTAAATTTATATTTTTAGACATCCTCATTAGGAGGTTCTTTCCAATTTGTTATAGAAATCGTACCACCATCGAGCAAAGTACGAGACTTTGAACCATACAGATTGCAAAGTCCAAAGTCCGAGGCAAACACGTAACGGTATTAACTTAATCGCAATAAATTAAATACTCGATAGTAGGAATGTAAAAAACATTGAATATAATGGTCGGTCCTCGTAAATTAAATTTTCTGTAAATATACAGAGTGAAGCAACCAAGGTGAATATAAAATTCTAACGCAACAAAATATATTAAATTTTTTAGTACCATATGTTACTAAATCAACCAATCTAAATTGTACAACGGTTTTTAATTTGAAAAGAGTCGTACAAAGTATAGCTGTTACGAGGATTTTTTTTTATATTTTTTTATACAGTGTCCGTGAAAAAATTTGCACGATACTAGAAAATTTTCAATTTGTTCTTTTGTCGAAAAATTCTCTCCGACATTAGTTTGGCTCTAACGAAAAAATATTATGTCAAGTACGTGTCTGACATGCATTATATTAGGATCCTGTAGAAGTTATTGATGTGAGTTTTTTCTCAAATCTCGTCTCACGTCTTTCAGCTAACGGAGAGCATGTACCTTATAAAATTTTATCACAAAAGGTGAGACATTTGTCGGAAAGCATATTGAAATTTAGGAAATTAAATTAAATTTTTTTTTTGTATATTTTCTATATTAGTAAACGTAACTTAATCGTAACACTTTTCATTGAAAGAATTTACTAAGTGCGGTTATGTCAATTTTTTTCCGATTTTTAAAATCTACCGTTGTATAACGAAAAAAGGGCAGACAGAGGCATACAGGGGAGGGGGAGCACTCACTCCGGGTGGCACTTTGTCGCCAATAGCAAATTTCGACAAAAACTTTTTTTTTGACTAGAATATCCTTTAATTTTTTTTCTTTATCTGTAAGTGAGGTTGATCATTTCATGCTTTTACAGATTTCGCTTATTTTTTTTATAAACAAAGAGTATTGCCATGTATACAAATATGTCCATATTTACACACATTTTCAGTCTTATATGGATAATTAACGAATATGAATTTTCATACTTATAATCCAATGTATATTACACATGATAATTGTCAATTTTTATAAAATGTGGGATATTTTTAATTGAATTGCTGGAATTTTCATTTGCAGATATAGCCGAGGGGTTGCTAAGGATGTTTTTAAATAAATAACGTACCTTTGTTTTATGTTTATACTAAATTGATAATTCTAAAGGGGCTCTTTATTAACTTATAAAAAAATATTTATTTAAATGCATTTTTCAATAGAATGAATATTCAAAAATGTTCTAAGAGAATTTTGTAAAGATCCAATCAGCCCTTTTATATTCTTAACCGACTACTAATAGAAGGAGGTTTTCAATTCGTCGAGTATGTATGTTTTTTTTATGTATATATACCGATTACTCCGGAACGGCGGCACCGATTTGAATGAAATTGTTTACGTTATGTTCAGGAAGTTGCTGCGGTGGTCACATATTTTTTAGACGAAATTGGTGAAGTAAAATCCAAGACGGCGCTGACAATAAGGCGGCCAAAAAAAATAATTTTGACGGATTTTCTCCAAAATTAGTATGGAGAAATTTTCGGGGTTGTACCCAACGAATTTAAAATTATTTTAAAAAAATCAGTATGACGGATCCAATATGGCGGACAAGAAAATTTAATTGTGTCCGATTTTCTCCAAAATTGGTGTGGGGGAGTTTTCGGGGTCGCACATAACGGATCCAACATATTTTTATAAAATTCAATATGGCGGATCCAATATGGTGGACAAAAAATTAATTTTGTCTGATTTTCTCCAAAATTAGTACTGGGGAATTTTCGGGGTCGCACATGACGAATCTAAAATCATTTTTAAAAAATTCAATTTGGCGGATCCAATATGGCGGACGAAAACATCAATTTTGTTCGATTTTCTCCAAAATTGATGTGGGGGAGTTTTCGGGGTCGTACATAACGAATCTCAAATTATTTGAAAAAAAATCAATGGCGTATCCAATATGGGGGATAAAAAATAAATTTTGTCCGATTTTTCCAAAATTGATATGGGGGAGTTTTTGGAATCGCATATTATGAATCTGACCTTGTTTAAAAAAAAACTAAATATGGCAGATCCAAAATGGCGGTTTAAAGGTTCTACATCTCTCGATTTTGTCTAAAACCAATATTAGGGGATTTTTGTTAGCGTTAATTACGAATTAAAAATATTTTTTGAGGAACTCAATCTAGCGGATTCAACATGGCATCATAAAAATTTTACATTTTTCGATTTTCTCCAAAACTGATATAGGGGATTTTTGAGGGTGTAAGTTACGTATTTTTTTTTAAATCCAATATGGCGGACTAAAAATTTCACAATTTTCGATTTTGTTCAAATGTGGAACTGAATCGTTTTTAAGGATGTAAGTAGCGAATATAAAATTATTTTAAGAAAATCTAATATGTCAGAGGCAATTTGACGGTCTAGAAATTTTGAATTTCTGGAATTTATCTAAAATTGGCACTAGGGAACATTGAAGGGTTTAGATTTAGATTACATTAAGACGTTAAAATTATTTTTTTGAAATTCAATATGATGGATTCAATATAGTGAGTTGAAAATTTTACCTTATTCGCATTTTATCAGATTTGGTATTAGGGTGTTTTCGGAGTCGTGTATAACGAATATGAAGTTAATTTTTTACAATATTAGGTTGATAAGGGAGTGAGGGAGTGAAAATTAAGTTTTCCGATTTTGCCTAAAATTGATATTGCGGAGTTCTTGGAGCGGATACAAACTCAATATGTACTATAAAATATGTGGAGCTAAGAAATTTACGTCTGATGTTCTTTAAATATCGATATTGGAAGATTTTGGGGTCTATATTACCAATCTAAACATTTAAAATTTTAGTTAGTCGATTTACTATGACAGACTAAATATTTGTTCGATATAATTTCACCGGTTTTTGTAGAACTCTAAGAATCAAAAAATTTTTAGTGGTTTATTTTATGGTGATTAAAACTTTGGATAAAATGGGTACTTTTTTGCCACTTTGGAGTCATTGAAAGGTACAATAATCTCGATTAGTACTTAGTTCAAATAATTTATGAATATCATAATGAACTCTTCTTCTTCTTCTTCTACTTCTTGGAGATCTGTCGATCTGTTAATTCTGAAGCTGCCTCTGCATCTTTTCCTGAGAGGTAGATTGCCAACTATCTTTCCACCTTTTAGGGGGCCTCTCGGGAGGTCTTGAGCCGGGCGGGTTATTTTTTAGGACTATTTTCGGAAGTCTGTTCTCGTCCATCCGTCTTACATGGTTGTACCACTGCCTCTTACGTTGTCTTCCCCATCTCACAATGTCTTGTATCCCGCATTGTTCTCTGATATCTGTGTTTCTTACTCTGTCTCTTCTTGTTTTCCCCACTATTGTTCTCAGTGTTTTCATTTCGGCCACCCTTAGCATGTGTTTCGTCTTGTTAGTGTCCTCACGGACTTCCGTGCCGTATGTCATGATGGGTCTGATACAAGTCTTGTAGATTCTAATTTTGCTATCTTTGCGCATGTACGAGTTTGACCAGACTATATCTCGTAGGCATCCTGATAGTGCGGATGCTTTGTTAATCTGGCTCCTTAGGTCTTTAACTGGGTCGTGGGTGCTTGATATGTCTATGCCTAGGTATCTGAATTGCATCACCTGCTCTATGGGATTGTCCTCCACCACCAGCTTACATCTGAGTGGATCCTTTGCGATTGTCATGCATTTGGTTTTGCTGATAGAAATGTTCATATTGAGTTGGCGGCTTACTTGGAAAAACTGGAAGAGTTGTCTCTGTAGATCGTTTTCTGATTCAGCAATAATTGCTACATCATCGGCGTAGCACACCAAACCCACTCTTTTGTTGCCCAGTCTGTATCCGAGATTGAGACATGTTACCTTGTTTATGATTTTATTCATGAGGAGATTGAACAAAAAAGGACTCAGACTCTCACCCTGTCTAATTCCTCCCAGTGTTGGGATATTTTCAGTGAATTGATCTCCTGCCTTGACCTTTGTTACGTTATTGTTATTTAGGTTATGGATTATCTTCGTTATGTTCGCTGCTGCCTTATTTTCCATTAATATATGTAGAATGTCTCCCAATCGGACTCTGTCAAACGCCATTGTTAGGTCAATGAAGCAGATATACGCTGGCATACTGTACTCTGTAGCCTTTTCTTTTATTTGTTTTATTATAAACACTGCGTCTGTTATTGACCGTCCCTTTGTGAAGCCCTGTTGTTCCTCAGCATTCTTAATTTGTGTTTCCAGTTTGTCCTTGAACTCAAAAGTTAAAATCGAAAAATAAAATTTTTATAAAAAAATTGAACCGACTTCTAAAAGTGCGCTAAAAAGTTAAATATAACTATAAATTTCTATATGAAATTGAAATTTTTAAAGTCGGCGCCAAGTTATTTCTAAATGAAACAAATAACTACTAATATATAAAAATTATGGTAAGAAAGCAATTACAAACAAACTATTGTTAATCTGTTTATGCGAATCCCATTTTGCCAGGTATTCGTTTGTTACCGACTTCAAAAGATTATTTAGCGCACTTTTAAAATTCGGTAGAATTTTTTTTTATAAAAATTTTATAAGAGCATTTTTGAATCCGAAAACTCGACTGAGCGTGCTAGTACTTCATGTCTTATATGCATAGGAAGCCCAGAATTCAGCATTCATAAAAAAAAATTGAAACGCGTTTTCCTCGAAACAATGTTTTTGCATGCGGCATCTTTGATTTTTAAAAACCATTGAACTGATCCTCTCCAAATTTTAATGATATATTCTAGACATGTGTGGCTATGTTCCACAGTTAAACTAAGGCAAAATATTCATATTTACTATTCTTTCCTGCATGAAATATGTAAAAGTCCCCCGTTTTTGCATTCGCCATATCGTTATTTTTCCATGAAAATTCATAATTTTACTACCGGCGAAAAGCGATAGCTACAACCATACTGATTATGAAACTATTTTGCTTTTTTGTTTGAAGTAAACCAGCACAGCTAAACACCTAACGCCAGCGACTTCTTCTTTCTTGAGGCTCCATGTTAAAGTACAATTTTCTTTTACAAAACATATTGCTACCATGAGTGAACTGGTTGAGGTCAAGGTGGTACTCTTTACAAAAAAGCGGAAAATGGGGAGACTTCCCGCAATTACACTGACAGGAAAGACTCTTCAATACAAGGGGGCAGTTACATACCTGGGAGTAATTCTGAACTCACGACTGAACTGGAATGATCATATTGAGACTTGAACCAAGTAGGTCATATGTGCTTTCTGGGCTTGTAAACGATCCTTTGGGTGCACAAGGGGTTTACACCTAGAGTGCTATTTTGGATAAACACTATGGCGATCCAACCCTCGATAACGTATGCCGCTATTGTATGGTACAATAAAACGCACACAACTTGGCAGAATTCAAAGAATGGTTTGTGTGGGAATATTGAGTGCGATGAGGCCCTGAAAACTATTTATCGTCTCAGTTGCCTAGGGCATTTTGGAATTGGTGCTGGCGGCTACTCAGGTATCTGAAAAACCCCGATGAGAGGTGTTCATCACTCCCGATTCAGATTACATAATGCCCCTTTTTAAACCCAACCTCTCTCTGGAGATATTTCTGCCAAGTAGAAAGGAGTGGGAGGGAGAGCAAAATCTTCGGAGAAATGAATCCTCGTGAAATACAGATTGTTGACAGGGCCCCGGAGGAGCCATCTTAATAAAATCGGTGTTGAACATGACTCGACGTACAAATGGTATTTGGAGAAAGATAAAACTGTTGACCATGTCTTCAAAGAGTGCTCAACATTGAAGGGACTGACACAGAGATATTTCAGAGATACAATTTTGTTACCGGAAGCAGTCAGGCAAGTTCAACTAACAAGGTTGCTTGGATTTGCCAAGGCGATCAGCCTTGAATAACCTGCAGCTATGGTGGAATGTAAAGGACCCAGTAGGTGCCTTGACATCGATGATCTAGTATCACCACCCTTTGTTTCATTCATTCATTCATTTGTTACGATTTTTCCTCTTACTCACTGAGTCTAGATAAAACATAACATTTTCCACTAATAAAAACAACTCTCTAATAATTATTTAACACTTTCACATTCAAATAAAATTAAACTAATTACTATCCCTATTTATATACAATGCAAATCTAGAAATTACAAGAAACAATGATGACTCATCGACATAATATTTCCTTAAGGGCTCATCCAAATAATATTTCTATGAGGACGCATCAAAACTCCCCAAGTCCTTCTTCGCACTCACCCCCTCTTAATTCTGTTCTTCCCGATCAACGTCGGTACTTCCGTAGTATGGTTTTAACCTGTGAAGATGTACTACTTTCATTTTGACCTTGGAGCTTTGTTGGATTCTAACTACTAACTAACTACGTCATTGACTCTTTTCAGAACATACTATGATCCTTCCCATGATGATCTCAACTTAGGTGACTTTCCCTTCTTTTTCCTTGGAGTCCATAACCAAACTCTATCACCCTGCTGGAACCCTACCGAGTTTCCCTTAATGTCATATGAATTGACTAATACATTCACTACCAGGTATTTACAGAGTTTCTTAAGGTGTTGAACTAATCCGATGTGTCTTCCAGAATTCCTGTCCAATCTCCCGTAAATAATCTTCTCCGTGCTTCCCTTTATTCTGGTTGTTTGTTTAGCAATGACTCTGATTGTTTCAGTGTTTACGGTTCTTTGACTGAATAAATGTTTCGGTGCCAAACTTTAAAATGTTAAGCTTGTCGAAGGAAAATCTGCGTTGGCGAATCATATCCATACCCAGAATAAACTCATCTTCTATGTCGGCAACTAACACCAAATGCAAAGCATATTCGCTAAAATTCACTTTCATAAAATGGGGCGACAATTGTAGGTAACATATAGATGCGTATGTTTCACAATTAAAAAGTAAAAAAATATTACATACATATGTACCTGCATTAATAAAGACGTATTTAACGGTACATTACTCGATCGGATAAACAAAAAAAAAATAAATTTTTAACTGTTTTTTTTTAAATTTCATAAATTAGTTGAATTAGCATGCCCATGGTTAGATAAGTATATATCAAATTTTGATATTTTTAAAATTTACCCTTTGAAGATTAGAGCGGCAATGAAGCAAGTAAATATAAAATATAATAACAAACATTTATTAGTATTTTATAATTCCTAGGGTACTCCACTCAAAGAGGTCAACGATAACAAATTGTTTTCTTCCCGACTTTTCACACAATTTGTTTTTCCTATTTTGCCTCTGATCTCTTTTTGATTTATTGGAATACGATGTCTGCAAAAATGTATTGCGCAAGATTAAAAAAAAAGGGTTCCTAGAAAATTCTACTAAAAAAAAGTGATCTTCCCTAAATGTCATTTAAAAATTTTGTACAAACTAAAATGCGTTTTTTTATTAGAAAATATATTTACAGATCATAAAAATTTACATATAGCAAACATAGCCTCCCCTTCATACGTACTTAATACATTCAAATTTCGACTACAATAAACGACTCGCACTTCATTTGAAGTTAAAGGATCTTTGTATCCATTTTAATCTATGAACCCAAATTTCTCCCTAAGTAAGCCAGACACAGAAAAGTGGTTCAAACAAAAGTAGTTTAAGATAATGAGGGTCACCTATCTGTACTAGCGACTTGGATTTTTAAGTCAATTTACAGGGTTATTCGAAGGTCAAGTTGAATTTTTTAAATAGAAATCCCCATTTTTCATTGCAGAAATGGACAAAGGAGAACATTTCCTATCCAACAATATAAATAACAGGGGTACAATCGCATTTGGAGATTATTTGGAGGTCAAATATTCATATACCATGGATTGGTGTAAATTATCCAACAGCTCGACAACTAAAAGTGATGGAGAAAAACTTGTCCTACAAAAGATGCACCACAAATTTGACCTTGATCTTAACCTTCAAGGTCATTTGAAGGTCACGTACGTTTTTTTCCAATAGAACTCTGTACTTTCTACGTAGAGAATGGAAATAGGGCAAAATTTTACATTCAGATATGATTATGAGAGACCCTGTCTTCGATTTTGTGGTGGAATTTTTGGAACGATTCATAAATAATTGAGTGAATAATTCATTTCTATCATTGCTTTTCTATGATATCAGTTATATTGCAAATCTATGCTTATGACATTGACCTCTAGGTCAAATATACATATGAGAACAAGCAGCTTGCTTTAGTTGGTATACTATAAAAGATGTTAAGTATAGTAAGTTACAGAATTTTTGCATCAAATGGGGAACAATTTAAATATTTATAAATTTTGCAATCGGTTCTGCATCATTAGAAATCCCCAACGCTATTAAACAGTAGTACTTGTCTTCAAAACTAGTTGGAAAATTTAAAGAAGAAAAAATAGTGAAAATATATACAAAAAAAATATTAAAACAATCTTTTTCAGAATTAAATCATACGAGGCCCAAATCTTAAAAACAACTAAATCAAAAATTAAAATGGGAATGATTTTCTTAAATGTGATTTATAACAATCAAAATGTAGTTTTTAATTTGAATTCTTCTTACTGTTCTGAAATAAATGTTTCATTAACAATAAAAATAAATTAGTTCTTCAAATCTGGCTTTATTAATAAAAAGTCAGACACGTTTAATTTTTTTAAAGCATTATTTTTTAAATTGATTTTTTCTGAACAAAAATTTAAAAAGTTTTTAATTTTGTGTCGCTATATCAAAAAAAAAAAAAGATTCAAAATGACTAAAATAGAATTCGAAGTTGTAAAATGCCTAAAATAGGATTTGAAGTTTTAAAATGCCTTTATAATGAAAGCTTTTATTGCGTAGCCAAACTTTAGAAGAAGATTTCCGATAAACATATATCCTAAACGGCTTTGTTATGAACATTTAGAATCTAGTAGGTTGCGATAAATAACTAAATGAAATTTTGTATCCTTCTTCAATTACTCCGTTTACCTTTTGGATACTTTCAGGGTAGATTTTTAAATTAAATTGTCTTCAGTGACTTATCTTTATCCCTTAACGACGGTTTTAACGTCCGTTCAATAAATATCGTCATATCAAACCAATTGCTCAATACTGTCTAGTTTAAATTTTCCACTAATATTAAATAGCTACTAACCATAGGAATAACTTTCTCAATTTTGTATTAATAAATAGGTAACACACACTCAATATTTTAATTTAGTGAACTTTTATAAAAATATGTATCATATTATTAAATATTTTATTAGTTTATTTGCCTATTAACACGACCAAATAAATACATTAAATTTTAGAGCCCAGAAGACGACTGGATAAACTTTAATAAAAAAAAATGTATTTTCTCTCAAAATTCACATTGCTCATATACTGGCAGATCACACAGCACCAACAACCACTGGTTTCCTTTTCAATTGTATATTCTTTAGAGATCTTCATTAAGATGTACTTTTCTATTTGTTGTCGAAATAGTACCATCTTCGAGCAAAGTGCGAGACTTTGAACTATACAGATTCCTAAGTTCAAAGTACGAAGTAGATATGTAAAACAAATACTCTGTAGTAGGTATATAAAAAAATTTAGGATATAATGATCCTCTTAAATTAAATTGTCTATAAATATACAGAGTGAGGTGATCGAAATGAGTATGAGAATGCTGAGCAGAAATTAGAACCATATATTAATATACCAATACTTCAAAATAATTTTCCAATATGCAAAAAATCGTACAAAGTACGAGAAAAACTTTTTACGTTTCTTTATACAGTGTCCGTGAAAAAATCTGCACAATATTGAAAACTTTTTATTTGTTTTTTCTTCGAAAAATGATGTCGACAGCATATAAGTTTACAAAGCTCTAGTTTTATTAGATGAGGTCAAGTGAATGTACTTAGAGGATCAATTTTCTTGTAATAGTCGACGTTTCAATCTCTTTGATATCATCCTCAGGATTCTGTTTTTTTCTACATTGTAATAGAAATGTCATATGTCTTAAGATTTGCTTGTCTTTTATTCATATTTACCCATATTTTCAAATCTTGGTACACAGTATTTCCTTATAATTATGTTATTTTTTAAATATTAATCGATCGAACGATAATATAATCAATTACTCGTATATTGTTTCTCAAGCACGTATTGTAATAAATTTTCCTAGCTATTTCAAATATTTCAGCTAAAGTTATATTGACAAAATTTATTTCAATTTGTTACTTGCTCTCATGGCATGTTTACTTTATTTCTACCCTCTACAGCATCTGATATGAAACACTTAACGATATCTTATTGATATATTTATAGTCAAAAATTCGAGAGATAAAAAGACAGAAATTATACATATGGATAAAATTATCAAATGTTTTTATGTTTTCATAATTTCTTTTTGAAAAATTTTTTTGGAAAATTAAGCAATTACACATAACTTATATCAAGAAGAACGGTTTATATTTCAAATTTTAATTTAACAATTTTTAATTTTTATGAGACAAAAATATTTTCAAATTTACAGATACTTACTTTAAACCGAAACAGTATTGGAACAGCAAATAGTTCGTAAAGAATATTTCGTCTTCGAACTCTAAAAACTGCTTGCTCTTACGTAATATTTGAATATATTCTTAAGAAATGGCGTTACATTCATATTGTATCGCTAATGAAAACTGTTCTATTATGCTGGAAACTGAGAAAGTTTTAACATATCCGTATGTGCTCTATTGGATATAAGTCTGGAATATATGGCGGTCGATCTAATTTTTGAATGTTCACCTTGCTGGAATAAGTAATTGTACCAGCTGCATGATGTTGAGTGTCTTGATGCATTAATACAAATTTCTTGTATTCAATACCGCTGACATTGTAATGAAACAAACCCTAGTTATTTTATGTTATTTAACGTGAAGCATATTCTGCTAAAATGATTAATTAAATAATCACTCTGTGGATAGATTTTATCCGAGGGAACAGGATAGTATATATTTTTTATTACCACCCAAGAAAAAATCAATCAATTATTGTACTTAAGCATAATCACAACTTTATTATCTTTGAGTCGTTTAAATGTTTTTTTAAAAATATATAAACTCAGAATTTATAAGGACATAAAGTAAAAGCCCCTTTTTAAGATTTGTTTCTAAAACTGTCGAAGAAATCCTACCCTGGTTATATAAATAAAACAAAAGCGATAAGGACAGATAGAGGTCTTAACATATGGTATACGCAAATATCGTTAAAGTGTATTAAAATATTGAACGATTTTCCCATAATTAAGAAACAAAGGAATAATCTAATAAAATCACTATAATTTAACATATCGTTTGAAAATGTAAAAGAATTCGTACACTGACTGTTTCCTTCTATTCACAAGAAATGAGGAGTTAAACATCTAAGAGTGAATAGTTTTTTTACACGGTCATTAAAATCGTTATTCTTATAGTTATAGTAAGATGTAGATCAGTTTGATTAACTGTTTTTATATAAAAATTAAGGTTAAGACGCTCAGAGGCCAATCCGGGAATTAAGTATTCCGTATAAAATGGCTGATGCCCTCTAGGACAAACTATTCGAATTATTAGGGAATGAAATTTACAGTTACAGGGATGCACGAGGTGAATAGGAAGACACAAGCGGGGTACAAGTTTTTCCTATTAAGAAATAATTAACTTCAGTTACAATCTGGAATTCGTTAAGCTCGGTACCGTTTTAAGAACGTGACTTGTATAATCGTCGGGAAAAAAGAATTTTTTTGATTTGTTGTGTTTTTCATTTAATTTGAGAAGTTAAGGGAATATCTTGTGTCATTGCACTTGAGAATTTAGAAACTTTAATACTGTTTGTTTAAATAATATAAATAGCTATCTTATACAGTTCCTCTATGATGGGGCGAGTTTCAGGTTTCCTTTCAAACTTAGTTATCAGGATAGGAAGCATTGTAGTAATAGACTCGATGTTTAGTGAATTCTTTTAGTAATTAATTGGATGGTTTATGTAATTGGTTGGTAGGATAATAGATTTTAGTGATACTACGTAGAACTGTGGTTGTATTCTAATAGACGTCGGCATTGCTTTGTATATATGAGTTGCTGTTCTTCTTGATATCCTTTTTTTTTCATTTATAAGTCTCCTAAAGTATTTGGCTCTTTGTATGTAGATTTGTTTAACATTTCTAGAGTGCCAATTTAAGATAAATTTGTGGTTTATATTTACACCTAAATATTTGACTTATGGCTTGGTCTATATTGCTTGGTTGTTTAGTAATATAAAATAAATTGAATCCAGAGAAAGAAAAAAAATTTTAAGGGTAACTTCACGACAATAACAATAAGAGTATTTTTTGACGGTTAATTTGACATACCAAAATTACTTTTTCGCAACAATGGGGACGAGCATACTACAGACATGTTTGGTTTCACAGTCATATTTCAATCTGTCGTCAATTTTATTTTATGAAATCCATGCTTTTGATAGATGCGTTAGGTACGACAGTCAATAAAAATCTTTATTCCATTTGAATGAGCTTAAAGATCGTGAAATAATTGTGAAAAGTAGAAATTAGTTAACAGGTATGATATTTAATAGTCTAATAGAATAGACTTTTGTATTTGAACATTTTGGTTAATTTAAATCATTCGCTTTTCACTGAAAAGCATTTTTTAATAGTATTCATTATTTTTCTAAAAACCCAAACTATTTATTTTTAGAATTATATATTAGCTCTGTAGACCAGCTATTGATTTTATTATTTTACTCGTATAATATCGTTTTTCTCCGTAAGTAGTGGGGGGGGGGGGGAAATAAGTGCCAATGAAGACACTTTCTAGAAATTTAAGTTTCTTGTCAAACAGTACCATACATTTGCATGGCAAAAAAAAACATTTTTTTTATTCTTTCAATCGTATATATTTAACGGAATTAATCCTATATACTTTCTTTTATCCTTTTACAAATATCTGAAATTAATAATTTATTATATACTTCTGGTCCCTCATCTTTCTAAAATATAACAAGAAAGTTAACAATGATTACAACTTGATATATCAATAGCAAAGAATTTTCATACAAATCCAAAAAATTAAAAATATAGGAAACTGAATAAAAATATCAGAAGGCGCCAAACTAATATTTTATATGTTAAAATATTTGCTACTTCCAACAATAATACCATATAGTATTTCAAGTTAACACCACAGTATATCTAAAATAACCAGTAGGTATTCTCAGCTTTGCCGAAGCAGAAGTTTCCGATGATCTCGTAAAGATCTTGCGAAATAATATCTTGACAACAATTGAATTTTTGAAAGCTACGGTAACAGGTTTTGAGATTACAGGTACATTATATATATATATATATATATATATATATATATATATATATATATATATATATATATACAGGGTGATTCTCTGGGAAATTTATGTGGGAAAACTGTAATTAGGAAAAATTCTGAAAATTTGACAGTGTACTAACGTGCATGAGAAACAACCGGCCAAAATATTTTCGAGATGGCGGCACTTCCAGTTATACCGGAATTAGATGTCAGCCTATTTTAAATGGAACACCCCATTTATTATTGCATTTTTGATTTTTACGTAAAATTTTAGACACATTTCATGTATAATATTCTATACTTAAGTCTCACCGTTTTGGACATATTTAAATTTTTGTCAAAAATGAAGTTTGCGGACCAAAGTTCAACTATAAATTTTTCCTACAAGAAAGTCTTTATTATTTAATTGTGGTTAGTTTTCTTGTAGACGTAGATCGACTTTAGTCGTCTTTTTATGAAATTTTGAAAATTATTAGTACAGAGTGGTCAAAAAGAATAAAAATTATATTTAAAACATCGCCGACGGTCCCCCATGCACTGTCAAATTTTCAGATTCTTCCTAATTATAGTTTTCCTAAAATCGATCGATAGATTTCCCGGAGAATAAAGTTTTTGTAAAGATAACCTACTAATTATTTTGATTATATTTTGTTGTGCACTCGTAACAATAGATATTCCAATAGTAGGGAGGAACAAATACGTTTTTAAACTTATGAGCAGTTTTTAAATTTCAAATTATTAAGCTATTAATTTAATAAGTGTTTATTTCTTGTAGATCTCATTTTCTCATAAAAATCAAATTTATATTTACTCATATAGATCTATCGTTTTTATTTGAAAATAAGTTCCTTAAAAAAATACAAATGACTGTATAAAACCTAAAGCAGAAGGTCCAGAAAGTCTTAAGATCGACATTTGCACAAGAAGCCAACGAAACACAATAATATATAATAAATTCAGCGGTTCTCAAACAATATTACATTTCTTCATACGTGTTTTTTTCCACAATTTTATTAACTTCGCAACATTAATAGTGTCAGTTCATATTCCATTAAAAACAGAAAGACCAGTTAGATTCACTCATGTTGTTTGTAAGTTACGTATGTTTCGGCATTATAAACCTACCTACATATATGTCGGTGTGTTTAAAATAATGAAAAATAATTTTTATTGTTATTATATCAAATATATCTATTCTATTAATCTCTTTACTTTAATGGTCTTCGACTGATCTGTAATACATATGAAGAGTGTACGAAAAAAAGGTTTGAGAACTATAAGTTTAATTGTACATCTCGGCATCAGCTAATTCAGTTTTGATCATATATTTCTTAAGAAATATACTTTGAAATTTGTTTCTTGGTTTATGTTAAAAACAAATGTTTAATCAGTCTTATTTCTGTATTTGTAAGCAATTAACATTGCCAAAGTTGCAGGTAGGGATGCAAAAGCAAGCAAAAGTCTCTCTCCAAAAACTTCTGCTGTTAATCCAGATATTAAGGGAGCTATAAAGAACATTAAAGGATTAAGATTGTCAAATGCAGCAATCACTTTTCCTCTGTCATTATCTAGTGTTTTTGAAGTAATCATTTCAGTCCAAAATCCGTCCATAAATGCTGTGGCAACAGATAGGATACTCATAAAGAATAAAAACGTATATACTGAACCAGATAAACTCATTCCTAGAAATGAAATTACTAGTGCTATTCCTGCTCTAATTATTTTTAGATGATCTGGAATATTGCCCAAACTAGTCCTTAATCTTAACTTAAGTATATTTGAAATAGTTGCGACAATACTGAATACGAAAAAAACATATCCAGTATATCGGCCTTCCAGTTGAAATTCTTTGGCTAAAATATAACCAAAATTTGAAAATATAGTGCACATGCCAAAGTCGAAGAGACCTTTCATAACAAATACTTTTTGGTATCGAGGCCAAGATATGGATTTCAAATTCGTCCAAACTGCATTTAGTTCTTGCATGGCCATTTTGGCGAAAGGGATATTTTCCTTACTTTCATCTTTCGGTTTGGAGTCTTCTGGGAGTCCTATCTGTGCTACAACTAGAATAAAAATTACAAATAGTATAGTAGACATTTTCACAGTGTATTTGAAAGTAACTAAAATGTATTAGTAATGAATCAAATCTAAGCAAAAATTGCCTCTAATGGTATAATAAATTTAACATCACAAAATGCAATAAAAGAACTCTTTGATATTTAAATTGAAACTAATATAGAGATGAGGTAAGGTTCTATCTAGTTTTAAAAATTCTCTTCCTTTTGAACGTAGGCTACATTTTATCACAATGGGACGGGTTGCAAGTGAAGAAAGTTGGAAATATTATCATATTTCTAAGCTCACACAGATGTTTTTTAAGTTATAGGTCAAAATTTGGCATAGCTAAAGAAATAAACTACTATATTTTTAACTTGCAATCTTACGGATGGTGTGAAGAATGAAAACTTATAAAATACACATTCTAAGTACATCCCAGACAACAAAGACGATGATCTAGAAAAGTGTTATGAATAAATAAATAGAGTGTTTAACATAAAACCAATACATTAATTACTCTAGCATATCCAGTGACTTTTACGCAAAGATAGGCAGAACAGAAACCAACCAAGAAGAAAGAATAAGAAATTGGGTTTATGCCAAGAAACAAAGCAGGGCAATTTTTAACAAATTAAGCAGCAATAAATAACTTTTGTGCTAGGAATATATTTAAAAAAAATTAAAGATGGTCTTAACAAAGTTCTATCAGGGCATAAAGGACTGCCTAACAAACATCAAAAATATGTTGCTAAATGTAAATACGAGTACCAGCAGTTCAGTAAAAGTTGGAGGCAATCACCACGTGCTAAGAGCAAAAGTTTTTCAACACAGATTTAGACAGAAGTAGGTTAACGAAATCTAAGATTAAAATATAAATGTTGAAATATTGGAAAATAGATTTAAAAAAATAAATGAAAAGGAGCTAGACAATATAGCAGTAATATGACTGATTACTTACGTGTAAACTCACTGAACAAAAAACTAACATATACTGAATAAAGCACAACAAATGGCAAAATCAACTAGGTAAAAAATCCAGAAATTAGCAATAAAATCAGTGAATTAATCCCGAGATGTTAAATTACGATATCTACATGAGAAGTAAAGCTTAAATAGCCAAACAGAGCAAATCAAACAAGAATAAATTAGAAAAGATAATATAACAACAACTAATCAAAGAGACACTGGAAGATACAAAAAGCTTGAAATTACAATGATCGATAATACTTAATTAATAAAATTAAAAACTAAAAAAATCATTCGTATAGAAAAGCAATATAAGCCCAATACCAAGAAATCAAAATTTGATTAGAGAAAATACGGAACGCATATCGAGAAAAGATGGAATACTGATAGAAATGCTGCATTAAAGAGGATAAATAATAATTAAGCTTCTGATAACTAACAATAAATCTCTATCATAAAGTGATATCCTGAATGACACCCAATGCTGTTGGAATTCTACTCTTTAAAAAGTGAGACAAATTGGACTGGAACAAAATTGACAAACTAGACTCCTATCGCCCAAGGAAGCAAGCTAAATTGAGAAATACTTTTCATACTCCATACCATATCCGTACCATCCAGATGATGATAGAAAAATTGAACGAATAAGATATCGCACTGTGGGAGCTTTTGTAAATTATAAAAATGTGTTTGACTTCGTCGAAACGTGAACAGTTTTAAACCCTATAAGTAACGTTAGAATATTTATAAGGAAGCAATCTTCCAGATCGCCCTGAAAAAAAAGGACCCAAAAATAAATTAATGGGGGTTTATAACAGAGTAACTCAATAGTTAACCTGGTATGAAAAACCAATAATAATCTACAAACGACACCGCAATAAAAAAATGGACTAATTGGATATGATTAAACGAGGTAGACCCACGACAGGAGAGAAGAGCGAAGACAAGGGAATGCTATGTCCGACGAAAGGCATTAAGAAGCGTATGACAATGAAACATATAATTGAAAATAGTCTAATTCTTGAAAATTGCAAATAATGTTATACGTGTGTCATTGAGAGGTCACCTGCAATTTTTTTTATCCATTTTGAATTCACTATTTTATTCGTAATCAACAACTCCGAAAACCTCCAAGTAAAATTTTTTAAATACCAATATTACTTTTTGTAAATTTTAATGCACCATTTTGAATCCGCCATCTTGAAAATTTAAATTTCAATTTTGTGACTTTGTATTCCTACTCAGCTACCAAAAATTCCCAAGTACAAATTTAACATTGTTGGGATATGTTTATTTCAGAACTTACAATAGTCGTAACTTTGCAAGAAAAAATCGTAGCTGACCCCTCAAAAGCTTATTTTGTAAGGTAACATACTATTGTTAAATGATGCAACTAAAAAAAAAATTAGTGCATCCTCTATATAACTTTAAAAGAATCCAAAACAAATCATTTTTCCAGTATATATCTTCAAATATCTCAAGGGGCCAAATAGTCATAGATACCGACGCCCCTAAAACAAGATTCCCTTTCTCACTCTCTCTTCAAATATCTCAAAATCATGACATGATGAGCCAATTCTGAACCCGAATTTGGATTTTACACAGCAAATTGCTTCGGAAATTACCCGCAGCTGCCCAACAACAGACTTTGTAGACTTGTGATATCTATAGCTTTTATAATTCTAATATAATAGAATTGTTTCATTACTTGCTTTAAAATCTTGCTTTGAAGGATTTTTCTTCCATCCTTTTAAGAAAGTCCCCTTTATTTAAAATGAATTTTTGATTTTCTGTTTTTATTTTGCAGCTTAAGTGTATAGCTTATTTGTTAAAATACGATTTTAGATTGTAGATTACGACAAGAAAGTTCAACCCTTTTTTAAACAGAGTCTCTATGTTTTAAAAATATTAAGTGTTAGAGGACAAAAATGAAATATACAGGGCCGGCGGTAAGTATCTCCCAATTTCTCGGGAGCAAACAGTAGAGGTCAAAATAACCCTACTTTGTCATAGGAAAAAATCCTACAGTGCCCTTTAACGGAGGTACAGAGTCCTAAAGCGGTACTCAGAAATTTACCTATTCGGCTCTAAGTTTTGAACCGACTTGTATAATTTAATGAAATTTCAATATTTTATGAAGGCCATAAACTCTCATTGAACCGTACTACAGTAAATGTTCTAGATCATCAGAGAAGTCAAGAACGGACTTGCAGCAACACTTGTTGGGCATAATTTTTGACAAGTGTCATTTTACAGAACTGATTTCTTAAATACTTTGGGCATTCCTCTTAAAAAAAGATTATCATCATTTCTTTTGATAAAACTGGCAGTTTTCGAGATAAATGGGTTTTTATGCGAAAAAACCAAAAGTTGCTAATGCCAAATACATATAGGTAAAAATAAAATACGCCGAGTTTGCTGATGTGCTTTAATTTATGGGGATGTGCTGTCTCACTCTTCGAAGGCAAGAAGATGTTATGCTGAAAGATTTTCAGCTCAGACATTGTCAAGTCCAGAAATCTTTCAAAGGGTTGACTATTTCTTTTAGATCTCCCCTTAAGTAAAAATTTAAGTCTGGAGACCTTGATGACCATAAAACAGGCCCACCTCGACCTATCCATCGAGAGCCAAAACGTTTGTTAAGTGTTGAGATACTATACGATTAAAATGAGGTGGAGCGCCATCATGCATGTACCACCTTTGCATTCAACAATGAAGAGCCTACGTCTTAAAATAAATTATTAAAATTTTTTTGCAAAAATTCTAAATAAATCTCATCATTAGATTTTCCTTCCAAAATAAATGGACTAATAAGGTTCTTTCCGATAATGCCAGCCCACATATTAACCTTTGTTGGGGTTGTTTTGAATTATAGGGTACGGATTTTCATCAGCCGAAAAATATAAATTGTGTGAGTTTATTATGCCATCTCTTAAAAAACCGGCCTCATGGGTAAACAAGATAAGGTTAGAGTAATTTAGATTTAGGTGATGTTGCGGTATAAACCAGTTGGAGTATTGAAGTCTTGCGGAATAATCATCCGGAGACATAGCATGTACTTTTTCAATTTGGTACGGGTGAAGTAACAGGTTTGTTAGAATTTCATGTACAATATATTTTGTAAAATTGTTTTGTGTCGCAATATTTGTTATGCTATTTGAAGGGTTGTCAGCGATATCTTGCAAAATTTGTTCCTCTACGTGAGGATCTCGCGCTCTCCTGGGAAGACCCTCACCGCCACGTCGCGGCAAAAATGATACTGAATAAAACATGTAAAAATTAATTCATTAACTATATTAATTATTTTCTAATCATCTTTTATCTGTTTCTCTTAGGCTTCGATCAACCCTTTGAAAGGTTTTTGGAATTGGCAATATTCGAGTTGGAAATCTTTCAGCATAAAATCTTCTTATCTTTGAAGAATTTAACAGGGTTTCACCATAAATTAAATGTATATTAGCATACGTAAGAATATTCTTTCATTTTTTAACATTATTTATACATGAAGGTGATTCTGACAAGATCCGTCAATAGTAATTCATTATGTAGATATTAAAAATAACCACCTAATTTTTACCTGTTTGTGTTAAACATTAGTAACTTTTCAGTTTTTCGCATAAAAACCGGTTTATTTCGAAAACCGTCAGTTTTATCGAAATAAATTGAAAGAACCTTTTTTCAAGAAGAATGGCCAAAGTATTTAAGAAATCACTTTTCAGCTCTTTAAAAAAAACTTGTCAAAAATTAGGCCCGACGAGTGCGGCTGCAAGTCCATTCCTAACTTCTCTGATGATCTAAAACATATACTATAGTATGGTTTAATGAGACTTTATAACCTAATTTCATTAAATTATACAAGTCGGTTCAAACCTTAGATCCGATAAGATAAATCGCTGGGTACCCCTTTAGGGTTCTGTATCTCCATTATGGGGCACTTTAGGAAATAGGAAAAAAATAGAGTTATTTTGTCCTCCCCTGTATGCTCCCGAGAAATTAAAAGGTGCTTGCCGGATACCCTGTTTACTCTTAATGACAAATAAATACGTATTTCATCGTTATTCGAAATTCTACAACAAGAAGAGAGGAAGGTAGATAGAAGTATATTTTTTCTCCATATTTTATAGAAGAACAGTTAAGAGTTAAAACGAGATAAAACAGGAAACAATTACTTGTTATCAAAAGCAAGTTATCAAATGGTTTGTGAGGATACTTGCACAAGAATGAGTCCAGTGAGTACCAGCTCACGAAGTGGGGATATCCACAGATGAAAACGTCAAAAATGAAATTATTAATTGCCTACGAAAGTTAACCCCTAATATTATAAGCTGAAAGAACTCTAACTATCCTTCGTTTCAAAAGCTTTTAATAGATTTGTTACTACTTACTACCCGCTAATCCTGTTATAGCAGACATCAGTAAAAATGTCAGTGCATATCCATTTTTGACTTCACTCAAAAATCCACCTCCTAATGATCCCAATATAAAGGCCGCAGAGGCAATTGGAGCAATTTTGTTAAAGAAATGGTTTTTCTCTTCCTCAATTCTAAACATATCGGTTACAGTAGATCTAAGAAGAATCTGTGTTGGACTTCCAAAAGCTACAAAATAAGAAATTATATATAAGGACATAAATAAAATTTAGGGTTTTCACTTCTTGTTTTATAGAACGCCTTCTTGCTTAGGTGCTGACAGTCCGCATTCAATTTAATTTAAATTAACTTTAATTTTAAATTAGCTCTAGTATATTGACAATTTAAACATCTAAGGTATAATTTAAATTTCACCAAAAAATAACATTTATCATTTTTTTTTCTCTCTCAAATTAAACAGCAATCCTAAACAAAAAAAAATTTTGTTTATTCCTCCAACATTACGGGCATTACAACATCTTTTTGGTACCTAAAGAACAAACATCACTTTAGAAAAATATACTACTTATTTGTATCAAGTATTTACTTAAAAATAAAATTTATGAAATATCTATGATGGAGTGATCAAGGATTTATGCTCATTTAGAAAGGTTTTCAAATTCCTTATATTTCTTAATAATGTACTTTTTACATTTACTTTCGAATTATGTTATATATTTTAGGCCCCAAATAATCAGTACTTTTCAAATTTATATTGTTATGACCTATTGAGATCCAGGGGCGGATCCAGCCTCTCTCCTTGGGGGGGGGGACGGTGATATTACAAAAGTCCAGTATGGCAAGCGAGAGCAAGTTGTTCCCGAGGGGGGGGGGGACACCAGCAACATTCCCATTTCTAGTGTAAAAGGCAGGAACGGGACTATTTTTCTTCATTTGAAGCTCTTGGAGAGGGGGGAGGCGATCACAAGAAAAAACAAGTTGCCGACAAGGGGGTGGGAAGATGCGATCAACATACACATTCCTAGAATAAGAGGGAGAATCGGGTCTATAAACAAGTTGTCAACGGGGGGGGGGTCCAG
Organism: Diaprepes abbreviatus; assembly: GCA_034092305.1. NCBI lineage: Eukaryota > Metazoa > Arthropoda > Insecta > Coleoptera > Curculionidae > Diaprepes > Diaprepes abbreviatus. Next base: position 25,354,287 of record JASJET010000121.1, read on the forward strand.
CAGCATACACATTCGTAATATAAAAGGCAGAATCGGTTCTAAGTTCCTGAACTCAAAGCCCTTGGAAAGGGGAGGGGCGATCGCAAGCATACACATTTCTATACTCTATTAAAAAACTAGAGAGAGTAATAAAACTGTTACCGAAACCTCCAACGTACCTACTTCAGTACCCCCGTAAATCTAATTATATTTAAATATTATAAGCTTTTACAAATTTACTGCAACAATAAAATTTCTGATAATTCAATTTAATTTCTGTCAGTGAGCAAAGTACACCTTACAGTGTGTCCTTAGTGATTTATCTTGTTTGATATGTAGCTTTCACATCTATATTTATACAAAATCGTTAAACCAGGGCATTTTTTCCTCAACGAAAAACTTATTACGATGAATGTTTATGATGCCTTAAGATATCAATATCTAGATAATAATGTTAAAAGCTCTGTTAAGATATGTTCCAACATGACAGGAGTTGGAAAATCCACTATGTACCGAATACTGAAGGAGAAAAAACCGACTGGAAATGTTGGTAATCCCAAGCTACATTCGATCACAGGCAGACGAAAAACCTCGTTGGAAGAAGAGATGTAAACTGTAATAAAAGGAGTTGTAAATAGATTTTATTATGAGAAGCAGATCCCAGCCGTCGACAAAATTCTAACTAAAATCAATGAAGATCGGGATTTACCTGAAATTAAACGAACTCAGCTCTGAAAATTGCTCAGAGAACTTAGTTTTTGTTGGGAAAAATCAGATAGGAAATTTGTTCTGATAAATCGTCCGGAAAATGTCTGTTGGTGAAGGAAATATCTCTCTCAAATAAAAGGTAGAGTTGCTGGAAATAACACAACTTACAAAATTAATAATTTAACTAGACTTTTGAAAGATTTTTTTGAATAAAATTACCGCAGATAATTGCGAAAAATCCATATAATAAAAGAATAAAAGAAAATGTGGAAACTCGATCTCATGATCGGTGAGAGGGGAATCAATTTAAATTAATTTGAGCGAAGGTAGCTTCACTGATTTTGTTGATGATATATATATATATATATATATATATATATATATATATATATATATATATATAACTTCTTGTATTTTTGATAATGGGTATTTTGTAAGTATTTAAATTATAACTTAGAATTTTTTGAGAGAAAAAGGCTACGTTTTAGTCTGATTGTGCCTAAAACGGTTTCTATCCCAAAATTAAAAATAATAAAAATACAGTTGTGATTTGTGTTAAATATGTCAAAATTATCTATATTTTCTAATCTATGTGAATTATTAAAAAATCATAAGAAATAAAATAATATTTTAAAAACTTTTTATTTTAAGTTTATTACTGAAATAATATTCTATGCCATAAATATTTAATGATAAAATAAACCTCCTTCCGACGCCTATGACAAGGATTAAAATCCTTTTTGAACACTTCACACATCCAAATATCTATTGCTATCCAACCCAAATAGTCCATTATTATAGACCCGTATTTTTGATTATAAAATTTCTAACCCATTCCTATGAAAAATATATGTGTCTAATAGATTTGGACAAAGAGAACGGACTAAAGAACACAGGTAGTTTGCGAAGAAAAAAAGGTAAAAAATGAAAAACTCTCCCTAGTTCTTGAATGAACTATGGTGTAAGAGACAAAATCGGGTCTATTTTCCTGAACTCCAAGCTCTTGGGGGGGGGTCGCCCCCCACCGCCCCCCCCCCTTGGATCCGCGCCTGTTGAGATCTGTATGTCATTATTCACTTGAGCATGAGTTTGATATCAGTGATATAGTCTCTATGAATAAATTTTGCTACAGCTGTTATGTATAAAGTTCTTATTGTGCAAATATTATCAGAAAATAGCAGCTCATTGGAATACAATGTATGTTTCTTACATGTTACTTCTAAACTATATTTTTTAGTTATGTTCAATCTAGCCAAAACTTTGTTGTAAAGACCCTCCCCCTCCCCCAAACCAAAATTTCATAGCGAATCAATGATTCAACAAAGGCTCTTATGATAAAAAGTGTCAGACTCAAAATTTCTCTAAGGATATGGAATTTGTGCATTAAAGATCTAATTTTATTCAAAATATACTTCATCTGTGTATGCCACTTCAAGAATCGGTCAATTATTATGCCTAAATACTTTGTGATAGTTCGTTTATTTGTTGATCATTAACAATATTTGAAAATTTGGTCTATTATCACTCGTTAAGAAAGAGACAATATAATTTGTCTTTGTTAGATTTAAAAAGAACTTAAAACTTTCCAACTAAACTTAAGTAACATTCATATCTTTATTCATGATGTCCTTTATGTCTTCTCAAGTATCACCATTAAAAACCGATACAGTATCATGAGCATATGATCTTATTCAACTGATTATATTAACTGATAATAAGCAATTAAAGGGTATGTTTTAAACAAAATAGGTCGAAGGACCCCGCCCTGCAATAACCTTATTTCAATAACCCGTCTTTTACTTAAAATGCTATTAATCTTTACAACTTGATACCTATGATAGAGACAGCTACGAAATAGCATCGACACGGTTCCCCTAACTCCATAATTTCAAAGAACGTCAAGGAGCTTATGATGAGGGACTGTGCCAAATGTCTTTGCCAAATCCAAAAAGACAGTTACGCATTTATTTTCAGCATTTAAGTTACACAAATCCATATTGATTCTCCGATAATGTAATATTATCTATGTAAAATTTGAATAAACTTTCCTTAATACACTTCTCGAATAATTTGGCAAACTTATTTATGAAACTTATTGGCCTATAGTTATTTATTAATGCTTTTGGACCTCCCTTATGGACGTGTGTAATAAAAAATTCCTTGAAATAAGAAGGCACAATTCCCGTTTCAAAAATTATATTGATTATATGTAACAAAGATTTCATATTTAAATTACGCGTTTGTTGTATAAGTTTAAAAATAACCCCAACTAGACTTGGTAAACTAGTATTTCTTAGAGACGAAATATGTTTAATTCATTCATTTTCTGTAATAGGATATAAAAACGTAGAGCACCGCAAGGTAAAGTCTAAATCAATGGCATTTATTGGTGCTGCAATTGTTAGAGCCATTTTAATTCGTATGGTTAAATCATTTTCGTAAACTACATCTTGGTAATTTTTTATTTTGAAATATTTAATTAAAGACGTTTTCATTGAGAGTATTTCCAAATATTTCATAATTTTTTTAATATTATTTTGTTATTATTTATTTGTTTTTTGTGGCTTTCTCAGATACTTTATTTTCAATTATTTTATTAATTTCTTCAATTTGACATAAAAATTTACAGGCGCAAATTGTTACATCCAACCAGTTTCTTGAATACGATATCTACGGCCGATTTCTGTATTGATTAATAGAGTACACGCTCGATTTATAGAACATGATAATCAAAACATTATATTTTGTAACAAATCATTCTCAATTTCTGGGATATTTCACAGCCTTATTGGCAATCGTTCACAATCCATCCCATAATTCCTCTATCATACTGTCATCGAGTAATTCAGCGAATATCATCAAAAAGTTAATATTTAATATTAAATATTGTTTAGAAATATTATAGTTCACTTGATAAGAGCGAAGAAATATATAATTATTTAATTCATTATAAAACAAAAACAGGTTTATTTTCTAATATTTCTCTGACAGTTAAAAGCCTCTGCAAGTATTACAACAGTACTTTACTATATTTTTTCCCAGAAAAAAAGTAACAGAATCATTCACATGTAGTTCAGTACTGTAAAACTTATAATAATTTTAACTTTAATTTATTAAATCTTTACGGTATTGACGCAAAATTAATATTTACAAAAATATAATAGCTCCCAAGAGTATTTTGAAAAATATGATTTTGAAATTAAATAAAAATTTTAAAAAAATACTTGAATCAACAATATTATTAATTTTGAGAAATCTGTTTTTTTTACAAGTAAATATATTATTCGATTAGACAAAAATTTTCTCGCTTCAAATAGAGAAAGGACAGTTGCTATCCGATTCACTTTAGTTGTCAAACAACTAAATCCATTCCTCTTCCTAATTTTTGCAAACCATATTACCAGGAGGGATGCAACTGAAATGTCGGATATTACTATTGGTTCTGAGCTTCAATGGGAAAAACATATACATTTCTTATGTACAAAACTAAAAAGCATGTATTATATACAGGGTATTTATTAAACATACGGCAAATATTCAAAGAGTTATTCCCTGGACTATTATAAGGATATTTTGTCCTTTAATGATTTGTGAAAAGACGCTTTGTGTCGAAGATACTGGACGAAGCAAATTTTCGACAATAAAAACAATTTATTACCAAAAATTACATGTAACGTTTCTTAATCTACAAGAACTGTTCAAAATGACTACCTTCAGCTCTGATGCATGAATCTAATCTTCTTCTAAGTGACTGCCGAACTCTTTCAAAAACACAGGGGTCGTTTCTTATTGGGTTATACCCAGTAATTATCCGATTTCTTAAATTTTCCACATCTTCCATTGGAGTTGTATAAACTAATGACTTTATATGGCTCCATACGAAATAATCTAAAGGGTTGAATTCCAGGATAGAGTAGGCCATAAGTGAGGTCCACTTCGATCATTCCAGCTATCAACCAGAATAAAATGCGCTGCTGCAACATTGTGGAGAAACCAAATTGCATTTCTTGTAGCCAATGGTACGTCCAGAAGTTAAGGTATCGTTTGTTCCAAAAGATTGCGGTATATCTCGCCGACAAGTCTTCCTGATAGAAATACTGGTCCAATTAACGAATCATCCACAATTCCAATCCAAACGTTCAACGAGAACTGATGTAGAAAACGATCTTCAAGTACCTTATGTGGATTTTCTTCAGCCCACACATGTTTATTATGGAAGTTCCTTATTACATTTCTTGAGAAACTGGCTACTTTGGTAAAAAGAATCAATGTCAGTAGTTGAGGAGGGGTTTGAACCAATGTGTGTAAAATTTATTGACAGAATGCAATACGTGCCTGAACGCATTGTATGTGGTATGGGTACAATAATAAACAAATAATCCCTAAGAATGTTCCAAGTAGTCCCATTACTTACATTCATAGTATTTGCAGTTTTTCGAGTAGAAGTACCTGGACTTTCTTCTATCATGTCGAACAGATTCTCTTCTACTTTTACCGTTCTAACTGTCATTGGCTTTCCTGGTCCTCCATTTCGCTTTAATTTTCCTGTTTCACATACAAAATGATCATATAATAACGCATTTTTGTAAATTTCTTATTACTTGCTAAGTCCAGTGTAGTACGCTATACTTTTATTTCGGCTACATTCATAATTTAAAAATAGCAAAATTAAATTTGTCGAAAATTTGTTTCGTCCTGTATCCTCGAAACAAAGCGCCCTTTCACAAATCATTAAAGAACGAAATATCCTTAGAATAGTCCAGAGAATAACCTCTTGAGTTTTTACCATATGTTTAATAAACACCCTGTATAATGGAATCTTGTTTGTACGTTTTTAAACATTGGGAGTCGTTTACATCCGGACTTGCTAACTTGCATTATAATCTAAAAACTCGATGGCGACTGACTCATGATACCCAAGAACGATATTTTTTTAATTTTTTTTATTATATTTTGCCTCCAAGTGTAAAAGATGCACAGAATATACATATTTTCAAATGATTACTTAAGAAAATCCTGCTCTAGAAAAATTGTATTTGTTTTTATGATGTCTTTTTAAATAACTCTACTGTACATAAGTGATCCAATGCATACAAATTGCTGTTTACTTCACACTACTCAATATTTATATTTTTGAGATTTAAATGAGGGATAAGAAAAAATATTTTTTCTTCGAATGTTTCAAATTTTAGGTATGATTTATAAGGTCTTATCTCATATGTAATTATTCATTGTCGTCTATTTTTACCGGTGCGATACTTATTTTATTTTTTGTCGCTTTGTACTTGTAATATTTTCTAAAAATAGTTAATAACTTTTTCTTCAATTATAGTTTTGATTGTTGTAATTTTTAATTTGAAGAAATAAATCATTTGAATTTGAATTTGAATTTGCACATAATCTAAAGTGACTTTTGGAAAAAGTATACCTTACCTCCAATTAGTTTTCCAACGAAAACAAGAATAAGTGATGATGAGAATATACACATTATTAAACTTCCAATTGAATTTGCTATTATACATTTTATTAAAAGTCCTTTTCTTCCCATTTGATCACTTAAACTACCCTGAAAATTATGAAAGTGTTACTAATTTTGCAGACATGTTTATGATTATTATATATACCTAATATTAAAGCTACTTTTGTATAGAACTAAACTAGAGCTTAGAAGCACTTATTACTTTAAAAAAAACTTGCACCATAACACTGAATTTTGTTGTATTATATAAAGGAGCTTCCTTCCTCAGCAATGTGGAAATTACCATGGTTTTCCTTAGAAACAGTTCTTTAAACATCTTTGACTCCGATATAGCTTTAATAAGCTGAGTTCTAGAAGAATTATTCGATAAAAATACCATGGCAATATTATACTGTTAGATTTTTCTCTTAATTTTCTCCAAAGGAACTACTTCAGTGTACTTCCAGTATTTTGTATATTTTGATGTATGGAATGTTTAACTAACGAGTGTTCTTAAACTCTTCCTTTTAGTGCTGTTGCAATAATTTGAAAATTAAATGAAACATTGTGCAGTAAGTGTTGGGTTTATCTCAACTAATGCTTGAATATTTTCATCATTTTTCGTAACAATAATATCAATAATATGGTTATTTGTCTTGTACTTTTTCGCGGCAGACGATCAAACCTCTAGAGTTATTAGGATGGTAGAAAAAGTTCAGAATTTCTTCTTTATTTCCATCCCAGACGATATCGTCTACAGTACTTCTTGATATTAGTAAAAAACAAATGCCCATTGAGAGTTCGTCATCTTATCAGTGAAACTGAAATTTAGAGGCCAACTTACTAACAAATCTATTATAATATCTACTGGAAATAATATTCTATTATCAAAAATCTCTTTCTAATTATTCAATTAATTGCTTTTCCGGCATATTTATATATCTATGAAAGCTGTCTACATTAAAACTAATAAAAGGACATCTATTCTACCAATATGTTGATAAATATTACGTGTAGAGCGTAGTCATATAATTTTCCTGATTGATAGGCATGTTGGTTAGGGTGTAGTGGATTCCTTTAAAGAGATTTCCTGTGTGTGCCTTTCAACTAGTTTTCATTTTGGCTTTAGTAAAAAAATATCAGAATGTTCAAATAAATCTACCGATAATAACCATCTCATGTCTGAAACTATGCCGAAAAGTACATGAAAAGAGAAATCAATTAATTCCATCTTTTAACTAAGGACAAAATAACTTCTTTTTAGTCAATCTGCTTTAATTTTGCTTTTAGTTTCGTTTGCTATATCGACATTATTTTTAAAATATTATCTTTATAATGCAAGTATTTCTTGCTTACTCATCGATCAAGTATATATATTCAAATTTTTCCAATTAACAACCCATATAGCTCGCAAACTGGTAAAATTGTGTTAAGTATTTTAATAACGGTATATTATTATTGACTTTTGAAACAAAATTTGTATGTTTATCTTGTTCGACGATTTATGGTAGAATCGCAGAAAATTTTTATATTTGTAAAATTTTGTATCGGGTAAAAAAGTAAGCACTATGTGACCACTACAATTCAATCGATTTACTCTATTTTACCCTTTTTTTATTTTATTAGCTATTTTTAACTTTTGAACATAACATCAACAACAGATTTTTTAATTTTCGCTCCGTAGCTTAACGATCAGCAAAATATATAAAAACTTCTAACAAATCTGCAATTATGAAAATAGAGAACTTTGATACTCAAACTTTCATTAGGACAGTTTTTATACTCACCGCTATAAGATTCCATAATAAAGAAATAAGAGCACCACTGGAGTTTATTAAACCAAGTGTAAAAGGACCTCCACCCGCTGCGCTTATAAAAGCACTAAATACAGGAAAACATATGGTAAAACTCAAGACGTCCTAAAAAATAAATGAAATTATTGGATGAAATGTCACAACGACAGTAACTATTGTTTTTATAAGTTCATTTAATCAAAAGCTATTATTTAAGGAAGAGTTTAAAATAATAATTGCAGCGTTTCTCAACCTTTCAGAGTTTTCATATCAATTTTAATCGGTTTTTTGGTGGTCTAACTAAATTTCCTTTTGAGTTATTTTATAAATTTATTCTTTGCTCCTCCGATATATTACACTTTTTTTGGGTAAACAATGTATTATTTTTATTTGTAGCATTAGTTTTTGAAATATCTTAATTTCGATAAAATCGAACTTAGAAATGATACATTTTTGTAGAAAAAACATTTAAAAGTCCTGTTGCTCTAAACTATCATTTTTTTTTATTTAATTGTATTGTTTTAGCTTGTGACGTTTTTGGTAAAATGTTTTCAAAAGAAGAATAATTTATGCCTCAAAACCTATTTAATATGGGGCTTATGAAAAAGTTTCGTATTAAAAGGAATCATTATATAAAAACTCAAAAACATTTAAAATGTATTAATCACTAGGAAGTAGTAAAATGTTGATGAAACTCCTTCCATTTTTTATTAAGTACACAACACCTGTCAAATTAAGTTATAAATATGATTGATATTTTTTTAGTTAGTATGAACGGTTACTGTTACTTTTATAGTTTTATGCTAAACTTCCACGAACCAAAAAAATATTAAGATTGGCTTATGAATTAACTGAGTCTACAGAAGGTACTGAATATTAAAAATTTAAAAATAAGAAAAGAAAGAGAAATTAAGCCTCCTTTCCAGGACTTTAGGTAATACCGAAAAACAAAGGCAATTTATTAAAGATAGCATCCCAAAAATTCCGATATATATATGGATAGGTGGAGTTAGACCTCAAAAAAATATGTCATTTTATTTCACAAATAACAATACATCGATAAGAGTATCTCTTATGGAAGAAAATAAAAGGGGTAAGCATGATAAACAGCCTAAAATTGTTAGGAACATTGAAGAAAATATTAGTCATTTCATTAAACTCTATACTTCAAATAGAGAGCCATTACACGAGAGCTAATACATACAAATTTTATATTGATAGGAGTAAATCCATATCAGAACTTCACAGACATTACGTGGCCACCTTCACAGACCTTTGTGACTTATGTACTTCTTACAAAAACGCAGTAGGGATCGAAGAAGCAAATTTTAAAGAAAAATACAAAACGCAACATGAAAAAAAAACGACAAAGGAAATCGAGAGGATGATACCCTTGTTGCTCTCTACAGTATGCATGCTGTAATGCTTCCCCAAAAGGGAATGTGTCTGTTTCTTATTACAAGTAAAAATTCAATGCCATAAATGTTAATAATATGAAAAATAACATATGTGATTGCTATGGTTGAGATTAAGGCACTGGCCACAGAGTAGTTAATGAACTTGGCACTTCTATCATCCACTTTCTGAAACGATATACTAATAACCATGAAAAGGACTTCATTTTGTATTCTGATGATTATTTTAGACAGAAAAAAAAATTATGATGGCGTTTATTTATATGCAGACTATTTCCTTAACATAAAAATTATTACACACAAATACTTGATAAAGGGGCAAACTCAAAATGAAGGAGGCCCTGCTCACTCGTTAATAGAGCGAAATGTCAAACGCGCTCTAAAATGTGGTCCATTATATACACCTGAATCCTATATTTCGGTAATTAGAACCGTCAAGAAAACTGAAGAACCATTCCATATACACGAGATGTGCTTTCAAGACTTTTTTGATGTCAAACAACTACAAGTTGGTATTGCTTCCATTAATTTTGCTTGGGTTAAAATCTCAGAAGTCAAAATAATTAAAATAGATAAAAAGTTTCTTAATTCAATATTTTACAAAATAGAAATATTCTGACACAAGCAAATGAGATTTTTTTGCTGATAAATGTAATTTAAGTTATTTGTTTTAGTTCCAATAGAAATATGTATTGTTTTGTTTTCGATTTTTTGTTTCAACTTCTGCGCGACCCCCTTTTTTTACATAGCGCCTTCCAAAGTAGGTTGAGAACTGCTGCTTATGTGATTTAAAAATTGTTGTTCAACAGAGAGATGATGGGAGCTGGTAATTTTTATTTCGATTTCCTTTACTTTAAATATTCCATTTACAACCTAGCTCATAATCATTCTTATTTAAGGAAGGAAACACTAATGAAAAAATTAAAATAAATCGAGCACCTGTAGGAAATTAAATAAACTTATTATTAGAACATGCTAGGGAATACTTATTAAAACCTAAAAATATTGTTTAACAAATGCTTCAAAGGAATGAGAACACTTAAAAACTAGAGCAACGCAATTATTGTCCTAATACTTAAAATGGAAGGTACAACATAATTACAAAATCATATACCAAAAAGTCAACTGTGTCGAGCTTAATAACTATTAACAGATATCATTACAGACAGATTGGCCAACAGATTCGAACTCATATACAATAAATGCAAAATGCAATAGAGAAAAAACAGGAATACAATATGGATCTATGTTTGGCATTTGTAGACTATAAGGGGGCTTTCGATTCTATAGAGTTGTAGAATTGTAGAATAGATTTTAAATATTCAAAACTTTAAGGAATTATATATAAAAGGCCATAAGCACAGAGAAAGAGAGATTAAATAAATGTTTCACTAAATACCCAAAGAAATAAAACTCCCATCAAAAATTTGATATAGCTTTCGGTGATGTCACCAATATTTTATTCTTGTTGATCTATTTTTACAAACCAGTGAGTTGCAGAATTGATATTAGAACAAGTGCAAATTTATCATTGTTTAGAATGGTAATACGCAGTTTATTGCCATGGCTAAAGTTCCTTTAATTTTCTTACGACTTGATTTTTAATGTTCTCTGCTATATTTTAACGAAAGTCCCAAATGGGGAATTAACAATAGACAATAAGTAAAAAAGAACTGAATGGGAAATTATATGACTGTTAAAAAAATCGGTTCGTATACTACGACCCCAAAAATTATTTATTATTGCAACTAAACCAAATAATTACATTTTTTTAAGAAAAAAAAACAAGTTATATCATTCCTGCTTTCCGCTCTTCATGCATCTGTGTCATACACGCCTATATATCATTATCATCATCCTTCGGTTGGTCACCGAAAGTAAATCTCTTTTGCTAATATATCAGTGTGTGACAGCCGACGTATAAAGTTGTATTATCCATTTGATAAGTTAACTTTGTTAACAGCATTTTATTTGTACTTTCAAAATTCATTTAAAATTAGCTGAAATAATTGCATAAATCTCTTTTACAACCAATGTCTCGGAAGGAAAGAAACTGGATCTGGTAATTTTCATCACAATATATCTGAATGAAGTGTGTGTTCATTCTATAAAACATTTATACTTCCTTGGTCATTATTCTTTTATTTTTACTTCTGTACCTATATCATTTTATTCACAATAATCATATATCTGGATGAAGTGTGTGTTCATTTTACGGAAAGTAGACAATAAAACATTTATATTTCCACGTTTATTATTCTTTTATTTTTACTTCTGTACCTATATCATTTTATTATGTGCAAAACTTGAAAATACTTAGCTAGCTTTCTGCTTCGCAAGTATAAAATAGTATTGCATTCGTAAGTTTGTGCACTCAAGAACGGTTTTGAAAATACTTTAGCGAAAAGAAAAACGAATGCTATATCTAAAATATCATATAATAAAATATTAAGCATTAGAAGTAACATTTAAATTATAATTGAAAAAAATCACTTTTGCTTGCCGCGAGACGGGGAAATCATTTCCTCTAGACTTGAAGGAGGATTAGTCGTTTGCCAGACAAAAATCTGATCTCCGCATAAGAATAAAAAGATCTAGCTGTATATTTTCCGAATCTAAAAATTTATTGGCGTACTCACATTAGAAATGCAACGTCACCTTACAACATTTAATTTATCCTAGTAATTGTAATTTTAGAAGTCATGCTGACAACTGAATTTGCCGTTACTGAGATAACGCAATAGAAACTGTGAAACATCTGTTCTGTGAGTTTGTGGCATTTTTTTGCAAAAGATTATCTTGATGGTGACTAATTCACTAAGAAATCTACCCGCTGGCCTTTATTAGATTAGAGTTATGTATTAAATATTTTATAAGTCATTAGCCCAAACGATCCACTTACAATCTACAATGTAAGGTACTAGGGTAAAAATGTGAACCATATAGTTTTTTTTTATGGGAATGCTACAATTTTTTTTCTATAAAATCGAGGTTCGTAATTTCACTGATGAGAGCAAATCCTGATGAGACGATAGCAGATTATGTTCGAGCTGAAATGAGACTAAAAATTTTGTCTTTCTTCACGACATCATAATATTTATTGAGTTTAAACATAAAAAATTGCTAGCAGAACACTGAACAACTTTCGGCTCAAATCTTTCTTTTATTTTATGGTGAAAAACAAAAAAATGAATAAAGTATCAAAATTTTTAAGTCATGTTAAAGCCTATGAACATTGCATATAGTTTGCTGCCTTCGCATATTAAAAATCATGTTGCTGAAATTAGAATTGGTAACAGAAATGAAAATTAAAAAAAAAATGAAATCTACAGTTATATATAGAGCACGAAAAGCAATGAATTTGGTAAAAAAACTAAAATAAATAAATATATCAAATCTTATGAATATAAAATTGTTCCTCTAATTTTATCAGATGGGATATATCAAAGCTTTGATATTTTGAATGTAAACTACTTATTTCTGAGCTACTTATAGAAAAACTTCGACAAATTATTAAATACAATCCTTAATATGGTTAAAAATTATGAGTAAACAAGGTTTACTTTACATAGTACAGTAAGTACCAGAACACGAAGGTATAAAGGCAACGAAAGAGTCAACAAGCTTTTCAAAAAAGGGCTTGTAGATTCAGTAGATTAAGGTTCAAGGCGCGGGAGCACTGAAATCACTGAGAAACTAGCCAAGAATTGTAGAAAACTCAACCCTAAACTAGTTAAAAAACTGGGGCAGTATAGGTATAATAACTTATAAATAGATAATAAATTTTTATACTTACCAGTAAGAATAAAGCATATAAGGTCTTCATTTTAAATTTTGCTAACAACGCGTAGGTTTTGAGTAAACTAGTTCAATTAACAGATTATTAATCAACATTACACCACAATATAAACACTGATATTTATTGTATCTTATCACATCTGTTCGGTAATAATGGGACTGGATTTTAATAACACTTGATAAAAAAACAGGGACTGATTCAGGATTGCGAAGCTAATTTACTATAAATACGTTAAGAAATTAAGATTTAAAAATGTATTGTCAACTAAATGCATCAATAAATTAAAAATGTCTCATAAGCAAGTTATTATTAATAACTTTAAACAGTATTCTAATAAATCATGTTTGTGACAAAGGAGATCAAATACAGTAACTTATTAAACATAAAATTCATGAGATCTCATAGGGAGCCTAATCTAAAGCATCCTTATTATTTAGTCTGATACTTTTATTTACAAATTTCTGTAAGTATCTTAAGTTAAATATTAAATGCAGTGGCAACTTCTCAGAAGAAGCAAGGCAGACAAAGCCTCCCCATACATTTCTGAAGAAATCAACCTTAAGCGAGAATAAAAATTGAATAAGTATTGTAAAATTATATTTAATTAAATCCTAAAGCGAGAACAAAAATTTCATAATTACAATAAAATCTAATGCCGTTACCTTTACTCTACTAGGCTAATAATAGGTTGCGTTTTATACGAGGATAACTACGCCATACGTATGCAAGGACAGCTTAACTCTATTACATAAATCATGACTCTTTATACAGCATTTTAAGTGGTGCTCTGCTGTAACGAGATTATAAACTTCGAAGATGTTTAGGAATCTTATCTCGCTGGTATGGTGTTGGATGTTAATAAACGAATCATTTTTACCATCAGTTGTTTAATTACAATAGCTACACGTTAATATGTAATTAATTTTGTGTTTTTGAAGCAAGGCTTGTTTTGTAGTGTTTTGTTTTTAAAGATTTGAGCGACCTTTAAAGTTAGTTAAAAAATGACCAAACAAGAGGAAGTTAAGCAGTGTAGTGGTATAGTTGATTGGATGGTAAGTAATGATTTTAGTTCGTTAAACACAGAAATTAAATCGCATATTGTGAAAACTATAAGAAAATCACGGTAAATTTAATTACTTTAAAATCGCCCAACATTCGTCAAAATCTTGGTTTCAATTTAACTTGTTATCACAAATGTGATTAGGAAAAGAATGAATTAGAAGCGGAAATAAATTAGAAGTAAATTTTAAAAATTCGCAAATCTTAAATATATACATTGCTAGTCCTACCACTACAGGGGAACCCCAAAAGTTCAGATTTCAAAACTCGCAACAGACGACAATTTTGATTCATTTGATATAAGTTTTTACAAAGTGACTATTAATGAATAAAAAAAAAGGAATGTCCAGTCGGATTTTTGATAAAGCTTATAACAAATATTGTAAATAAACAAAAATTTTAGTAAAACAAAAAACTTTTCTTTAAACATTTCTAGAAAATACAAAAGGATGATTTTCACAGTTATCGTATGCTTTAAGCTGTTGAAAGGCTCCCTAGATTAAAAGATTGTTTAAACAAATATAATAACAATTATTTAAACAATTTATTCTTACTATTCAATTAACAAAAAACAAAATGGTGATTTTTGCTGGTACTTGGTGTATATTGAGTTATTTATCGTATTTCTGGAGTAAAACCAAACCCTAAATTTACAAAAAAAAATTGTGTATAAACGATTAAATAATTGATATAAACAATTTGACATAAATGTTGAAAAAAACAACAAAATACTAAACGATAATTTTTGCAGTAACAGTGTGCCTTATTTTATTTAGAGGATAGGATAAAATTGTGAACTCAAGTTAAAAAAAAATGTTTAAACAAATTTTTAAATATTTTTTTTTTGCAAATTTAGTATTCGATTTTAGTCTAGATATGCATAAACCAACTTAAGAGACACAGTAACTGCAAAACTGATAATAATGTATTTCTCTTGTTTTGTTTATTATTTAGTTTCAATAAATTCGTAAAAAAAAATGTCCAGATATTTATTTAAACATTTTTGGTTCAACTTAAGTTCACAATTTTTAACCTAGAGGTAAATAAATTAAAACACACAGTGACTACAAAAATAATCGTTTAATATTTTGTTCATTAAAGATTTATACCAAACTGTTTATAATAATTATTTAATCGTGTATAAAAAAAAACTTTATTTGCAAATTTGGTGTTCGGTTTTACTCCAGAAATGTGTAAAACAACTTAATACACACATTAATTGAAAAAATTATTATTTTGTTATTTCTTTGTTTTATTTATTGGATAATAAGAATAAATTGTTTAAGTAATTGTTAATTGTTTAAGTAATTCTATAAATTATAGTATACGATTTTAATCTAGGGATCATTAAAACAACTTAAAACAAATAGTAACTACAAAAATTTTCATTTTGTATATTCTTCAACTATTTGAAGAAGTATTTTTGATTATTATATTATTTTTTTTTAGTTATAATATTTATTGTAACATTTATCAAAAATTCAGCTGGACAGTTCTTTTTTTATATTTATTAATAGTCGCTTATATCAAATGAATCAAAATTGTTGTTAGTTGTGATTTTTTGAACTCTGAACTTTCGAGGTTCCCCAGTGTGCGGTAGTAGGACTGGCAATGTATAAATTTGTATACATTTTAGATTTTCGAATTTTTAAAATTTACTCCTAATTCACTTCTCCTTCTAATCCATTCTTTTCATATTTTTTGTTCTTTAACAGTATTTTCTCTAAAATTTCTGAAAGTTCATCCGATAAGACACTTTCAACTATTTTCTTAATGTGTTTATGTTTCCAATGGAACTACCTGAATAGAGTTATAGAACTTATGCCTCATAGTTAGTTCAGGTTAAAAGAAAAATATGTAATATATGTAACAATAATATAAGATGCTTTATAATTTCAGTCGATTTCACTTTAATTATTTGAGTGGCATTCTTGTTATACAGATATGAAAATACTTAGGGTGAAGCCTCATACAACATTTTTCAAAATCATCAAAATCCTTTCTTGTGAGAAATTACTAATTCTTTGAAAATTGTTTTTTAAATTAAATACAATGGATCATTTTCACTTATTATATGTTTTTAAATAGCACAAGCTGGAGAAAAAGTAATATAAAATTAAAAAATATTATTTTTTTTTTAAATTTTATGAAACAAGTGTGTGAAAGTCTGAGTCAGTTTCAGGAATATGACAAAATTTATTTTTTTGAAAAACTAAGAAATTGATAAGTTTTTAAGTTTAGAACCGAATTAATTACGTAAAATATGTTTGCTTAACAATTGTTTTCAAAAATTCTGAAATACTAAAGTAAAGGAAAGTAACCTAAAATCCTAAAAGTATGTTTATTTGTTTCTTTGACATATTTCAGAAATTCGCTTACTATTAGGCCAATCAAAATAAATTTTTTCGTGACCAAAATACTACCAGGATACCGACTTTTCCATCACACTAAAACCAGTCCATAGTGATATTTTTTTGGTTTATAAAGTGGAAACTAATGAAGCAATCTTGTTAGTATAAGGAGATGAATTGTAAAAAATAAAAATACCAATTAAACGAGTCCTAGGTTGTCAATTGGATCAAGTGTAATTTATATGTACTTTATATGTGTCAAAATCCAAACCCTGTCAATTCATTAGTTTTTGCACAATTGCAATTTGAAATTGTGTGAGCGTTATTTTCAGCGCGCGTAGACGCCTCATAGGTGGTCCGATATTTATTTTTTTTTTTAATATTTTGAAAGTAGATGTATCATTCTATAAGCCTATATTTCCAATATGCATGAAAAAGGCTGTAAATATGTGAAAGGTGCTAGCAAACATGACCAAACATGACCGAGCGCGTGAAAGCAGCCGAATAGTGGGGGCTTCAAAGCTGCCGAGAGGAGATTTTCTCTACAACTAGAAAATGTATTTTAACATTTTTTTAAATTTTGAGATATTCGAACACGAGAAAACTAATTTTTTACTTGGATTTCGTGAAAAATCAATAAAAATAATTCTATTGGTTGTTATGCTATGTATTCCTGTCTCCTTTTTAATATGCTGTTATACAGGGTGTCTCAAAAGAAAGTACACATTTGTTTTGCTTATTGCGTGAACGCAACTATTCCGAGCGGCGCGGGGGGTATGTCAATCGGTAGCCTGGCTCTTGGGAATTTAGTCGCTATGGAGTGTTTCTCGGGAGCGGACCGTGCTTTGTGCGTACGTGAGTTTTACAAAAACGGTAATTCGGCGTCTGTAGCGCGTAGAAAATTCTGCAATTTTCGACATATTCGTCACTTAAATGATGCGCCAAGCGCTCGGCTTATTGGAAAATGGGTCCAGAAGTTTGAAGAGACCGGTTCAACACTAAATAAACCAAAATCCGGGCGTCCGAGGTCTTCGAGAACGGTCGAAAACGTAGAGAGTGTTACTCAGTCTGTTCGTGACGACCCAAACGTTTCGATTCGTAAGCGTGCTGTTGTTTTAAATGTCATCATTATTCCGCATTTTACACAAAGATTTAAAGCTGAATCCCTATAAAATTCAGTTGGTGCAAGAATTGAAGCCTCAGGATGCTGGTCAGAGGCTTGACTTCGTAAACCAGATGACTGAACGCTTTTCAACGTTTACCAACATCTTCTTTTCGGGTGAAGCCCATTTTAATCTTAATGGTCATGTAAACAAGCAAAATTGCCACTATTGGAGTGCAAACAATCCAAAATACAAACATCAGAAACCTCTACATTCGCCGAAAGTGACTGTATGGAATTATCGGCCCGTACTTTTTTGAAGATGAAAGGGAACGCACAGTAACAGTGACTTCAGAGCGGTATGTGGAGATGTTAGACGACTTCTTCGTGCCTGAACTGCAAAATTTTCCTGGCTATAACCAAAGAACATGGTTCCAGCAAGACGGAGCAACTTCACACACGTCCAACATGTCTCTGCCACGAGTGCGTGAAATTTTTCCTGGCAAATTGATCTCAAAGAAAGGTAACATAAGTTGGCCTCCACGTAGTCCTGATTTATCACCTATGGACTTTTTCCTATGGGGTTATGTCAAATCAAAAGTTTACGCCAACAAACCGATTTCCCTGGCACAATTAAAAGAAAATATTCGCAACGAAATGGCAGACATCACGGAGAATACTTGCCGAGCCGTCATGGGTAATTTTAGTGTTCGATTAAATGAATGCCGTGAGCGCAACAGATTACATTTGGACGATATCATTTTTAAAAAATAAATTCCCAAACAATGTATTTTAATATGTAATAAACATTTTTTCAATAAAGTCCTGACTTTTTTTTAAATCGATTTTTTAAATGTGAACTTTCTTTTGAGACACCCAGTATTAAGAGTAATAAAAATAAAACTAATAGTTATCGTATTTATTAAAACATGTACATTAGTAGCCCTCATATAAATAAATGACCTATTTTCATTTTACAGGCGGTATACTATCTATTTCATCGCAATTTTCATCAAAATTATTATCACCTTACTATCAGATATATCGTCGTAAGATTCAACTTGATGGTTGTTAATCTCTAAATTAAAATATTTTACAGCTCCACGATGCATACAGGGTATCCGGTAAGTACCTTTTCGGGAGCATACCGGGGAGGTCAAAATAACTCTACTTTGTCATAGAAAAATAATTCCTAAAGTGCCCTTTAACAGAGATGCAGAGCCCTAAAGGGGTACCCAGCGATTTACCTTATCTGCTCTAAGTTTTAAACCAACTTGTATAATTTAATTAAATTTTAATAATTTATAGAGGTCATAAAGACTCATTAAACTATACTACAGTAGATGTTTTAGATCAGCAGAGAAATCAGGAGCAGACTTGCAGCCACACTCGTTGGGCTTAATTTTTGATAGATGTCATTCTATAGAGCTGAAATTTTTTAAATACTTTGGTCATTTCTCTTCAAAAAAGTTACTCTTAGTTTATTTCAATAAAACTGGCGGTTTTCAAGATAAATCGGTTTTCATGCGAACACTCAAAAATGATAAACACAAACAGGTAAAAATCGGATTGTTATTGTTAATACCTACATAATGAATTACTATTGACGAAACTTGTCAAAACCGCCTTTAAGTAAAATAATTTTAAAATATTTAATAATATTCGTACACAGAGTATGCTGATATGCATTAATTAACGAATTAATTTTTTACATGTTTATTCAGGGTCATTTTTGACGTGACGTGGTGGTGAGAGACTTCTCGGGAGAGCACGAAACCGTCACATAGAGGAACAAATTATCCATGATATTGCTGGCAACCCTTCAAACAGCATAAAGAAGCTCGCGACACACAACAATGTTACAAAATAGATTGTTCATTAAAGGTTTACAGAACAGTTACTTTACCCGTACTACATTGAAGAAGTACACCCTATGTCTCCGGATGATTATCCTGCAAGACTTCAATACTACAACTGATTTATACAGCAACATAACCTAAATCTGAATTTTTCTAACCTTATTTCATTTACCGATGAGGCCGGTTTTACAAGAGATAGCATAATAAACTCACACAATGTACATTTTTAGGCTGAAGAAAACCTGCACGCTATGATTCAAAAGAAACACCAACGAAGGTTTATTGTAAATGTGTGGGCTGGTATTATCGGAAATTACCTTATAGATCCATTTCTTTTGGTAGGACAGGGGCGGATCCAGCCTCTCTCTTTGGGGGGGGGTGATATCATAAAAGTGCGAAAGCAGGTTGTCGACGGGGCGGGGGGGGGGGGAGACACCAGCAACATTCCTATTTCTAATGTAAAAGACAGGATGGGTCGGGTCTATTTTTCTCAATTTCAAGCTCTTGAAGAGTGGAGGGGGGGGGGGGTGATCACAAGAAAAAACAAGTTGCCGACCGGGGGGAGGATGCGAGCAGCATACATACTAGTATAAGAGGCAGAATCGGGTCTATTTTCCTGAATTCAAAGCACTTGGAGGGGGGGGGGCTATCGCCAGAAAAACAAGGTTGTCAACGAGGGACGGGGGGGAGTATCAGCAGCATACATATTCCTAATATAAAATGCAGAATCGGTTCTATTTTCCTGAACTCAAAGCTCGGGGGAAGGGGAGGGGCGATCGCAAGCATACACATTCCTATACTCTATTCAAGAACTAGAGAGAGTAAGAAAACTGTTACCGAAACCTTCAACGTACCTGCTCCAGTGCCCAAGTAACTGAGGACTGCCGTAAATCTAATTATATTTAATTATATTTAAATATTATAAGTTTTTATAAATTTACTGCAGCAATAAAATTTCTGATAGTTCAATTTAATTTCTGTCAGAGAGCAAAGTACACTTTACAGTGCATCCTTAGTGATTTATCTTGTTTGTACTTGTTTTTATATATTATTTGAGATTAATGAGATACCCAAAAGATATGGCTTCCACATCTATATTTATTCCAAAATCGTTAAACCAGGGCATTTTTTCTTCAAGGAAAAACTTATTACGATGAATGTTGATGATGCCTTAAGATAACAATATCTCGATAATAATGTTAAAAGCTCTATTGAGAAGTATTCCAACATGACAGGAGTTGGAAAATCTACTATGTACCGAATACTGAAGGAGAAAAAAACGACTGGAATTGTAGTACTCCCAAGCTACATTCGATCACACAAACTGTACTAAAAGGAGTTGGACATATATTTTATTATGAGAAGCAAATCCCAACCGTCGATAAAATTCTAACTAAAATCAATGAAGATCGGGATTTACCTGAAATTAAAAGAACCGAGCTCTAGAAATTGCTCAGAGAACTTGATTTTTGCTGGGAAAAACCAGATAGGAAATCCGTTCTTATAGATCGTCCGGAAAATGTCCGTTGGAAGGAAAATCTCTCTCAAGTACAGGTAGAGTTGCTAGAAATAACACAACTTAGAAAATTAGTAATTTAACTGAACTTATTTTTTTTGAATAAAGTTAGTGCAGAAAATTGGGAAAAATCCAGATAATAAAAGAATAAAAGAAAATGAGGAAACTCGATCTCATGATCGGTGAGATAGAGGAACCAATTATATTTAATTTGAGCGTAGATAGCTTCACTGACTTTGATTACAAATTAAATACGTAATGTTTACCAACGTAAACACAATTTATTATTTAAATTTTCTTTAACATGTAAAAATTAATTACATTTGGATCCCTTTTTAGTGTTCAATTTTAATTCTGCTGATGGTTTAAGAAATAAATAAACTGAAACGTCAAATATCCTAAAAATGTTTTTAATTAATAATAAAAAGACCGATAGCTTCGACAAAATTTTAATATTATATGGACGAATTGATTTTTTTATGTGTTTAACTTCTTGCATTTTTGATAATGGGTATTTTGTAAGTATTTAAATTATAACTTAGAATTTTTTTGAGAGAAAAAGGCTACGTTTTAATCTGAATGTACCTAAAACGGTTTCTATGCCAAAATTAAAAATAATAAAAATACTGTAGTGATTTGTGTTAAATATGTCAAAATTATCTATATTTTCTAATGTATGTGAATTATTAAGAAATCATAAGAAAGAAAATAATATAAAAACTTTTTATTTTAAGTTTCTAACCGAAATAATATTCTATGCTATAAATACTTAGTGATAAAATAAACCTCTTTCCGACGCCTATGACAAGGATTAAAATCCAAGCTCTTGGGGGGGGGGGGGGAGGCGATCGCCCCCACTGCCCTCCCCTTGGATCCGCGCCTGTGGTAGGAAGACTCAGTGGTAAGATTTATTTACAATTGTTGCAGGAAAATTTAAATAATTTGTTGGAAGACGTACTTCTTAATACTAGAATTCAAATGTGGTACATGCATGATGGTGCTCCATCTCATTTTAACCATATAGTACGTCAACACTTAACTAACGTTTTTGGCCCTCGATGGATAGGTCGAAGTGGGCCTGTTTTATGACCACCAAGGCCTCCAGACCTAAATTCCTTAGACTTTTACTTCTGGGGACATCTAAGAGAACTAGTTTATTCAACACCCGTAAATACCAGAGAAGAACTACTAGCGAGAATAGCACAGAATTCTAACGGAGTGCAGCAGGAAAATCTTCAAAGAATAAGAAAATGTAATACGTATTACGTACTACGTATATTGAACATTTGCCAAAATAACATTTAAACGTTTTCACTATTTTTGCATCTTAATAACATGATAAATTAAATGAGCCCCGATCAACCCTCTGAAAGGTTTCTGGACTTGATAATGTCTGAGCTGGAAATCTCTTTAGGATTTTTTTTTTCTATGACAAAGTAGGGTTATATTGACCTCCTCTGTATGCTCTTGAGAAATTAGGAGGTACTTACTGGATATTCTTTATATGCATTCTTTTTTGGAGCATCTGACGGAGTAACTTAAAGGGTCAGATATCATCTAAAGGTCATGTGAGTTAAATGTATGCACTTGATTTTAAAATTGCCTTAAAGTTAACTTTTACTTTTATTGTCACTATGTGATTCAAATTTCCTACAACTTTTGGCTGTAAAGTTGTTCTCCATAATGCTTGATAACATATTTATAGGCCGATTGGTTACAGATTTACTGGCAAAGCGGATTTGACCTTAAAATGACCTTCATATGGCGTTTGACCATCCAAGTTATTTACACCGTTGAATACGAAATTTCAGAGACTTTCTATATCTGCAATAAAATCTATAGATCGCCATTCAACTAACGGTCATTCTCAAGGTCAAAGGGTATGCTACGCTTGATAATTTACTCTGTTTTAAAATTTTCTTTTTAGTACGCTTAGTTTGCGTGTTATTAAACAAATGATTGGTATGAACCTATGACAAACATCCCAAGCCCGGTCCTTTTTATCTCAAAAACTAGCCATTTTCGGGCCCGTGTGAACATTCCAAGAAAAAATCAAGAATCATTGGTTAGATAAGGAAAGAATAGATATGCTACTGAATAAGTAGTGAACATAACCCGATTCTCTCAATCCCCCCACTCCTCGACCTTGACCTTGACCTTGCTTCACCCCTCTTTGGTCCCGCCCACATGTCCTTGTCATTGACCTTGAAAGTGCACGTGTGCTTTGGCCTTGGCCTTGTGTTCAAGGTTGTGTGTGTGACCTTGACCTTGACCTTGGTCGAGACGACCTTGACTTTGTTGAAGGTCATCTTGGGTGTGTGACCTTGAAGTAGTTATTTGTGCATTGTAATAGTGTGGGATGATCTTGAAATGATTTTGACCTTGCAAATTGTTCTATAAATTGTGTGAGTCTACTTGCATTCATTCAGTGTGAAATGTCAGATACGGAACTATCTAAAGAAAAAATTATAGAGCAAGTCGGCAGAGTAATTTGTTTATATCAGAGTAATTTAAAAAGTTTGTGCGATTTTGAAGAGAAGGATCTAGCATTTTTTCCTCTCGAATATTTAAAAACTTGCGTT
Organism: Diaprepes abbreviatus; assembly: GCA_034092305.1. Lineage (NCBI taxonomy): Eukaryota > Metazoa > Arthropoda > Insecta > Coleoptera > Curculionidae > Diaprepes > Diaprepes abbreviatus. The sequence continues at coordinate 25,377,908 of JASJET010000121.1, forward strand.
GATACGCTGAGTTTACGGCAAATTTGGGATAAGCTGCCAGCGTCATATCGGTGTAACAAGGAACTACAGTTAAGCTTACCCTGTTACATTCACTATGAACAAATATATCGTCATCATATAGATGGGCCACCACCAGCAATAAAAAAGTGTCGTGAATGTAAAAATGAGTGAATAATATGAATAGTGCTTTGCAAGAGACAGTAAAAAAATTGGGCGATGAGTTCACTGAAACGGCTAATAATTATTTCAATGATGCAATGAAAAGTCGAGCAGAATGGGCGTCGCGCTATTGTGATTTGGCTTATGAATATGAAAAGGCTGCGAATGCATGTCGTAAATATTGCAGCAAAACAATAAATTTACAAGACTTTGTTCGTGAGATAAAAAAGTTGGGGTTTAGTGACTGTTTGGAAAAACTGATTAGGTTCATTGCAGATCCGCTTGTGTTAGATGAAATTAGAGTGTAGGACTTAAGTTTAACGTAGTAGTAGTTAATATGGAAAGTTTAGTGCGAGAAATGTACGAGGAATTTCTAATTTCTGCAGCCGGTTCGGAATTTTACGCATATGAAATGCAAGATTCGGAGGCTCAGGACTTTAGTGTATTTTTTAAGTATATGGACCATGCCGAAGTGTGTCTTTTAGCTAGTATAGTTTGTAAGAATTTTCTTAGAAATAAAAATAAACAATTATTATTGAACAAATTAAGGAAATTAGGTTTAGGTGATAATGTTAAACGCATAGAAGAATGGCAGAAAAAAATCAATGAATAAAGTACATAAAATGTAGTTATTTGTTTCATTATATTTTGTCCTTGAAGTTATCCTTATACCAATTTAAATGTGTGACGTCATTTGACCTTGAATACTCCTCCCACTATTTCTATCGTTAAGCTACCCCCACCATTGTTACAATTCGACCTTGAAACCTCGCTATAAAGGTTCGTGGGAGAAGAAGTGACTTCAAACAGTCGCAGATATCAGTGGCATAAACATCAAATATTGTGTTCGTGTAGTGTTCTGAAAGTGCTTTTATATTCACGGTAATTTTTGGATTTATATACCATTTTTTCAATAATGAGTATTGCAAAAGAAACTCTAGATGAAATTAATGAAATGTTTAGCAAAGATTTCGAGGTTTTAGAGAAAAAAAAGGTTACCGAAATGATTGTAGGCAAAGTGTATAAAATTGTAAAGATGGTTTCAATGACTACACGATTTGGTAAAACTCTTTTAGTGGCTTTACACGATGACGGTGATAATAGCACATTTGAGACTTTTTTACCAAAACGTGTGGCCGAAACACTACCTGACGATATTGTAGATATTATGAGTAAAACTAAAGATAAATACACTCTAACTTATTTGGGACAGGGCACTAGAGTTTTTGGAAACAATACTCGAACATTATTACGTTTTGGCTCATTGGAGTAAATTGTATGTAAATTGTTTGAAAAAAAGGATGTAATTAAATTTAAAATATAGTTGCACATGTCAGAATACTTACGCGTGTTCATTATTTCTGTTAAAGATGTCTGCTGATGCGACGACGACGACGACGACCGCCAACGAATGTGTAGATAGATACATATTTTGGTTGGGGAGAGAATTAAGAAATAGGGCTCACGATATGTTAGATAGCGTAAATGATTGGTCGCATATTGATGTAACCAAAGATCAATATAAGAACGAGATCAGGGATACAATCAATTTTATGGCTGGGGCACACTTGTGTGACAAATTTTTATATGGTTCCATAGACATGGATACATTTTGTGCTGAAATGGTTGAAGAAGAATTAAAAGAATACCTCGTCAATATTCCACATTTACCAGGTGAGCTTGCTGCAAAATATGAATTGGTTTCTGCAACAGCAACAGCCCAAGACGTTGACGATCGAAATAGTGTCGGATGGGATAGAATTTTGAGCAACGAAAACGAAGACATGGAAAACTAATTTTTTATAATTTTTGTATTTGTGCAATTAAATAACTGTAAATAAATATCTATTACAATCACAGTTTTATTTTATTTCTTTTATAAACATACCAACCCAGTAGATCATAGTCAGTGTTTCTTTTTCTCAGCTGAAATATTTAATATAAGTAGGGCAAATAAAAATAAAATAGTTTAGTAAAGATTGAAAATGAGTCGAGGAAACAACACAATTGATAAATTTGGTCGTCAGAAATATAATGAAAAATATCATATATTATCTGGGCCACAAGGGATTGGTTTTAAACTTACAGCGGATGGGCAGTATGATATGGGTGGAAAAATCATAACCAACTTAGGCGAACCTAAAGATGATGACGATGCTGTGACAAAACACTTTGTTAATAGAAAGTTTTACAATTTTGCAGTTGTAATATGTGACATATTTAACAAGGATGTCCTCCCCATGATATACAAAAATAATAGTGAGCTTAAAACAAAAATTGAAGTTATGCAGAAAATACTCTATCATCAGCCTTTAAATGACTCATTAAGCGCACTGTCGTACGACTCGACTTCAAAAAAAATCTAAAAAAAGCAGGTTAAAGAATAGGAGAACGCACTCCGAGTGGCATAGCCTTGAAGATAACGTCGTAGTCGTCGGTGAATTGGACCTTCCCTCCAAGAATATTGAAATGTTATTTATGTGTATGATGTTTTATTGTCATTGTTTTTAATAATGAAGATTGAAATAAAAAACTTTATTTTACAATATATTGTTTATTTATTTTACATTTTAAATAAAAAATATAGTCATACAATATGTTATTTAAACAATATTAGCTTTATCTATCCAAGAGTTGAAGTGGTTGGGAAATCCTAGCCATTTGACAAATAATTGTTCGATGTGATTTTTCTTGCGTTGTCTAAGGACCTTTTCTACTAGATAAACGTCAGGACTGCTTGTTTTTTGTAGTTCTGATTCGTAAAAACACCCTCTTATAGGCTGACCTTCTAACGATTCCAACAAGTAAGTAGGTGGATTTGTAACGTTAACTTTTACAACTTTAAACAATTCGGTTGACCAAGAGGGCGTATATCCTTTCTCGAATAAGCTTTTGTACTTGCTAATACGCACAATGTCACCCATGGAAAACTTAAATTTTTTAGGTACAATTTTTAAATAATCATATGCTTTAATATGTGTTTTTTCTTGCACGTCTGCAGGCTTCATTCCAATGGTGCGATGTTTCGAATGGTTATAGGTTTTTGTTACTGCCGATAATATATGTATCCATTTGTAAGATCCTCTTGTCGAGAATTGTTTATATAAATTATTTTTTAAAGTCCTTATGACTCGCTCAACAATTGCAGCTTTCTTTGTGCTGTAAGTGGAATAATGATTTATATTATATTTTTTCATCAGGGCTTGAAAGTTTGTATTATAGAACTCCTTTCCTTGATCACTTTGCAGATTTGTTGGTGTATATGATGCCTCTTCAATGATGCTTTTCATCGCATTAGTAACTTCTATACCAGTCTTGTTTTTTATGGCTTTGGTATAGACAAATTTCGAGTAACAATTTATACAGACCAAAATATAACGATAACCATCGTTTTCATCAGCATACTGTTGCATTTCAGCCAAATCAATTTGCCACAAATCTCTGTATCCTTTTATTATCGTGCGCCGTCTTACAAAATTTTTTCTAGCCGTTCTATGTAGTTCATTAACAATCTTGATTTTTTCTAGACTGGGCTCCATATTATTAATAATACTAAAGGTTTCAGATCGAAGGAAGAACTGAATAATATCATTAAATATTGAGCTTAATATATTATATCTTCTTCTCGTAATTCCTCTATGATTGACATAATTTCATTTTCGTGTCCAGTGTGACCGGCCATTTTGGAACTCCACAACAAGCGTAAACGATCCACCAACTCTTTAGCTTTGTTCCAGTAGACATATACGTTCACACTAACAGGACACTCGAGCGTCTTAAGCGCCGATTTTTATCCACCAGTCGAATTAAATAGAGAAAACAAATATGGTCTGGCATTGCTGGGATTTTACACATACAATTCAATTTTTAATGTGGACGAAAGCAACAATAAGTTTGCCTACATGAAGGAGGGTTACACCACCGAGCCGATACAATTGCAGATTCCACCTGGGGCCTATGAAATAGATGAGATAGGTAAAGCTATGTTGGAGGCTTTGAGGATTTCAACTGAAGAAAAGAACGATGGAATCTTTTACTTGGTTGCTAATAATAATACGTTGAAATGTGAACTGAAATCCCAATATACTATAGATTTCCGGGGAGAGGCGAGTATCGGTAAAATGTTAGGATTTAATCATACAGTGTTAAAAAGAGACAAAAAGCACGAATCAACCGAGATGGTGGAAATAATGAAAGTACGCATCATACGCGTAGATTGTAATATAATTTCCGGAGCATATATGAATTCGGTGGAAGGTCATACCTTGTTCGAATTCGATATCGACGTGGAGCCCGGTTACAAAATCAGTAAAGAACCACAAAATAATATTTATATGCCGTTAATGCCGGCAGGACGTCAGTTTATCGACAACATTACTCTTCGCATCTTGGACGATAGCGGTGATCTAATCAATTTTCAAGGCGAGAAAATAATCGTGAAATTGGAACTGAAGAAACTTTCATAGAAATGGGTTTTTGCTTCAATCGTCAATTGTGTGTGCTGTCGACTAAGATGGGGGAACCGCCGAAACATAATAAAAGTAAAAGAAGAGTTAACGTCAAGGTTAGTCGTCGTCCAGACGTTAGATCACAAACATCTCAACAGTTATCTGCCGAAGACTATAAATTTTTAAAATCAATCGGTCTTAAAGTGCGAAAATGATTTCCACCACCAGCGATAAAATAGAGGTTTTCTCCGAGCCCATCTTGGACAATTCCATTATTAGTCTAGAAGAGCATACGTATAAACCATACGGATCTCCATCATTCAACAATTCGGATGAAGTCCGTATCCCCATTAATTTTCAAGATATTATACTGGATATCGCCGAAAGTTACATATATATCGAAGGAAAATTTAAACCCATAGACGCAACGAAAAGATGTTTTTTATCAAATAATGCCCTCGCATTTTTGTTCGATGAAATTCGCTACGAGATGGGAGGTGAACAGGTCGCCGTGGTTCGTAAACCTGGAGTTACGACGACATTAAAAACCATGGTTTCATTCGGAAGTTTGCAACAAAGATCTCTCATGACGTGCGGATGGGGTCTCGACGAAGCAAACCAAGATATCGTAGACACGGCAAGTAACGTATTCTCCGGGAAATTACCCTTAAAATATCTTATGGGATTCGCCGAAGATTACGCAAAAGGTGTTTTCAACGTAAAACAAGAGCTTATTATGATTATAGCTCGCACTTTTACCAATTGTTACGTCGGCGAAGTAGAGGCAGAAATTAGTATCGACAAAATCGAATGGAAAATTCGTCACATCATTCCAGACGATAAGCAAAAATTGAAAATACTGTCTCGCATTAATAAAGGAGGAAACAATGCCAGTATTCAAATGGCATATCGTAAATGGGATCTGTACGAATTACCAGCTTTAAGGCAAACATCTTCCGACGTGTGGGCCTTGAGAACGAGTACAAGTCTGGAAAGACCGCGCTATATAATCGTCGGGTTTCAAGACAGCAATAATTGCGACAAGAAAGAAAAAAACGCAACCCAGTTTACCCACGCCGACGTATGCGACATTAGACTGTATCTGAATTCAACCGTTTATCCATACGAAAGATGGAATTTAGATTTCGCCAAGAAACTGTACGCAGCAGCCTATTACAATTACGAAAACTTCCAAAGCAGCTACTACGGGCGCGAAATAAACGATCCGATGATAACGTTCGCGGAATATATGAAAAACCCCGTTTTTATTATCAATTGCAGTCATCAACCAGAGGCGATTAACTCATCGACAGTGGATGTAAAATTGGAGTTCCAAACGAGAAAGAATAAATTCCCCAAAGACACTAAAGTGTACGCATTAGTTATTCACGACTCATTTTTTAGTTATAATGTATTAAACGGTTCGGTGACCAATAAATCTATATTTTAATGTATCTATTATATGTAACACAAAATAATGTTCTTGAATCAATAAATTTGTAATGAGTGAAGTAGTAGTTTTATATTTATTTGAAACCCAACCAAAAAAAAAAAGCTGGCGGAAAAGCCCGCTCTTTAAGAAAAGAGTACGGGAATTTAGAAAATGGTGGTTTATTAAGTGGAAAAAAGAGCTTAAATAACACAAGAAAAAATTTTTAAGGCAAAATATGAAAACAACGATTTAGAAAATTTGTAGGAAAGTGACGGTTAGGAATAGGGAAAAAAGTTATAAGAAAAAATTATAGAGGAAATCGAGTACTATAAGCAAGCATTTTTCTCGATAGTAAAAACGTAAAAAAAATTTTTTCAAAAAAAAATTGAAAAATGGTGAATGCGCGCCAAAGTTGAAGTTTTGGAGCAAAATGATATTAGGAAATTAGAAAGAGAATTTTTTTCTACATATGGTAGTACTTTTCAAAATTCGGAAAGATGAAATTTTAAGAAAAGGGTTATAGTAAGTTAGTAATTTGGATTTTTTAAAGCGCTGTAGCTCGGGAACCGTTCAAGATAGAAAAAAAATAAAAGCACTTTGATAGCCCAAAATTTTGAGGAGAATGCGATGGTGTAAAAAAAATTATAATTTTTTTTTTTTTTGAAAATGCTGAATACGCGCTAAAGTTGAAGATTTAGAGAAAAACGGTATTGGGAAATTAAAGAGAGAACTTTTTTCTACATATTGTAGTATTTTTGAAAATTCGAAAAAATGAAATTTGAAAAAAAGGGTTATAGAAAGTTAGTAATTTGAATTCTTTAAAGCGCTGTAGCTCGGGAACCGTTCAAGATAGAGAAAAAATAAAAGCACTTTAATTACCTAGAATTTTGAGTAAAATACAATGGTGAAAAAAAAATTTGGAAAATCTTAAAAATGACAAAAAATTTAGACGAAAAAATTGAAATTCTCGAGTTATGAGGCTAGGGCCGCCGAACGGGAGTATGTGGAAGTTGTAGGGGGAGGTTTTTTTTTTTTTTTTTTTTTTTTTTTTTTCTAAGTCCACCACATTAAAATATATGCATAATTTGCATTTTTTGTAAATATGTAGCAAAGTAATGGTTAGAAATATCAAAAAAATTTATTTGAAAAAAATGTAGAGAAAGTCTAGTACTATATGCTAGAAAAGTGGAGGGGGGTAGTTTGTGTCCATACCAGAGATACGGTGAGTTATAAAATCATATTATTCTCAAACTTATATAATGCATATATGCACTCCACCTTACCCCCTCCAACTTTTTGAATGTATATAGAGGCCGGTATTAGAATTATTTCATCATTACACATTCGATCGGCAAGATGGAAGATATACCAAAAAGGATCATTGGCATTGTCAGGCCATTCGTGCCCGGCAAGATATGCAAGTGTGAGGAGTGCGGGGGTACCGCACCAGGAGCGGCACCTTCGGCACCGCCTGCAACGCCGACACCACCAGCGAAGACGACGGTGCCGCCAATGAGAAGACCAAGGGCTGCACCTAGGTCGGTGTTAATATCGTTGGGTATTACTCCACGGTAGGCACCCCACCCTCCCCCCAGGCCCTTTTAGGGCCACAAAAACGGTCCTTTTCAGGACCACATTATATTTTGATCGTAGTTTAGTAATCGTCACTTATGGGGCGAGATATTCGTTTAACGACGATTTGTCTCGTAGCTTAAGTGCCAAGTTATATGCTTGAGAACCTATGAAAATGTTAACAGTTCAAACAAGGTTTCTATTATTTTTTTTTTGTAATGTATTCTTCACAAAATATTAAGAATAAGTCTTATTGTCTAAACAAATCTAATTCCTTATTTAAAGTTTTTGAAAAAAATCAATAATTCTATAAGCTCTCACCAATACATAACATTTAGAATCCGTTGGTGGGGTGGGGGTAGTTCTATATATATGAGACTGGGTCAGTTACACAGTCATATATTCATCAACCCTCATACGATAAACATGGAGGAAGAAAGACCCGCCAGCCGAGGCTCATCCATCTTTAGTGATGACACCGTAGCCGACAACGTTGGAGACCTGCAAGTCTTCGACGACGACGACGAGGTGGATTTTGAAATTGACGTCCTACGTTGGGACGACTTGGATGAGCCGATTCCGCTAGTATATGACCATGATCCGGGTCTAGTGGAATTAGACGACGCGGGTGATTGGGTCTTACAAAGACTCGAAACTCCGTCGCCGCAGCCAGAGCCGGACTCGACGGAAGATGCGGTGCTGGAAATTCCAGCATCACCAACACCCGACGACCCACAAGGCCCCTGCGATTCGTCAAGCTGGTGGTCGACCAGCGAGGATGGGGCACCATAAGCCCCACACTCTCCCTGGCCCTTTTTAAGGGCACACAACAACGGTCCTTTTCAGGACCACAAAATACTTTGATCGTAGTTTTAGTACATATTAGTACTTTGTTACTAATATTGTATGTATAGAATATACAATATTAGATACAAAGTATTAAAACTTTAAGTGCTGGTGGAACCCAGCTAAATCGTTCGTTCGTATTTGAGACCACAAACAACTTTTGGTCTCAATACGTAATATGACATTTGTTTTCACCCCCCACCATTAATTTGTCTCTATATATACGACCATCAATACTTATTACAATCATTTTAGTTCAACATGTCAGGGACTCAACAACAACAACAACAACAACAACAACAACAACCCATCCAATGCCCTGTGGTAGATTCTACCACAGAGAATTGTTTGGAGTGGGAGCCGAACGATCCTAGATGGGATGAACTTTGGCGGTTCATCATCGAATACACAGAGGACAGCACCGCCACCCCCGCTGATGATGATGACGGGCCGTGCGACTCCACAACTCAATAAAAGAGTCGCATGTTTTAAAACCAAACGGTCCTTTTCAGGACCACAAAATAATTTGATCGTAGTTTTAGTTGGTTATAATACTTTGTAACCAATATTTTATGTTTTTTTCATAAAAACATACAATATTGAGATACAAAGTATTAGAAGTTCTGGCGACAGAACCTTAACTTCATAAACCGAACCATGTTTTAGCATACTTGTAAATATTATCAGAAAATATTTACAACTATTGCTATTGCGTAGTTTTAGTGGATTATTCAATTTTTTTTTTTTTTTTTTTTTTTTTTTTTATTACCTAATATTATGTGGGACAGGGCCTATATGAAATAACACACAAAAATAAATTTTCAAGTCATTTTTATTCTCATTATAAAATATAAAAAATTTGATCAAACACTTTTTTATTAACTACAATATATATATATATATATATATATATATTTACAAACTTAATACTATAAATTAAAAGCTAATATCTACAACTACCTAACACCTACTACATAATTTATTAAAGTCCTCTAATTGTCTTTTTAACCGCGCAGATTTCACCTTTTTTATCTCTAATTGTTTTTCAAGTTCTATAATGTCACTGGCACACTCGTTCACTTCATTCACTAACCGTTTTTTCATGGCATAAATGTCAGTCAATTTGGTCTTCTGAGAGTTGGTGAAGTCTTCGACCCACTCCGGTTGTGATGGCTCGGAAGAAGACGCGGTTTTATTTGGTGAAGACGATGACGACGACGACGACGACGAAGCAGCGGAAACTTCATCGCCTTCAAAACACCGCTTAAACCGCTTCTTCATGGGTTTCCGGCACCCCAATATCGGCGACAGTGGTGCTGGCGCTGGGGAAGACTTCACCTCCGACACTATTACATTCTCGACGCTGGCCGGTGTTGGTGGCGTTGGTGGTGTTGGTCCATCGGGGCCTTCTATGACTTCCACTTCTACTGACAGTGGCTCTTGCGGTGCTGTTTTTAGGAAGTCGGGTAATGGAACAGGGGTGGAGGGACGCTTAAAGTTAAACTTTTTCTTCTTCCCTTGTCCCACACCTTTAATCGCCGAATAAAATGTTTTTTTATCGGCGATTTCCGACTTCCGCATAGTCAAGAGCTTTTGCAGTTTCGACGCTTTCGGAGAAGATTCCCTAGGCCGCGATGCTTTTCGCACAACCACATCACTAATCACATTAATTTTTGGCTCTTTCTCCTCCGTCCAGCATTCCAGGAATTGCGCTGCCGACTGAACCAACTCCTCGTCGCGACCATCGTTGAGGGCTCGGTCTTCGGCATCTTCATGCTCCACGCCATTCCAGTTCTCGAACACCCCCGGACTTAGCACCTCTAAACCACTCATGTTATCCAGCATGCCTTGCTGTGAACCGCAGCTCACGTCAAGAGCATCTAAAAGAGACCGTACACTAGACATTTTCGATATTCAAACTCACACAATTAACTTTTTCTTAGCACTGTACTGTTTGCTGTTCTGACGAACTGTGAAGAGCTCGAGCCAGCAAGTCTGCTTTTATGCCCATTTCCCCCACTACACCGCCTTTATTCCTTTTGTTCGATGCATTAAGTATAATATTTAAACTTGTCAGATGCAAGGCCAAGGCCAAGGCCGACGTAACCGGCAATACCAGGGTCGTTTTCAGGGCTGTAATTTTCATGGATTTTTTTTTTGTCCCTGTCAAGGTTATTTTAAAGAAGCATATAAATATAGTACTAAACTTGTTAGATGCGAGGCCAAGGCCAAGGTCAAAGTACCCGTCAATGTCAGGGTCGTTTTCGAGGTTGTAATTTTCAAGGATTTTTTTTTTGGTCCTGTCAAGGTTATTTTAAAAACAAGGACATTAATGAACGTGCCATCCAGAGAAGAAATTGGGTCATAGAAGAAGCTTACCTGTACAGAAGAAATTAACATGTATTTTATTTCTTAATTTTTAATTTTTTTGTTTGTTATTTTTTTTATTTTTTTTTTTAATAATAAAAAGTAAACTCAATCTTTTGTTATATTTTAATTTTTTTTCAATAAAACAATAGTAAAATGAATCTGTATGTGTATTTATTAAACATCACCTAAAATACGTTTTGCAATTCATATTTTTCTGCAGAGTCCGTTTATTAATGAAATAGAACCATATATTAGGGTGAAATCTAATGGTTTCAAATCAGTCTCACATAACAATGTCAGAAGTAAACACTATTGATAAGTTCGGTCGCAAAAGAAAATTTAAGGATTTTAACTTTATGCGAGGTCCTTCAGGAATAGGTTTTAAACTTACACCTAATGGAGATTACGACATGGGAAGCAAAAGATTGTGCTATTTAGCAGAACCTCTTGAAGGAGACGATGCGACCACACGAAATTATGTTGATAATAACCTTGCTCAGTGTGTGCAAGATACGCAGAAAGCTTTACATGACTCAACAATTGTTATTAAAGATATATTCAGAAACCAACTTGAAGGTTACGTACGCAAGAAATTAATTGAAACCGGTCAAGAACTTAGAGGATACATTGATGATACTGTTATTGCAATATATGAACTTAGGCAAGACGAACTGCGTGATGAACTTAACTCTAGAATGTTGAAAATTGAAAAGACTATGGAGGATCTTGTCAGCAAACCTGTTTCACATTAAACATTTACTCGTAGACCTGTGCGTTTAATTTACTATTAGACAAATTTTTCAACAATAACTTTTACAGTTTGTTATTTGTCGACACTTCATTATATTTATAATTTTAAAATAAAGGTTCAATAAAAAAGCAATCAATCAATGAATACATGTTTTTTATTTAAAAAAAAAAAAAAAAAAAAAAAAAAATTACAATACTATCGTTACATATTAATGTTGTATGTTTAATAGAAATAATAAAAACAATACAAATAATGAAATATGGATTTTCCAGATTACGTGCTGTCCTGACTTAGAAATGATTCCAACACGGTGACTAAATTTGCTAAGTTTTCTTCCGGGTCTGTTTTGTAAAAATCTATGTCTGCATGCCCCCAAGGTAGAGTTTTGGTTGAACTGGGAATTACATAACGTTTATCATCGCTATGTGACAATGCTACTTTATTTATTATGTTGGTATAAATGTTATGTAATTCACTTCTAAATGTCTTCATCTTTCTTAATATCAAACCACCCCGTTCAACAATTCTTTGGTAGTCTTCCTGATGAAGGTCTTTCTCGATAACACATTTTTTGATACCTTTGGCTTTTTTTAATTCATTATTAATGGACTTTACATAATAAGCCTTCGCGCCGGTACCATAAAAACTTATTATCGGATCACCAGGAAACTCATCTTTCATTCTACCAACTACAGAATTACTTTTAATTATGTTGAAATTATTAATTTCGGGGTAATTTGATGTATCGAATTTTTCGGGGTTTTCTGATATAGTTTGATAAAAGTTTTCCGTATACACTTTTAATATAAGCGAGTCAGTATCGGTGTAAAGTAACGAAGCATCATCGCCAAACTTGGATTTAATAAAATTATAATAAAAATCGTATATTACAGTCTTTGATATATCTAATATGGAAAAACCGATATAAATTGGTTTATTGTACAATATTTTAACTTTATTCATATGTATAGCAACAAAGTTCTCGGTAAATATCGAGCTACTATTGAAATTGGGGCGGGATATTAGTGCTCTAGCTCCATTTCTGCCTACACTGTTCTCCCAATGTGTTACTAATTTTATATCCTTTCGATTTTCCACATTTTCCATAGTTTTACCAAATATCGCGTTATTTTTTAATTTAAAAGTGTCCTTCGCAAATTTTGTGGTGGCCTTGTTACGTAAATTGGTATTAAAATCAATATACGATTTTAGCCATTTTGATTGCTCAAACTGTAATACTCGATGGGTTTGCATTACCACTAAGCCGTTGGCGATGGCTTGTTTTAAAGTTCTATAGTGTACAATGTATTTTTTTTTATCTTGTAAATTGGGAATTAATTTCGGTAATTTAGCGTTTTCTGTTGGCGGTATGATATTTTCTACTAGAAATGGAAGATCAGAATGTGCATCATGCAACTCAGTCGGATAATGCACATCCACTTCCAAAACGTAGCCATGTAAACTATCATCACCAACAGCCATAATATTTAAATCCAGAATTTCGCGCTCGCTTAACCATCGAAAACCACCATATGGTAATGCTTGTGACATACTATGACCATATAGATTTGTAGCATCAAGGTATGTTATAAATGAAGAAGGTTTTGTTGGGTCATAGTCTGGTAAAAAAATATTATTAGCGATGTGCTTCCTTTCTGTACACTGGCTTATGCCGCCGCGTATACCTTTCTTAAAAAAATGTATCATGTCTATATCAGTTAAGAGCTCTAACTCTACCTTAGTCATACGTAGCATACAATCAAATGATAAACTTGGAAGGGTATAGTAATGTGCTGGATCAAGTTTATCGAATTTTAAGCAATTATTCCGAAATTGCTCAAAAACATCACACAATAGCAACACATCTGATTTTAAATACACGTCCGAATAGTCCCCCAAAGTTTTACACCCAAACAAGCGCCATACTTCTTTTGCTCTTCTATAGCTTTCATCGCTAATATGTTCTTCCCGTAAATTATCATAAAATTCATCTTTACTTGGAAGACATGTATTTTCCATTTTTTCTATAGAGTCAATAAAGCTATAGGGAAAAACACCCTTTTGACGCATCAAATTAAATTGGTTGATATTTGAAAAATGTTTCCGCGTTTCAATAAAATCGTCGTCGTTTAAACCGCTGCCTAAATTTTCCAAAGACGTTGACAGAAATTTAAAACTATCAATAAATCGCAACTTTAAATATTTCCTCTTGACTTTTCCACATTTACTATCAAAATAATCGTGCACATAAATGCTTTTGGTAAATGATATGTACTTTTCCTTACTTTGAGCCAAAACACCAATTTTATCCCCATATTTACATAACTCTTTTATAAATAAATGGCTGTCGTAGCCGCTTAAGTTATGAAATATGATAGGGATAAAAGAGGGTAATTTATAATTTAAATTACAAACGGAATGTGCAGCACCAAATCTTTTTGCACCAGTTATGTGACAGTGGTCTCGTACTTTAATCTCACCCTCTTCAAAAGGGCCTTCACATATACCACATATTTTAGCATCATTAAACTCCCTTTTTTCTTCAGGCGTTAACGGTTTCATAGGCTTAATGTCTTTTAAATATGTGTTGTATAGAGCCCTTAAATCACACTCGATACGATCCACAAAGACTTGAGCTGCATTATTCCCCCGAAATAGCTCAAATTTCGAAAGTGAGTCGTCAAAAGAGCATTTAATTAAATAAGCAAAAGAATATGGTTCATGTTTAAAACTTTTTACAGTGTAAGAATTTTGTGGGTTTGGTTGTACCGTTTCAATGGGTTTTAAAACAGATTCGAAATCTGCATAAACCACGAATGGAACGCGCATTTGCTTTTCTATACCCTCGAATTTTAAAATATTTTCCGGCACACTCTTTCCAAATTTATCGATTTTTAAATCCACTGAGGGTGTTTGCGTGAAAATGTGGTTACAATCGTAGCTTTGATGTAAAGTTAAAGCTGACGGTGTACTAAAATAAATGAGGCAACCATCACAGAAATATATTTTATGTTGTTGACAACTAATTTGACTTGAAACTAAACGTGATAAATCCCGAATCCAACAATAATGACTCTTTGAACAAGTCGTATCGCAAAAATGTTCACCGCCATCTTTACTACTACAGTCTTTTGTAATTAACAATAAATTTACATGCCTATCCAACTTTTTTGACGCATACCTCAGTGGACCAATAACTTCATGTATTATTTCATTATTTTCATATTTAGATTCCAGACCGTATACGTTAATTGATATGTTGTTCATTTCCTCAAATTTTTTAATGTCACGTAATTTTACTGGAAAATCCATACCTGTTACATTTAGCACTCTAGAAAAATGGGGGTAGGATGTCTTCTGTGAAGGCTCTGCTGTTGGAGGAAACAATGCTGATGTTACAGCCCACGCAAAGCAAAATTCGTCCTGGTTAATCACATTGACGACAGCTCCTTTCTTTTCAATAGAACACGGCAACTTGATGTATGATGAGCCACCCATAGGCATATACTTGTTGATACCAACTTCCAAGTATAAAATTCGCACAAGAGCCCATCCTATAACAAGAAAAATAATATATAAAAATCAGTTTAATATATCGGGTTTTGATTTTTCCATACCTGAATCTTTCTCCTGGAACTCTGTCGCCTGCGTTTTTATTGATTCGGTGAAAGAATGGTAAACGGCATCCAAATCACTTTCTACACTAATTATTTGATTAGCAGTGTTGAAGGATTTTTCACTGAATATTTCTTGTGATGGAAGCATGTACTCGCCAACAGCTGTCATGTTAACTTTTAAAGCATGATGCACACGCAATAAATTATTAACAAGTTCCACCACCTTGGATTTAATGTCTGCAAAGAACATTACGTAATCGGAATGCTCCATATCACTGCTAACCCGATAGGTTGCAATTCTTCTTTTGAAGGCACATTGAACGAGTTGCACACCATGACATACCGGCAAACATGAATTATTTTTATGTTGTTGTGTTCGTTTATGCGCTGACATATGATTTATTGGAACATCTACATTACATGTAGCGCAATTAATTACCGGAATCGTCGATGTATACTCTTCAATTCGGAGCCGTTTTCCTCCAGGCACTTCATTAAATCTCGCCGCACACGATTCTCTTTTATGACGTCTCATATTATAACTCTTAGTAAACTTAGAACCGCAATTTTCACAAACATATGCCATGATTTGTCAAATATTAACACATGTACTACCTATACAAGTCAGAGCCAACTGATGAATGAAACTGCCCCATACTCTATATAAAACCATTCAAGGTCACCCCCAACCACGTAACATATCTTCAAGGTCACACACCCAAGATGACCTTCAACAAAGTCAAGGTCGTCTCCACCAAGGTCAAGGTCAAGGTCACACACACAACCTTGAACACAAGGCCAAGGCCAAAGCACACGTGCACTTTCAAGGTCAATGACAAGGACATGTGGGCGGGGCCAAAGAAGGGTGAAGCAAGGTCAAGGTCAAGGTCGAGGAGTGGGGGGATTGAGAGAATCGGGTTATGTTCACTACTTGAATACTAATTTCTGTGACCGCGTTCTGCGCCTTCTAATGAAATGTTCGCCTATTCGCGGCTACGTAGGGAAAAAATTAATTCATCTACGATTATGATGAAATGTAAAAATTATGAGAAAAACATAGAAATGGATAAAGATCAGCTGTTTTCCTCCCCCTTGAACATAAATATAAAAACATTTTATTTAAGACACAATTTTGTGTTTATATTTGGTTCAGTTTTTTAACTTAACATTTACACAAAATGTATGAAAATTACTCTCGTAGGTTCGTTCAGGATACCTTTTTTTTCACATTTTCAACTTATTTTCACACTTCTATTAATTATATCATTGTGGGGTGTTCGATAAATCAAAATATTTCTTTTGTTTTGTAATACAGTTCGAACTCTGTGGTACTTATTAGTTTATTTTGATTCATAGAGAGCATCAGTGTCATACAAACAAAAATATTAGATTAAAAATAAAAAATCACAAAACATGTCTTTTTGAAGACTTACAAGAATAATTTTGGTATAATTTTTATAGAAATGTTAAGTTTCAAACTGGAAGTAAATACATAAAGACCAAAAAAAAAATGGCTTAAATAAAAATTTTTTATATTTATATCCGAGGGCTTGAAAAACAACTGATTCTTTAAGTTGGGGAAATTATGCACAATCTGGCAACACTACGTGGGGTCGTCTAGGGATGTCAAGTCAACCACGAAGTTTTAACCCCTTAGGGTTTAAAATAACGAAACTATCTATTTAAACCCATATAATTCCCAATTTTACTGTGCCCCGTAGCCGAATTTACTTATAGATGGCCCCTGTATACGAGAAGTATGCAGTCCCTTCTCGAAATTCCGATACCCGATGTTTATAGAAAATACCAGAAGTATGGAACGGTTATAATAGCAGCTGGCCGTCAATCGTATCATCAGTAATGGTGTAACACGAGTATTAGTCAATATTAGACAGAAAAGCGAAGTGCGCGAACAAGTTAATAGTAAGAGCCTTGTATTAGTGTTATCTTTGTGTTAAATAAAGATAACTGACGCCTGGAAACGTAGTATCACATCTCTGAACCGACGTATGCGACAGTACAAAGATCTCTAAAGTACAGAAACGTGGCTGTGTTAACCCCGCCGATAGTTTTTGCTACATATCTGGTCTATTTACCCCTAAATCGCCGAAAAGTTCAATTAACCAAATGACCAAAGTAGCTTATCATAAGTATTTTAGATGTCTTGTTGGCATTCAAGATCGGCACTGGGATCCCCACAAATGTTGCCAAACCTGTGCAGCAAATCTAAGTAACTGGTTAAATGGCAAACGCTTTTCTATGCCTTTTGCAGTTCCAATTATCAAGTTCTTTTAGAAAACACGTGACACTTTGAAATAAATCAAGACGATAATAGTAATAGGGTCCTTAAATTGATTTATAAGATTGCGGTTCCAATACGGCACCTAAAAGTGCCAAAAATTGCAAGAATTTCATGTTAATTCTGTGTTATATTTTTTTGGCAATTTCTGGCGGTATATTAGAAAAACGTAATAAAAACAAAATTTTATAAAATATTACAATTCCAAATTTTATACATTTTACTCAATATTACGCCATATAATTAAACAAATGTGAGTACTTTTTGTCATCTTATTATCTCTGCCCGGTGATAAAAATGGATTAGCACTTTCGTTGAAACGTGATATCAAAATCAAAAGATTAACAGGTGATTCAGAGTTACGAATCGCATTCACTTTAGAGGAGGCAAAAAGGATCAATATAGTCGGAGTAACTCTTACTTATAAAAATTGTCAATTTCTCATATATTATATATTGTGCATTTAAATTGACTGATTAATTGCCAATGTTTTCTAATCTTTAAACAAAACATTCTGAAAAATATCACAAGTTTTAAGTTAACACTCGACTTCGTTTCTGCGTAAATAGGTCCTGTTATCCGATTTTGATAATTTTTGAAGTGTATGGTGATTGGAGTCATTGTAAAAATATGTATCTATAAAGATCGGACTCGGTAGATTAACCGAAAAGAGTAAAAACAATTTATTAGTCACTAAATTTTTGCTATGTCTCTCTTTACATTAAAAAAGTACTTTTGCTTGTCCTGTTAATCTAGCAGTTTATATGTAAGTAATCATCTTCCAAATTTAAAATTTGTTTTGTTATAGCGGTGTAATTAACTACTGACCCCAATATCTGGAAATACTTACTCAGATTTCAAAACTACTTTATAATTTAAAAATGCGCTTAGGTCAGAAATGTTTACAATTTAAAATTACTTTTTCCCCAGTCTGTATAACATGATGTATATTTAAAAACATTTTTGGACGGTAATAAAATTGGCTATATTTTTGCAAATCAGAAATATGCAAAAAAGACATTAATACTTTACTACTACACTTTAATACGTTTAAAAAATTGTTGATTACTTTTAATACTTTAACGTGTAAAAAATACTCGTTGCGTTATATTTTAGAACCTTGGCTTTGACCTTCCGAGTAAATCCGTCCTTGTTAGGTACTATTAAAATCCATTTTCTCGTAACAGCACTACTCCGAATCACGATTACACTGTTCTTATTTTAGAAACAGAAAATTTCATTATTCAATTAAAATTATTGGCTCGAGTTTATACATCATAGAGAGAGCCAAATTTATGGTCTTACAAAGTTTAAGTTTTTCAACAACTGTTAACTAATTCGAGCTAGCCATTAAAACATAGTTACAGGTAAGGTTTTTACATGCTGGTTATATATAATGAGAGTCTAAACTAAAAATGATAATTAAATAGGTTATATGAGCAGCTGTATTATGCGTCATTTAAAATTCTATTAATAGATTTCATTTTACATGTCTAGTATCCTGTGTTGAAAAATAGGCGCCTGATATCAATTATTTCTTTCCATAGGAAGCGAGATGTCGACACCTGCCATTTTCTTTTTAATCAAATAATCTAGACTGATTTCTTGATCTCAGGTGAAGAATAAGCAGCTAAATGAATTTACATATTTATACATATATATATATATATATATATATATATATATATATATATATATATATATATATATATATATGTATGTATACAGGTGTGGAAAATCCAAGCCGGAACCTGGACGTTTCTTAAGTAAGATAAAGAAAATACTATATTATTCATCAAATCAGAATGAGACAGTCGTAAGCATCGACATATGTGCTTAAATTTAATAAATTACCAGTTTGCCCTAGGGTGAGGGGTAATACAATGCTGGCGCGGTGAGAGCGGGCGGCCACGCCCTAGCATAACAAGAGGATTCCAAGTTATTTGCTTTCATTCAGGCCGTCGAAGCGTAAGTACCGAGCAGATTATTAAGTGGTATTATTCTGATAAATAATCGGCAGATTTGCATTTACGTGCGAAAATCATCCTGTTCCTTGAAAATTTAGAATTTTGGAAATTATTAAAAAATTTGAGATAACCGGTTACCTAAAAATTTGTAAAAAAAACACTGATAGTAATGAAGACCAACCGGTTCCTCAAATTTCTGAAGAACGAGCAAATTGGGAGACTGACGTTTGTAGTTTAGCAGAAATTAATTTTCCTTGCAATAGTACCGTAATTGCTTAAGAACTTGATATGAACGCTCGAACAGTTCGGAATCTTTTAAAGCTAATAGGGATATAACCCTTGAAGTTTTGACAAATACGCGAAGCATATTTTACAATAGACTGGGTTATTGTCTCGCTCAAAGTGGAGGCCTGTTTGAACACCTCTTGTAGCCTTTTAGGTATTTTTGTTGATTTAAATTGAATTTAATTATTTGTTTATTTATTTACAATTACTGAACGTGTTACTTTTATTTTTTACCAGAATAAACGTTTATTTTTGAGAATGATTTTTAATTTTAAAGTGGTCTATTAGCTTATTTACTTAGAAATTACCGTTGCGTTTCACTAGTATTTTTATTAGAATAAATGTTTATTTTGTAACAGAAATGTCAATTTTCTTTACGCTCAACGGCCAACAAAAACTTTTTTTTTGTATTTCGACTATTTGATGTATTTAAAACAATAAATGTATCAAATAGTCATTAAATATTCCAAATTCCGTCGATTACGTTATAAGTTTAGACGAAAAGTAAATACACCCTCTCATTCATTTCTAGGTACTGCTCGTCTTCGTGTCGCACGAAAGTCAGCAGGGGAATGTTGTGCGTAGGCGTTCCCTACGATCTTCTATCCCGAACTAACCTGAATCAAGTTAGACGGGTTTACATTTCAGAATTTAGAAAGATACTGTGTCTCAGTAAATACAGAGTATTTCAAGCTACATTATAACAAGAGTAAAGCGAAAACTGATCCTCCGGTTTCCCGTCATTTTGCAAACTATTGGAAGCGGACATTAAACTGCAATAGAGAAGATTTGGGAATACAAATTTCAAACAGCAAGATTATTCTTCAAAGGATATTCTTGGCACAACATTCCAACAGGAATCCACAAATGACTTACCTCATTGACCAGACATCATAGCATTTGCAATATTACCGATAGGTAAACTATCGAAAGATGCACAAAAATCAACGGACAAGTTGATAAGAAACTATCGTCTAAACTTTACCCGAAAATCTCAAGAAAAAATATGGAGGATGTGTTCCAAAACTTTTGGCGTCGATGGATTCTTACACTGTTTTTGACATAGTAAGGATTCGGATAACAATTCATACGTATTGGAGAATGAGAAAAGAGCTGTTAACAAAGAAAGCAGTGATTAAAAAGTTCTTTTTATTACAGTCGTATTATTTATTCATTTATGTGAATCAATAAATATTATATTACTTACAAATTATTTGCATTGGTATTTATTAAGATGTCTTAAGCATAGAGGAAAATGTACTTTCGCCTTTTTAACGATTATCGATATCCATGTATTTATTATTATAGTATTATATTTAAAATGTACCTTGAAGTCAAGCGCAATATTTTATTCATGGAAATACAATTATTCTTTTTATTTTATATTTAAAGCGTTGAACCACATTAGACGTTTTTCGAATTTATTTTCATGATTTTAAAGTTTCAGTCTGCTATTGTTGGGTCCGATTTTTATTTTTAATATCAAATTCATGCTTTCGACCCACTGTGTTTTGACGACCAGCGAAAAGTCCTTGCCCGACACCATTTTTGCTGGAAACCAGGAAGCAAGCTACGATACAACAGTATGCTTTATTTCACTTCTTCAACATGGCTAAACGGGTTGTCCGTCGCTTTTTGTTACATTCCCTTTTTTTAAGAGGTTCTGTTCTCGATTTTCTGCACCTGTATAAGCAATAGAGGGTTTTCGGGTATCCCGTGTATGTGCTGAATCCCTCTCAGGACTGTAAGGTAACTGACGTTTCCGTGAAATCTCATTTACCAGGTCGCTCCCGTGTGTATGTGGAGCGCATTCGTGTAATGAAGCCTTAAAATGTCTGGAAATAAATATATGTTGCGTTTAGAAGGTGGGAATTTAACGTCTACTTCGTGCGCCTGTGAAAAAGTGCGATGGGCTGCGAATTACTGACAAGGTATTTTATAAAAGAGATTAAACTAAAAAATAAGTAGAAAAAAGTTCATCAAAAATGGACTCTAATCAGTCCTCCATGAGTATGAGTCACATTGGTTCAATCGCTAGGCAAATAAAAACAAAACAATCCAATTTAAATGAGATAAAGTCTAATAATAAGCAGATAAATTTAGTATGTATTAACTGTGGACGTAGGCTCCCAAAACATGGAGAACTATTTCGAATATGTTTAGTGAAACGTTTTCTAGAAATATCCAAATTTTACCAAGATGTTTTTACACGTACCCGCCACTTAGTAACACCAGAGGATGTTTCTGCAGCAGATCTGTAATATCATAATAATTGCCTACGTACGTCTGAAAAAAAAAATATGCTCGAGCTGTTAATACTACCGGTGAGTACAACCGACGAAAGTCTTCTTAATTACAACGAAAATTAGTTTTCATTAACCAAAAAGAATCAGACAAATCGCCTAACTCCATCTACAATAAAAGTTGAAAATAGACACGTAAACAATTATTTAATAAACAAATGTAAGAGTAAAATAGGATATTCCGCATCATCAAATCAAAGTAATACTCTATTTTATAGCTCAACATTATCTATCGACCAATTAGTAGGCAAAGTACAACATAAAAATATTTGCAAGAAAGTGGCTAAATAATTAAAAAAACATTGGAAAAAGTTGATTTCGATCTTCATGACAGATTTTATAATGAAAATATTCTGAAAAATTTTTGGAAAAACTTGAAAATTTCAAAAGAGATATTCATTTTTCGTGGTAGTTTGTATGGTTTTACAGAAGGTCAATTCAATGATACAAATGTTGTCTGCAGCAAAAAGTCTGAAATGTTGAAAAATTGAAAATTGGAAATCAAAACTATTTTCCAAATAATGCTTTATGTATTAAAAAACGGTTACGTTAAGACACCGTTGAATATTACGACTAGCTTAGCTGTACATTTTGTATCTAGATGCAACAGTTTAATTGAAAGCCTAAGTCATATGACGAAACCTTAAGAAGCAAAACCAGTTTAGCTTTGTATACATTAAATTTATCTTCCAAGTCATTTTGACAAGGCGAAAAATACTATAGTCAGCCCCGTGAATCTTCTTATGAGAGTTAGCGCAACATTGAAGTCACGTGACCCATGCCAGGCAATTTCAGGCTTGCCAGCAGCACAGACAAAATAATTTGTTTATGCTCGTAAGTTAGTCGTTATACTCTTCTCTTTTTAATAACCGCTATAAAGAGAAACAAAACTATAATCGGAGTGGCATCGAAAATGTTTTATTATATATCAAATTATGTTGGTATACATTTCGTCCATAACCTAGTTTTGTAGTGGTAAGTAGTAGCTTCATATTATGATTTGACCTTAGGTTTTACTTATTTTCACTAATTTTTTATTTAACACATGTGTTTTTCTGTTGCAGATAAGGTATTTGATCAATTTATTATATAGTTTTATTAATAAATCGCCGCATTAAAAAAAAAAAACGTCAAATAGTTATTTGGCGTCATCTAAATTATTGGCGCCAAAATTGCAGCCACATTAAGAAGGGTGAAGATAATAAAATTCTTATAAGTAAATAGTAAAATAGACTAAAATCATAGAATTCTAGAATTGTATTGAAGTTGTATATCAAGTAGCTAAAGAACAACAAATGTTTTCCTTCTGAAAGCACGAAATAACTATGTATCTTTACTATTTAATCGTTTAGGTTTTTTTAATATTTTATACATTTTGAGGCAAAAATTTGTATATTTTTTAACTCTTAAACAACATATATGTTAAAAACAAGAATTATATCAAATTGCTCATATACCCGTTTACAGAGGTATTGTCAACCATATTCAAAACCTTATGTAAGTATTAAATACTACATACATTTTGAAGGAATTTTATTGTAATTATTGTATAACATTATGGCCTTGGTTGTGATCTTCATAAGTGACAGGGTATTTATTGAATATAATTATTTTAGGTCAGCTATTGGAGACATCCAAAATATATAGGTTTAAACTAATATTGGAGAAATAGGCAGCAGACTAACAAGTAATGTAGCTTATATAACTTATTAATGTAATTTTTTTCATTGATATATTTTGTGTATGTCTGAGGTAACTATTAGTTGTTTGATTGTAGTCAAAGATTTTAAAGATGCCAGGTCTAGGTACTAAAACAGCTAAAATTGGACACGTAAAATATTCTGATAAATATTCTTCATTATAATAAAATTGTAACGCAAAATCATAAAAATAAAAATTTTCATCGTTTTTCAAAGAATGTTGAGATTTTGAATGCTTGGAAAAAACTTGTCAGCTAAGTCCTAATGAAAATTGTCAATATTTGTATGTCTGTCAAGATCATTTTACTATTAAAGACTATGCAAATCCAAATTTTCCTACTAGACTTAAGGATGGAGCAGTGCCCCATTCTCCTCCTATTTGGTAATCAATTTTCTAATAAAAGTTCTCACTCCTGTATTCTGTCTCCTGAGCGAGGAGCTTTTACCTCATATGAACATGAAAGTGATATTGAAAATTATAACTCCACTTCATTAACAATTTCTGCACCAATACCCGATATGTTCCTTAACCTTAATTCTCAAACTGAAAATGCCTATAATGAAAAATTTTTCCCACTATGGTGATAGAACACTCACCATATCAGATTCCGCCAGACTCTGTTCTTAATATTCCTAATGTATTTTCAGAGGAACTTGTAGTAACTGAAGACCTTGCTGAAGATGTAGATAATAGTTCTAATGGTTACTTTGACCACTCTTATTGTAAACCATCCATACAACATCAATATTCATTTTTGAATGAAAAACCCACAGGCATATTATCAAAAGCAGGCTTGAGTAAGAAAGATTTAACTCCCGAAGAACAAATTATGTGTAGTTTTCACAGAAATGTTGTTTTAAAGCTTTCTAAATAAAAATCGTCGCTGAAAAATAAAAATTATGAACTTTGTGCAATTAAAAATCTTTACGAAGATAGTCATTTTGAATACATAGAAAAGAATTTGAATCAAGTTACTCAAGATTTTATAAATTATCAATTAAGAAATGTAAATGTACATCCTAATGCTCTCCGATGGACTATTAAAGATAAATCTTTTGCACTTTCAATTTACAAAAGGAGTCTTCGGCTTTACAGATACCTAAGATCATTTTTCCAACTTCCATCCATTAGGACACTTAAAATAGTTTTATCTTTTTTCCCTGTGGAGTCTGGCATTATCGAACTAGTTTTAGAACATTTGAAGAGACAAGTGGAAAAAATAGACGATTTAGATCGATGCTGTACTCTTATTCTTGATGAAATGTTTCTTAGTGCCGGTTTGCATTATGAAACCAAGACACAAAAGATATGTGGATATGAAGATATGGGTACATTGGGTCGATCTAAAGAGTATGCTAACCATGCTTTGGTATTTATGATAAGGGGAGTTATAAGAACCTATAAAATGCCGGTTGCCTTTTTTTTCACTAAAGCTACAGTTAAAGCAAAATTTTAAAACAACTAGTAGTTATTATTATTACTAGATTACAAGAAATAGGACTTAACATTGTTGCTACAGTTTGTGACCAGAGTCATACTAATCAAAAAGCTATTAAGCTATTGACTGAGCAGAATACTGATGACAAACCTAGCCCCTATCATTTTGTGATTAATGGGGCTCCAATTGTAGCGATTTTTGATGTACCACACCTTCTTAAATGTACCCGTAATTCTCTTTTAACCTGCAACATAGAATTTGAAACTAATAAATTTGCAAAATTTAGTCATATATTAAACCCATATAATTTAGATAAAACTAAAAGAACTTATAGATGTTTAAATAAGTTAAATGATTGTCATTTTAACATGAAAGATACATTTGTGAAAATTAAGGTGTCTGTTGCTGCTCGTCAACTAAACCATACCACGGCAGCAGCTATTGAAACTTTTTATTGTCATGGATACATTTCTGAAGTTGAGTCCTCACATACTGCTGAATTTATTCATACTATAGATAATCTTTTTGACTCTTTAAATAGCAATCATTTTTATCCATTGGAACGGAAAAAATTTAGATGTGCTTTATCTAATGGGTCTCCCCACCTAGAGTTTTAGTCAGAAATGTTCTCAAAGTTAAATAGATGGATTATTCGGGACAATAAAGAGGGGAAAATTAGAAATGATTTTCATTTTGTTCAAGGGTGACAAATTACAATCAGGGCTGTCATGCTACTTTGGGAGAATTTAAAGGAAAAGGGTTTTAAATTTCTTTGTTTAAGAAATTTAAATCAAGATCCACTAGAAATTTTTTTTGGTCAGGTTCGTCAACATGGCATTTCTAATACTAATCCAACCTGTTTTCAGTTTAAAGCTGCTCTTAAAACATTAGTAATAATCAACTTTAGTTCGCCCCTATCTAAAAATAGTAATTGTGAGGAAGGTTTTTGTAGCACTCTATGGGATTTCAGTAAATTTTTAGAAAAATAGAATAATTATGTGGATAAAACGAGTCTTTAGAACAAACCAATGATATTAATGAAAACCTTGACTCTAGTTTGGAGGATCAGTCATTTATAGAAACCAATCCCGCCAATGCTTATGTTGCAGGATATCTTTTAAAAAAAGTAAATCTCAATATAGAATGTAACAGTTTTAAGCAATTTTTTACAGCAGATATATCTAATCAACATCTTTTTGTAAGCTTCAAAGCGTATGATTCTTAGACACGTTTAAAGTATATTAATGAAAATGTTATTAAGCTACTAGAGGCAGTAGATAGTAGGTTATTTAACTTTTTAGAAGAGTTTGGGACAGGTGACAATTTGGAAAATAAATTTAAACAAAGATATTCTAAATGTTTTCAAAAATATGAAGTCTGTCAAATGCATAATCATTTGGATAATATTATTAATAAAGCTATTCGTCTAGGTATTTTTAAATATGTTAAAATATCTTTTCAACATTCAAAGTATAATCAAGATTTAAGTCGAGGCCATAAAAGCAATGTTAAAAAATTTAAATCTGCCTAAATTTAAATCTTATATTCTAGCATTTTAACTTTTTGTCTGTGATATTATCCCTCCTAAAATATTTAGTACCTGATTAAGACCTTAACTGTTCCTTTATTATAAAGTTGATAGATAAAAATAAATGTACCTGATCTGTGATAATGTGTCATAATAACCAATGACATAATGTTCCTTATTAGTGACAAAATCCTGATCTGTGACGATATACCTGATTTGTGATAATGTACCTGATTTATGACGATAACTTTTATATGGAAACGTACTAACCACTTTTTCTTTTTCCTTGATTTACAATTGAGAACATGTACCTATTTGGGAAGAGATAAAACCAACAATTATAGATCAAGTTGCCTACCAAAATCTAGCAAGCAGCAAGTTTTTAGAATATTAGTTTTATTTTAGTTTTTTTGTCGAAGGAGTAATATTTAAGTTGTTTTATCCTAAAAACATATATGTTTGTTTTTCTTTTTAGAAAAAAATACTTTTTTCATAAAATATATTTTATATGATATATTTTTATATTTGTATGTACATATTTTGCACAAATAGTATTTCAATTGTCTTATTTTTTTTATATATATTTTATTGCTTTTTGAAAATATGTTTTAATTTTTTTGTTTATTTGCTTAGTCTGTCAACAATTGAGTAATTTTAAAATTATCAAAATCTCTCTTAACACTACTTTTGTATAAATTTACTTTACTAAATTATTGGCTCACTGTTACACGAATTAATAATACATAAGAATATTTACATTGTTCAGTTTAATAATAGGTTATTCTTTTATTTTCGCGTTTTATAAATAGCATTTTTTTTATGTAGGAAACAATTTTTTTTTGTGTAAATATTTAAAATTTTTCGCATGATGCTATTTTATTTTTTCATATTACTATATTCCAGTGGCCAACAGTCCATGTAGCAAGTGCTAGCTATTAGCTTGCTATCCAAGACTAAAGGCCTAGATCAAACATAATATTCACTTGATAAGTAACATACACATAGTTAAACATAAATTGACAGTTATTGTAGGAAAATACCTAAAGTATTCTCAACATTTGTTTCTATAGTTTATAGATATTACTGATTGTAATAGCCACTAGTTCGTGTAGCAAATATTATTAATTTGGTATATAGAACTAAAGGCCTAGATCAAATTACATGTGTTACTGATGACTAGATTTAGTGCCTGGATCTGAAATTCCTGGGTTTATTACCACTTTATGATATTAGAGAAATAAGAAAAAATAAAAAGAATTAAAAATGGAAAACCCGCCAAATGGTGTATTCTTTTATTTCTAATGTAGAGGTTGTCCTTGTTTGGTTAATGTAATCAGAAAACGATATATTTCACTGTGAGAGCAAGATTGGAGTAGCTCAGGAGTGCCGGGCCAAATAGCGGTTTGACAAATGTCATGCGTGTTGCGTTTGTTTAACATGGGATTACCCTCCTTTCTGTCTGTATTTTTTGACTATAGTTGCCTTCGATAACTTTAATCATAATGAGGCAACACAATCGGAACCTGAGAGGCCACATGATTGCCTGTTTGTAAAATATCTTACTAGTTTTACAAAAGGTTTTGTTATCTATACATATAAAAAAGATATTCCTATTATAATAATTACTATTTATATGATTATTTTCGCTTATTGAAAACTAAAGGAAAGATAGAAAAATCTGTCAAGGAAGCCAAAAAATATCTTGTAGAAGTTATTAAAAAAAAATCAACTTTCAACATTTGAGGAATTGAGGCATTGGTTGTATAACTACGGCAATATGACTTCCAGTTTAGAACTTCCGACCAGTGAATCAATAAATCTGTATATATTAAGGACCTTTTACATAACCTATGAACAAATGAATTTCTTGAACAGTGAAAGCGATGTATTAGATCCGGAAGAGTATGGTTATATATTGCCATTGTTTATTGCCAAGAAAAATAACAATGATATATCTATGACCTATCGACGAATTACAACCAAGTTGCAATTGTGTACCTTTTTTAACATATATATATATATATATATATATATATATATATATATATATATATATATATATATATATATAAGTAAAATGCGAAATAGTAAATGCAAACTTCGTTCCATCATATCCTTTTCATGTTAGAGGTTGCACAGTTCGCATAAATTGCTACGGAACACAATTCATCCTATTCCACCACCATCGAGATTATGGCTTACCTGTACCACCATGCCGAGAAGAAAGTCAAAACTTACCCTCCCCGCCGCAGTAATACGGCAGAGGTACATGTTTCGTCTCTACTAGACTCATTAGGGTACCGACATGCACCTGTTTGTGCAAAGGACAGATCGGAAGGGAGTATCCAACACTGAACGCGGCTTCGCCGACCTCCCGCCGGATGGGGTATATATGTTTATGCGGCTTTCACGGATTCCTCCGTGTGAGATGCAATATCAGTGGATATATCCACAAAATTAAAAAATAATGTTAAAGATATACTACTTACCTCGGTAATTGGAAAACCTGCAACAAAAAGGATAGCTGAAAAAATAAAGCTGCGTTCACTTAAACAATTCCTAGAAAACAATATGGTTATGTTTTCTTATTCTGCTTCTCGTTCATGTCCTATAGGGGGCGATATCAAAGGGATAGGGGGCGGGATTTCAAAAATTTAAAATTTAGGTCGTTCATTCAACATTTTAAACTGTTAACTTAGTTAGAAATCATTTTATATAATGGAAGTGCATATAATTTTAATGTATCTGTATAGTTGTCTTAACTAACAGAATATATTGATATAGAATTAAATTTAACTGTACATACAAATTATACATCCTAAAGACTATTGAGCTAAATATTTTATTTCTACCAGTGTACCTTTAATGCCACGATTTAATTCGAAATTTATCCTTTTTTAGTTTTGAAAGTAGAAAACAACATAATATCTTCTGCAATATCTTAAAAAATTTTAAACTTAAAATTGGTCCTCGAATCCTTATAAATAGCCCTTAAAAATCAATACATTATGTGATATGTTTATTAAGTTGATATATGCGGGTGTGTAGAGTAAATATACCAACAAACTAGCATGTTAAGTATGTTTTGAGAATATAATTTTCCTTTTTGAGTTATGAAACGATCAAAATTAAATAAATTTCACAATTACTACCAAAAGAGTGGCTGGAAACGTATTATTGTTTTCAGAAGTTGAAAATCATGGTCTAAGGTTTAGACCGTGTCAAACTGGCATTATTATCCGACGTTTCGCCTACGATTGCATGAGGTATTTTCAGGGATCTTTACTTTACGAGATTAGAACACTGAATTCAGTATTCTAATATTGTGGAGCGAAGATCCTTGAAGATGCGGCGTGCAATCATAGGCGAAACGTCGGATAAAAATTCCAATTTGGCATGGTCTAAACCCAAAAACCATGATTTTCAACTTGAAGAAAGCCGTGTAAGCTTTCATTTTTTATTAAAAACTCGAAGTTGTTATTTAATTTAATAATTAATGAGATTTAAAAACTCTGCATACTACTCTTGAAGCACTTAATACTTATATTATTCTGAAGAATTGGAAATAGCCAAATTCAAGTGTTTTTAGGTAATAAAATAATAATAACAGCAATTGTACCTTTGTGATTACGAGTCATATGTCTACTGTAATTATAGAACTATTGAATACATGATTAAGGCAAAAAACAATTGAAACAATATCCTGCCAGGTGTTCTTTTCGTCAAGAACTTATACTTTCATGTTCAAAAACGTTACTATCAAAATCGGTTTTAAGTGCTCACTCTTTATGTTAGCTGTGAAAATTAATTAGAACCGTTGAACTGTATCAAGAAAATAAAATACATAAAGTCAATCTACTCGTATCCAATGATAAGGGCCCTCCGAATCACAGAACGATGATGCCACAGAGAGAGAGCTTGGAATAAACCCGAAAAAGGGAGAGAGACTTCCGACAATTACATTGACAAGAAGGACTCTTCATTATAAGGGAACAATTAATTACCTGGGAGTTATTCTGGAAACAATTGTGTAGAAGTAATCATATTGAAGCTCGAGCTAACATGTGGTTTTTGGGTTTTTAAACGAGTCTTTGGGTACACTTAGGGGCTGATAACGTAAGTGCTATTTTGGATATACACTATGGTAATTCGTTCCATGATCACGTACGCCGCTATTGTATGGTGGCTTAGTACAACAAAGCCCAAACACCGTCTTCAACTTGGCAAAGTTCAAGGTCCTCCCTAGGGCTCTAAAGGTACTGGTGAACCTACCTACTCTCCACTTATACATAGGGAGCGAGGCCCTGACCGCTGCTTATCATCTCAGCTACCTAGGGAATCTTGGAACTGGAACGAGCGGCTACTCGGGTATCTGAAAAAGCATGTTAACGTTGATGTCTATCACTTCCCATGCAAACGGATTATATAATGGCACCACTATTAAAACTCAACCACCCTCTTAAGATACTTTATCCAAGTAGAGAGGATTAAAAAGGGAAGCAAAAGTTTCCGAAAAATGGATCCTAGTAATTTACAGATCTCTACAATATGAGCGCAAATTTATGTTATTTTGCAGTATGATCATCTCTGTGAGAGGGACATAAATAGGATAGTAGGGCTACCATAATAGCAGTGAAGTCTAGTGTCATAACTTCGCCACTGATATCAATGTGCAAGAATATACTGAACAATCTAACAAACAGACTGGTGTGGATCTCATGTCACTCGGGTATACACGAGAATGAGGAAGCGGACCGTTTGGCAAAGATGGAGTACGCAATTGAACCATATGGATCCCAACCAATTCTACCTGTCCCCATTGCAGTTGGTAAAAGGAAATTAAAATTGTTGCTAGAAGGCAAATTTATCAAATTGTGGAGAGGACCTCCTAGAATAAGGTATACCAAGGAACGCATAACTGGACCTAGCGCGCGTCTTATATGAAGCGTCTCTCTTTTGGAAGGAATGAGCTGCGAATTGTGGTAGGGTAGTTGACAAGATATTATCATCTTCATAAGATTGGTGTCGTAGATGATCCAACGTCCAGATGTTCGAGGAGAATTAAACTGTTGACAATATCCTCAGAGAATGCCTAGCACTCAACGAATTGAGACAGAGACAATTCGAAGATACAACTTTGTTACCGAACGCCGTTAGGCAAGTTCAAATAATGAGACTGCTTGGATTCGCAAAGGTGATATGCTTCAACGAATCTGCAGCTTGAGTGGCATGTAAAGTTCAATTAATTTATACATTCAAAGGCAATTGTCAGACTAATTTTTAGTAATATTCCATAGATTTTTTTTGCATTTTTCTTTTAAAGTTTCCACAGTACTTTTTTACGGTCGACGCCAAATATAAAATTTATAATAATTATCTACAAACTACAAAAACAATCTTAACCAAGTCAAAAAGCATGGAAAATATATTAAAAGCTGTATAAACAGTATAATAATCAAATAATTAGTTTCAGTAGAACAGGACAGGCGATACAGTTATAAAATGAGTCAAATAAATACAGTTGGTAAACTCATATCATTTAATGGAAGTAGTCCTAAGGGTTATTAAGAAATGATAAATATAAAAATTTTTGGATCTTTTAGAATTACATATTTTATTTATGTATGGGTAAATTCAAAGTTGGACTAAACTATCTAGCAGGATTACTTCCTTCGCGCCAACCGAAGTTTTAGAGGACTTCTACAAAGTCTTATCCCAATTCTATTTCTTAAACAGTGCAGTGTGTTTTAACAATGTTGTAATTTTTTTGCATTTGATCGTTTGCGTTTCAAGAAAACAAAAACAATTTTTACGTATCCCTTGAAATGTGCTTCAACAATATTTTATTTGAAAATACAATAATTGCCAAGCAAAAATTAAGGGTTTTGAGACGTTTCATCTTAAAATGTTCATACTTTAGAGACTAAGTTGTCAATGCTTGATTTGCTATTTTTCTTTCTTTAATATTATATTTATCAATTTTTTTCCCAGAACCAGAATAATCACTTTTACTTTAAAAACATAAAAAAATTTAATCTATATTATTATGAGACTACTGTTTTTTAGTCTGGAATGACTTATTTTGAATGTCAAAATTTTTATTAATTATTGACAAAATGATGAAGGCAGTATTTATACCATATTTTATCAGTCTATTGTGATCAACACTTATATATCAAACTAGTACTTACCCGCCGCGGCTTCGCCCGCTCGTTCAATGAGGTTATAATTTGAATATGCACTGTAATCACATAATCCATTAACGATTTTATTAAGGTAGTTCACTCCTGAAACGGCTTTTCTTAGGAATGTGATCGAATTTGAATATATAGTTTACTAAAGTGTCTGTTATTCATCCAAATGGCAATTATAGTTTTTAAAACTGCAGCATGAAATATTTCTGTAGATGAGCGGTTGAACTATCTCCTCAGATCCTTTAGTCATGCGCTTTGGCGTCTTCCTACTGATCTTTTACCCTGCACTTTACCCTGTATTATGAGTTGGAATAACTGGTACCTCTCACCTCTCAGCACACGACCCAGACATTGTATCTTTCTCTTTTTGATGGTGTTCAGCTGGAGAACTTTATTACTTGCTGTTTTCTATGATTACTTATTGTTTACCATTATTTACTGTACATCACTGGAATTTTGTATAAAATATTATCATAATTGAGATGATTTTTCGTAATGTTTCTAAATTTTCTTCCGTTCATTGGTATTAAGTAAGGATATCTTTCGTGAAAACTCTGCATGTTCAACTTATAATTCTGTTGCACTCGCCATAAATAAAAAAAACTGTTGTAAATAGGTATAGCGACACTCTATATGGACAGCTAGGGAATGTTGTTGACTATGTACTGAGTGAATTAACAAAGTAGGACCGTATTCGGAGAAATTAAGTTTTTTTTTTTTTAATTTTTTGATAAAGCTCAAATTTGTTACGACATCCTGTTAAAGGTCAAAATTTGGAAAAAATATTGTTTTCCTAAACACGGTTAGAGTAGAGCAAAAAAACAAAGTTTTTCGGACAACTTTCGGTATAATCGGAAGTCGCACAAGATCGCTGTTACTTCATCTGAAGAGAGCATCACTAAAAAAACCCATTATACACATTCGCAGGATTCAAATTGTATTATTTCGCAAGATATTGTAATAGGTAGTCGCCGTGAGACACCCATATCAAAAGTTATATAAACAATAAACTGAGGATATGGAAAATATACCAATTCATTTAGAACTAATTTAAAAATATGTAAATCTACAATCATTAAATTAAATTCAATATCAGTTATTAATTTATTTTTTATAATCGATTTAGTTTTTTCTTAAGAAAATGATTTATTATATTACCAGAAATATCAAACCACAACTTTCCCTTGTAAACTGTTTAAGCCTACATCAAAAAAAACATGACCATATTACACTTTTGTCCAAGAGCTGATAACATAATCTCACGAGATTTTAAAAACAATTTAAGTGTTTTTTAAATTGTTTTTAACTACAATTTTTTTGCCATATATAGGTTTAAAATCGATTATTTTTTTTTTGTTTACCAATCAGAAGTTATATTTAATTCTTTCGTAATAGTTTGTTATATTCTGAAGGCACTAAAAAACAAAAATATTGCTTGACAAGTTACTTTAGAATAATTATTCTGAATTACGTCCTCGACAAACGTGGGGAAAAAACTAACTAGAAAATCAAAAAGATACAAAAAAATTATTTACGTCATATTTAAATGGTCACCATTGTTGTAAAATCAGTATTTTTAATTAAAATAGGTCTAAACAAAAACTTCTCTTTTTGGTATGATTTGAGAAACTGTATATTTTTGTTTTCAAATAAAAATTTAAGAGATAAGATACTTACTGTAGAAGTTCTCACCACAGCAAGCTTACTGCGGGATAATTCTTACACGACGACATTATTTTATAAAAAGTTCATTCACTAATTTTAAAATATTTGATCACTATAGTGAGAATGGACGATTATAGTAAATATTGTCTAATTTTTAAATCTTTTTCAAAATTTAAATCGATCCATCTGCCAAGCAACTAAGCATTTTGCAAAATAGTGAAGTTTCGTGTATACAAAATGTAAAAGCTGATTATCTGACAGCACCTATCATTTCATCATTTCGCAAAAGTGTCTATGCTACATTTGAAATTTGGTAGACTTATGAATGAAGCGCCTTTTTTTCAGATTTTTGTCGTTTTTTAAAATTTTTCTCGGTCAAAAATGGAACAATTAACTTATACAGGGTGTCTGGTAAGTTACGTTCTAATCTCGACAGAATATAGGAGGGGTCAAACAGAGATATGGGGCGGGTTTTAGGCTATACCTTTCGAGCATACTTATATATTTCAATAAAAAATTTTTGTATAACATACAAAGACTCACAAATCCAGGCTATAAATAACCTTTAATAATAACAGGAAAGTCAGGAACGATCTCGCTACTAAACTCGTTGGTCCAGAATTTTGACAGATATTAGATTCCAGGTTTAAAACATAATTTATTAGATACTTTGGATAAATATTATTTTTTTTTTCTTGTGTGGAAGTGTAAGGGGAGTTTTTATGGGACCAACAATATTTTGTTTAAACGCTTTAAAGTGTAATATATATATATATATATATATATATATATATATATATATATATATATATATATATATATATGAAATATTATGGTTTTTTGAAACCCTGGTAGACGCCCCATATACTTACCTAAGATTCTATTTATTTTTACGGTTTTTTAACTTATTATATTAATATACTATAATTACTTCATTAGTTCACATTTTAAAAGCAAAGAATTCTATTATTCTTTCCTTGTTAGATATACAAAAAAATGATTGTAATACTCTCCAAACTAAGTCTAATAAAATTGTTATTTAAGATTATTATTTATTTATAAACATTTCAGATATAAATGAAAACCAGAGTCAAATATTTCATTATTATCGTCCAGTGGTAAATACTATTTAAATAAAAATACGTATTTTAGGATTAAATGATTCCCCGCTGTTAATTTGTCATTTGTTTTCGCCAGTTTTGTTTCTTATCATTATTTAGCTATAAGGCAAGCTTCATATTAATTTGTTTACGGTTATTCTGTTCTTAAATAATCTGCTTTACATATAATATGCAATGTTAGGTATTAGTCTTTTATCATTAATTAGCGAATATCTGCTAGTTGTAGGTCCTCCTTAGAGTTCAATTTGCATCTGATTATATGGTAGATATGTTTTATTCTAAGATCATTATTCTTCGACCCTTGTAGTAAAACGCTCATTTGTAATTATAAAAATGTAATTATTTACATATTTTTTATCCTTGTTACTCTGAAAGTAAATTCAATATAATAAACACATTTACAAAAAATCATTGCCTATTGATCTATCAATAGGGTTACTAAATTTAAACTCACCAGTTTAAGATCGCTTTGATTCACCGACTCTGTACTAGTTTATAAGATAATTCTAAATCAAAATAGATTCAGTTTTCCTTGTATTAATTACAGTATTACCAAGCGCGATTAATAAATTATTAAGGCGCAGTTTCATAATGTTTGATTACCAAAAGCTTAGAACAAAAGCTTTGGTGATTTGAGAAAAACTGTTTCTCAAATGATAGATGGGTTAAGTTTGCCATTGACCGATCCTATAGTTACTTGCTTAACCAAAAAAAAAAAACATAACCTCATTACTTTTTCTGTGCTCTTTGTTTATCCATGGTTTATTTTATTTATTATTTAACTTTTGTATCAACTGTTATATAAAACTGTAAAACCAAAATTTTAAAACTTATATTTGCTTTATGTCACGTAAGTCGTCACCGGATTGATTTGAAAAAAAACTTGGAGTATGTTTAGATTTGTTAGGAAGAGTTATAATGAGAGTTAGATACACCGTTTTATTCCAGAAATTTAGTAATGAATATAAACTATATAAGGGCTATCCATAAATCTCATAATGGGTTTCTCGGAAATTTTTAATCTCCCCTCTCACATGAGGGAACAGGATCTTTTTTTTGTAAAAATAATTAATTTTATTAATAAGATTACTTTAGACTTCATTCTACAAATTCCATTTTCAACTTATTATAGACAATTTATTACAAAGATATTAAAAATCTTACAGTACGAAGTATCACGTAATTGGTTTCAAAATTCCCGTCCCCCTGTTACGTGATCGACCGGGATGTTTTTGTGAGCCCCTCCCCTCTCGAGACGATCACCAGATTTATGAACAACCTCTTATTAGGACATATTTTTGGAAATAATTTTTAAATATTTAATTTTTAGCTCTAAAATTTAAAAAGTTTATTTTTTTGTATAAACCATATTTCTAAGATAGTACGAGAACTACCATTACAAAAATCTACTTGATATATCAATAACTAGGAATGCTTGAATTAATTTTTTTAATACCATCAAGAAATTGTTGTTGGTTGTAAAAGACAATGCATGGCAAGATTAACGCTTGTTTTTTGCAAACGATCTTGAGTAGTAACTAGTAGCCTATCTTGGACATCATCAATTACTAACTTATAATAAATAAGAGATATGTGGTAAATGAAACTTGCAATAAAACTCATCAAAATACGTAGATTCAAGAATAGTGTTGTAGTAGATATCGATGTACTGGTTAGCAGAAATATTTGCTTTATATTGATGATGTATAGATTTTTTAAGAGACGCTGAGACTTCACACATTACTCGACTTTATTAAGTATCTTGTTTTTTTACAAAAATATAAATTACGAAATAAAAACACTTCTAATAAATTTCCGACATGTTAAATAAATCAAATAAAATTAAGATAATAGATTAAATTCAAATGTAACAGCCAAATTCATTAAAAAGTTTTAGACGGGATCTGGTTGCTACTAAAGATAATTTGCTTATGAACTTGTTTGTATTATGTATGTCAATAAGCAAACTTTTATGTATCAAAGTTGCGATAAAAAACTAAGATAGAATCATGAGATCAGTAAAAGGAGTAAGCATCTTCTGAAAGTAAACAAAACTTTCCATTTTTGTCTGTTTGGTAATAGAAGAAACGATATTTTGTTGCAGTTTATTGTATTCGCTATTTTAACCAGCCTGATGATCGAATTGTTTCAGTTCGGTTTCCCGTCGGGGTGAGATGCTTATTATTGAAACTTGTTTAAAACTTGCAGATTTTCGTATGAGTTTTATCTGAATTCTAGACAATTTAAAAATTTTCTTGTGAACAGATCCACTCATCCCATCATGGCTTTTCAGTGGAGCTACGATCTCTCAAGAGTATAGGGAACAAAAGGTATCTTTAAAACAGCAATACAAAATACAAACAGTGAGATGTATCTGGACATATTTTGGTGTGTATTTTAACGCTCTCTATCACCAATCTTGAAATTGCAGAAGAAAAATAATATTGATTATATTAATATAATTATCTTACCAGAGTTATAGATAATCCCAAGCAAATTAGCAAATTATTGATAACAACAATGTCCAACAATAAAATTGATTTTTGCTAGAGATTTTATTTTCACTATATATCTTACTGTGATCCATGCTTTCAAGATTGAAGATTGTATTCCATCATCATGACATTAATTAAGGGTAATATTATGAAAATACTACATCTCTAATTAATTTTAAGTTAAAAAATTCATTTTTTAAGAAAAAAAAATTTGCAAAACTTGAAAAACATTTATATTATTTTTGTTATTGTCTTGGCTTTACCTAATTTTTCTATCACAATTTTTCCTAAAAGTTCAGGTTACTCAGTACTTTAACCTTTAATTAGTTTTTAACTAGAAAAATAATTTTCTTAGTATATAATTTCATATAATTCGATAAAAAGACATAATATCCTGACTAATAATTCCTGAGTGTCATGTTAAAGCCCAGCAAATTGCTAAAGATAATATAATCCACCCTAAGTAAGTGAATTTAATGATATTTGCTGAATTACAATTTCTCTCATCACAAACATAACACTCAAAAGCGGCCAAAGTGTAATTGAACTTGGCTAGTGCCTCTTTTTCCTTCATTTTTACAACTGCACATATATCTTCGGATTCGTGACGGGGATGAAAACATTTGCGGTATGTCAGCTCATTTCCAATAATTTCTCTCCCTAAAAGTAAAAAAATAAAATATTCAGTGTACTATTACTCATGAGGTGAGGTTTTATAAATCCATCACAGAAAACTATATAATTTATGGGTACAATTCGCTACCACTCATTTCATTTTAGAAATAATCATTATTTGAAAAGAAAAAACTGTATCAGCTAAATATTTGATGCAGTTATAAATGTAAATATGTTAATGTCGTGTTAACAGTAATTGACAATTATAAAAAAGAAATAAATTATTCGAAAATTTGAGTACAACAATATGATGAATATTTAAATATTTTGACAGAAACCCCAGAAGACATGATTTTGATGTTT
The DNA here is from genome assembly GCA_034092305.1 of Diaprepes abbreviatus. NCBI lineage: Eukaryota > Metazoa > Arthropoda > Insecta > Coleoptera > Curculionidae > Diaprepes > Diaprepes abbreviatus. The sequence continues at coordinate 25,417,077 of JASJET010000121.1, forward strand.
TATTTAGGATGTAATAATTTTTTAAAAAAAAACTATATTTAAGACTCAAATAAAGTGTTACATATTTTTGAAAAGCTTGTAACAAACTAAATCACATTATTCAAAAATATATCGGGTGTCCCATTTAAAAAAAACGCAATTTTGATATATTTCTTCACAACAGTTGAACCTATAAAAACTCCAATAATGCATAATTTTCAAAATCGCTCTGTATCTCCAAAATGAAGAGGTTTATGAAAATTCTGTTAGTAAAATCATCGAAAATTGGACACCCTGTACAAGAGATGATACGAGGGTTGCCTGAAAAGTTTCCAACCTAACAAAGAAATAATGCATTATTTCTTTGAATTTATTTTTCTTTTCCACTCTATTCTTCTTGTAAGTCTATACACTTTTCGCAGCGAAGCTCCTATCTCTTTAACTCGTCCACATAGTAGTTGACGTCTTTCTCTGCAAAATAGTTGTTTACGAAGATGATGGCATGTTCATTGAACAAAAATTTCTATTCTCCGAGCACAAATTTTAGTCTAGGGAATAAAAACATATGGCTTGGGGATAGATCTGATGAGTAAGGAGGGTGGTCAAGCAAATCAAACTGCAATTCATAGAATTTCACTTGAGAACCGCTAAGGTGTAAGACGGCGAATTGTCTTGGTAAAACAAAATTTTTTTCTTCTGTAAATGTGGCCGTTTTTCCACGATTCCACTTTTAGCTTGTCAACTAATGACGCGAAGTATGCTTCTGTAATAGTTTTTCTCTTTTCAAGATAGTATATTAAGATAACTCAAGAACTATCCTAGAAAACAGTCGTCATCACTTTTCCGGCCGAAAGAAGAGTCTTTGCCTTTTTTGAGCCGATTATTCTTTCGCAGTCCACTGTTTTGACTATGTCGTTCTGGGATGCAATGGTGTATCCAAGTTTCATCTAGAGTAATTAATCGAAGCCAAAACTCTGTGCTTAAACTGCGCCAACAGAGCTTTGCAAATGTCTACCCGAACACGTTTTTTGATTCCGAGTGAGCAATTGCGGCAGCCAGCGTGGACTCAGCTTTCTGATCTCTAAATTTTCATTCAACATATCAAAAATACGTTCTTTAGATAAGTTCATTGCCTGTTCTGTATCTCCAACCTGAATTCCACAGTTGTCTAGCACCATTTAGCGAACTTGAGCGATGTTATCATCAGTGGTTGCCATTTTTGACAATCTCAAATGTTCATCGTCACTTAAACTAGTAAGGCAACATTTAAATTCAACTGTCCAAAATTGCACGGTGGTAGATGATAGTGCAGAGTTTTCGTACACAGCGTCCAACTCGCCTTTAAGCTACTTAAGCGTATTGGCTTTCAAAAACAAATATCTAATTAGAGCTCGATACCAGATGATGTCAATTTTCACAAAAATACTTGCATCGACTCACTGAAACGACTCATGCGAAATGATTGCAATGGTTGTGAGTAGATTTCAACGCATACGCGAACACTTTCCCCAACTTTGGATGAGGGTGTTTATACATATATGTCAAACTCTCGGCATTGTACAGAAGGTGCCAATATATAATTTATTTTAGGGTGTCTCATAATGGAAATATGTGGCTCAAAGGAGGTACCAAGTAATTTACCTTTTGGGCGGTAACCTTTGAGCAGACTTGTATATTTTAATGAAATTTTGGTATGTTATTTAACCGATAGTTCTTTCATTACCTCTATTTTCAGTTTCACAGTGGTGGTAAATTTTTTTAGAACCGATTGTATTAATTTTTGAGGAAAAAACAATAAAAAGTAAAACTTATATAAAAAGTAGTCATCGAAAACTCTCAAAATCAATTATTTTTAATTGAAAAACAAAACCATTCAAAAGTGTAAACAATTGTTTTTCGTCACTTATTATTATTATATATGTATGTATTTAAATGTTCGTCTGTAAAAACTAAATGGAATAATTAATAATTGAAAATCGATTATAATAAATAACAAAAAAAAAGTGCATCGAGCGGGGATCGAACCCTCAGCTCTCGGAGCATCAGTAAAACGCTTACTCAGTTGCGCCACGATGGCTAATGTGAGAGAGCTTCTAAAAGAGTATCGCACTTGTCAGCATATAACGTGTTAGACTTTAAAATTTTTTTCACAACAATCAAATGAGCGATGGCACGAACCCTTTTGGTGATTTCTTTAGATAACCTTAGTAGGTATAATTTTTTAGTGTCATCAAAATCGATGATAACAAGACGGCGATCTTCCCTTGTCAATAGCAGTGGCTATGTAACGTATTTCTTTTGGGGCGAATTTTGTTCTATTACTCTATGCAGTTCGTTGATGGCATCAGTTTTAGAAGATCTCACAACAAAAATCTCTAGAGATACTCTGAAAAAATTAAAAAATTGCAAATATCGCCAAATATTTTGAACTACATATCTTAAATTTTGATGGGAACTGGAAAGTACTAGGTAAAGCGTTTAAAGAACAGGAATGGGGAGATTAATAGAATAAAACTAACAGTAGGAGAGATTTTGGCCGAAATTTGGTCATCATCCGTAATATGGCATTTCTCCATTATAATATGTTCACTCATACCACTTGTTACATTCCTGCGCAGGCAGACATCCTAATGGATAGAGGGTGTAGCTATAAGGAGTGCATGTGTGCTATTTTTTGTAAATTTTTTGGCAAAAGGGTGTATCAGGTATTTGTCCGCTATTTCTACCACGTGGTGTTGGATTCCTAAGAAGTCTAAATCCAAAAGAGTGGACAGCTAAGTGGATACAGAGGGCTGTAAAATGTACCACTTGTGTATGGACTCTCGTATCTCGATAACCATTTGAATAATTTTGACTTATAACATCTTTTTATTTTGTTTTTACATACTCATATCGAATCCATGAAAAATTTATCGATATATTAATAAAAATCGATTTTATCGCAAATTTTCCGATTTTTTAAAAATATTTTTCAATTTGAAAATGCTCATATTTTGATAATCACTGCCTCAATTTTGACTTTTCACATATAAGTTATTTTGTTTTTTAAATGAAGAAAAAAAATCTATATTTATTTTTGCAATATATCGAAAAATATCAATTTTATAAAAATTTTTCGGTATTCCGATACTTTAAATATGATGTGTAACGGCTCATAAAATATCACGTGATAGTTTTTGACGTATGAGGTCTCATTTTAGGTGTCTTTAATTACCGATGTAGCTCTTACTTCAAAATTTAATGATATATCGACAAAAACCCAGTTTACAGCAATTTTTTTTTATTTTTTAAAAATTTTACGAATGTATCAGTTTTCATTTGTCGTTTTTCATGGCAGATTAATTTTTTGTAGTTATTTTCATGATCCTAATATCACATTCTGTTTTAGTAAGCATCGATATTTCCAATTGTCAATTAAAGAACATCAAAAATCCACAAGAGGCAACAAAGAAGCTGATCACGATTTCTATATACCAAGACCCAATCAAAAGAGAGCAGGAGACTTTGTGCGTGCGTGCGTGCGTGCGTGGGTGCGTGTGTGCGTGCGTGCGTGTGTGCGTGCGTGCGTGCGTGCGTGCGTGCGTGGGTGTGTGTGCGTGTGTGTGTGTAAACTTAAAATTGAGGCAACGGTTGGCAAATTAAGCACATTTTCCAATTTCAAAAAATTGAAAAAAAAAAAAAATTTTCCATAAATTAGGCACCAGTATGAAAAAAACAAAAAAAAATGATATCTGATAAGCCAAATCAATCAAGTGCTTATCGAAGTACGTGAGTTCACATACGAGATAAGTGCTCCAGGGGAGCGGTACATTTGACCTCGTTTTAGGGCCCTCTATATCCACCTATCTATCAGCCTTTTTGGATTTAGACTCCTTAGGGGTCCAACATTATATGATAGAAATAGCGAACAAATTAGTGATGACGATATTTTGCCAAAATTTTCGCCTCCTTTACCCCTATTTGCCACCGTCTTTGTAACGACCCACGTATCCACCCTTTAGTATTTCGTTTCGTTATGTCAAGACCTTTTGAGTGGATAAATTTTCAAGTTTATTATCAACGCGGACAATTTCCTATTACACATTAGGAATGACGGCGAAATTTCGGCTTTATCTCTTACACACATAGTAGAGTTTTTATTGAATGTCGTGATACCTTATAATATTGTGAGACAATCATTGAAAATACACTTGAAAATACACCTTATATTCGGTAAAAGTAAAGTTTAAAAGAAATAATAGAAAACTTTAAGTGTCTTATCAGGGTCAGTAAAAAAAGACTGCGAGTAAAGTGAATTTACCAAATAGACCTTAATTATTAACAAATTATTACCATAATGATTTTATGAAACAAAGTATGTAAGAAGTTAAGCATTTATTTTTTTTATCAACATTTCAACAAATTGCAGATTATGTGCCTCCGAAGAGAGTGATTATGAAGATGATCACAAATGTAAAATATGTTTTTGTTAACAACTACTATGATTATCACCGGAAGTCATGACAAATTCTCGCTATATATGTTTCCACTTTTACTTATAAAACATACACATCTGGTATTGTTTTTTGTTTGTTCTAAATAGCCAACAAATAAAAAACCAAAAGAAAGGTAACAAATTTTTTACAAGTTAATAATTATTATTGTAAAATAAAAACACCAACATACACACCTGGTAACTATTTTTGGGATTTTTGGAGTTAATGTAATGTACTAAATAAATGCCGGATAAGAAAAAGTAATATAAGGTAGCTAGTCAACACAATTCCCTTACAACTGTAATATTTATTATTTTCAATTATGAAAAATTTTTGCATTTATTAATTTAGCACTTAAAAGCACACCAGAAATGCAACAAAAGAAAACGTTTGCAAATTCCTATATCAATTATGCTAATTTACTTACATCTATTTCTCGTCGTACTGATATACTTAATGCAGTAACTATCATTACTAGCACAGTCTCTAGGAGATACCTCATTATAATCCATAGGATCATCACATTCGCGGGTCCCTGAGCAGTAATAACATGAATCTGTAGCGTTAACTCCTAAAAAGAAAATATGTCAAGAAAGGCGAAGAATCATATTTTATACACCAGTCTGAAATAAATTTCCTTTTATAGTTTTTCAATTAGTGATACACACATAATAACATATAAGACAGTCCTTCTATAGAAGAGTTTCTATCTGTATTTTTTGCTTTCAACTATTTTTATTATGAAACAACTTATCAAAATTAAAATGTTTATTGTCATAAAAAAAATCACAAGCAATAGTAGGTATAGACGGCGTCAAAATAATGCAACCCTTATAAAACCAATAAAAGCCGTCATGCACTACAGAGTATATTTACATTTATTAGTTTGGTATATAATTAAAAATAAATAAATAATTTCTTGGACATTCGGAAGGTTTCAAATTTATTAGTACTGAATAAGATCTCAAAATAAAACAATTTTTTATTTTAAATTTCGAAGAAAACGAATTTTTTTTTTATAAAACTTACGGGTGTTTTTTAGAAGAGTGATGATCTCCCATCACTATATCAATTTGTCTTTATTATAAAAAATAAAAATAAGACATTTTAAAGTGAAAATGTCTGTTTCTGTTAATTTTTTCTTTAATGTAAAACAAATAATAATCTTATTACTCTTTTTTGGGCAATGATTGTTCTTTCAATACATTTTGATCTACCCTTCACGTCAATATTATCGTTAAGAACAGCTTATGTGGAGGCATAATGGACACATATCGCAACTTAGCTAAACCTTTTCAATCGATATAACAAAAATAAGCTCCTATTGAATATTTTACAAACAAACTCAATCTATTCAGACCCACCCATATGCGTGTGAGTACTTACAATCAAAAGATCAGCGGAATTAGAATTTATAACATGTTGCCAAAACTAAAAAATTATTTATACCATATTTCCCGTATAAACCAATGATTCAAATTACCCAAAGTATGCAATTTATTCCAGACGAACTGTAGATTAACAGAATCAAAAGCTCGCAAAACGCCAAGTAGTAAACCACATTTTGATATGATTACCACTCTTCTAAAACTTTGTGAGTAGCTTCACTTTGATGTGTCCAACGCTTTTGTGAACGAGGAAAATTTACAATTTCGGAGCGTCGGACTGAAAGAATAGCGCATAAAATTTGTCTGGATATATATATATATATATATATATATATATATATATATATATATATATATATATATACATTGCATGAATTTGATTTTAAAGAGGCCTACATTTTAGATAGAGAATTACCACAAACTTGTCAAAGAGATGAAATGATACATGTCAAAAACCTTAGTCAAACCATAACTTGATTAATATGACGTATCCAGAGCTACACTATAATAAATATTATAAATTGTGAAGTGATGGCTTGACTCAACTCTATATAAAAACTCTATGTAAACACACATAATACACATCCCTTATTTCTTATCTTTTACGAGATATTCATAGTTCAAAACAAGTTCTCAACATCACTTAATTACTAATTGGTTTATCTAACACAATTTTGATCACCTGATTTATTAATCATACTATGGACTGTGTAAGTACTTATTAAATTTGATGTAATTTATTTCTCAATGTATAAAATCCTTCAGATTACATAGGTCAGGAATAAATTAAAACTAAGTATATACATATATATATATATATATATATATATATATATATATATATATATATATATATATATATATATATATATATATATGTTTATACGGATTTCACGGATTCCTCCGTGTGAGATGCATTAGCAGTGGTTATATCCACATTATGCTGTTGTAGTGTTGAAATCACATTCAGCAAACGTACAACTATATGCAACTCCGTATGTAAGTGAAATAAATGGGAAACAGTAAATGCAAACTTCTCTCCATCATATCCCTTCTGTGTTAGAGGTTGCACAGTTAGAATAAATTGTAATAAAACACAATTCATCCTATTCCACCACCATCGAGATGGTGGCCTACCTGTACCACCATACCGAGAAGAAAGTCAAAGCTTACACTCCCCGCCACAGTGATACAGCAGAGATACATGTTTCGTCTCTCACTAGACTCATCAGGGTACCGACATGCACCTGGCTGTGCAAAGGACAGATCGGAAGGAAGCATGCAACACTGAACGCGGCTTCGCCGACCTCTCATCGGATGGCTTATATATGTTTATACGGATTTCACGGATTCCTCCGTGTGAGATGCATTAGCAGTGGTTATATCCACATTATGCTGTTGTAGTGCTGAAATCACATTCAGCAAACGTACAACTATATGCAACTCCGTATGTAAGTGAAATAAATGGGAAACAGTAAATGGAAGGAAGCATGCAACACTGAACGCGGCTTCGCCGACCTCTCGTCGGATATATATATATATATATATATATATATATATATATATATATATATATATATATATATATATAAATTTTTCTTCGGTCTAAGTTTGTCTGTTTTAAATTGAAAGATTACAAATTTACATTTTTCTGACGTTTCGCTCTACACGGTGAGCTCTATCAAAGTTGTGCATTTCTTCATATCTACAATATAACAATTTTTTTTAATTATTAATTAAATCACAGTAATTGTTACACAGATATACATTTAGATTTGTAAATTAAAGTTTAAAATTAATAAAGACAAAACAATAATCAAATCTTAAAATAGTCTAAAATTAAAATAACAATGAAAACGGTACAAAGGTAAAAAACAATCAAACCGTAAATAATACATACCTTAAAAGTAGCATGACAGGTGTGTTTAAAAGCAAACTAAATTATTAATCTTTGCTATGTAATCAGATACGAGTATGTTGCTTTTTATATTAGCAAAAAATGGAAAAGAATACATAATTGTAATAATAATAACGCATGTGTTAAGGGTCTACAATAGATTTCGGAATAACATTAAGTAGGCCAACTTGACAGTCATCAACAAAGAAAAAAAATTTTTGTTTAATCACACTCTCTACTCGTTCACTTCGCGTCAAATGGATAAGTGCTGCGGCCAAAATTTGAAGCGATGAAAAAATATATGTGAGGATCCATTTTGAAACTTGAACAAAAAGCTACAAAAAGCCATGTGCGCCTTTACAAAAATCAAGATGACGACATCAAGATGTCGGACATAAACTCAGCAATTTTAACAAATGAATCGAATCATTGCTGCCGTCAAAATCTGAAGCGATGAAAAAATATGTATAAGGGCTCATTTTGAAGCTAGGGGGCAACAACATGCCAGCCATAAGTTCAGAAATTTTAAGAAATGAACCGAATGATTGCTGCCGCTAAAATGGAAAATGTGTATAAGAGCTTATTTTGAAGCTTGAACTTTGGACTACAAAATGACAAATTCGCCTTTGCAAAAATCTAGATCGCGGCATCAATATGGCAGCCAAAAACTCAAAAAAAAATTATAAATCACCAGAAACTTGAAACTAAGAGTCTTCCAACATAAACAGTCGTGCTTAAAACAGTTTCAAGGTCGTTACCGAAAGTAATGATCAATGATGTAGAGTAACGAATTTGAAATTACAAAGTGGCGGATCCAAGATGGCGGTCTTATAACCGAAAATCGTATAAAATTCCTTTAGAAATACTGTAACCCTTTTCAGATTGGATCTGAAGAAGTTTTAAGATCGCTCATAACAAATCTAGCTAATAAAAACTCCAATTAAAAAATGGTATATTCAAGATAGCGTACACTGTAATAAAATTTCCAAAAGTCACTCGACGATTCAATTTTTTTGACTAATCTTGTCATATTTTTCCTAAAGTAGTGTAATATGCTTCCGAGAGTCACTAAAACAATGCCGGAATATGCTACCATAATTTCAAAAATTAACAAAGAAAGAAACAGACAGGATCTGTAATTCACTACTTTTACATGGAGAAACAGGATACAAATGTGCTGACACCTACTAAAATGACAGGATTAACGAAGTGTCAACCCACATTTCCTAAGAATTATAGAATGCACATAATTATGTTGTGTGTCTATGTCAATGTGTATCTGAATCGATTTGCAAGTATGTATATGCCTGTCTTTAACTGTATTTGTCTCTGTCTGTATATGTTTTGTATATATCTGCCTGTATATGTATATGTCTTGATCAGTGTCTGTATCTGTCTATGCCTGTATCTGCCTGTGTATGAATTCATATGGGGCAATGTCTGTATTTTAAAAGATCTGTTAAACAAACTAACCTGAGAAAGACCATCGAAAACTTATCAATGATCTTCTCACGACTCGCAAGTGCCCTTCAACTATCCTAAAAAGGACTATTGAAAATCACAATGCTGGTTTCAGCAATAGAAGCATAGATCGAGTGATGAATCTAAACTGTCAGAGAAACTGTTTTGAGTAATTCAATTTTTGCCAGAAAAACTCAAATTAATACCTTGTCCAACGGTTATTTTCAGAATAGTCGTAGAGTTTTTCAATTGTGTCTTGCAGGAGATCGGTAATAAATTTTAATAAATTTTACATTCTTTCTTGAGACAGTTATTGATTTTTTCATTGTTCACTGCTAATATCTGCATTGTGTCTCTCTTTGTCTCCATTTTGTGGCTAGGATTTTTACATACTAGATTTGTAATAAGCGATCTTAAAACCTCTTTAAATCCAATCTGAAAAGGATTACAGTACTTCTAACAGCAATGTATATGAATTTCAGCTATAAATCCGCCATTTTGTGATTTTGAATATGTCACAGCCAATTTGCAACTAACAAACTCATGTAAAATTGGATTTTAAAGCATTCTGGTATTCCTAAAGAAATTTTATTGAATTTCGGCCACTTTTCCAAAATCTTGGGTTAGCCATTTGGTAACTTGGAATCTATCACATCGGATTTAAAATAGGTGACATTCCAAATCCCTGCCAATCCACTTTGAAACAAATATGATATTTTTGAAGGCATTTACATCGAATCTTGGGCTAAAGTCCAACATATTGGATCTGCTATTTTGTAATTTTAAATTTATTATACTAGATCATTGATACTTACTTTCGGTAACTACTTTTGAATTGTTATAAGATTGTTTGTGATGGAAGACTTAGTTGGAAGTTTCTGGGGATTTATAAAGATTTTTTGAGTTTTTGGAAGCCACATTGACGCCGCCATCTTGACTTCGGTGAAACCGCATAAGGCTTTTTGTAGTTTTTTGTTCAAGCTTCAAAATGCGCCCATAAACATATTCTTCCATAGCTTCAAATTTTGGCGGCAGTACTGATTAAGTTCATTTCTTAAAATGCCTAAGTTTTTACCCGCCATATTGATGCTGCCATCTTGATTTTTGTAAAAGCGAACACGGTTTTTTGTTGATTTTTGTTTAAGCTTCAAAATGAGCCCACACACATATTTTTTCATTGCTTCAAATTTTGGCCGCAGCACCTTGCTTATTTAAATTTAGCGCCATGAAGCAATGGTAGTGAGGGTATGTACACTCGAGAGAACGGAGCGTAAAGTTGTAGCTCTGCTTGGTTTAGTTAGCATCATGGAATGAACGAAGGTAAAACGCCCTTGCTGTCGAGGTATACTTTTCTAACTGCCACTCAATCATCGCCACGCAACGTGCATTCCGTACCCATTTCAATATTGGGCGCCGTGGTCGTCTTCCTGGCCAATAGTCGATTGTGTCATGGGTAAACAACTTCAGGCCAACTGGAAATCTGAAGAAAAAAACTGGCCTTCCACGAACAACAAGTTCACCCCAAAACATTGACATAGTAAGGCTTTATGTTTCGCGACCCCCTCAGCACTTTGCACACAAACATGGCTGCTATTGAATTGTTTTCTCATTCTGAGAGGCAAATTCTTCATGAGGAACTAAAATTTCATCTCTACAAATTGGCTATATCACGACACGCTTGTTTTCTTCAGTGATAAGGTTCACTTCCATCTTTTAGGGTCTGTAAATAAGCAGAAGATACGCTATTAGATCCCTGATAACCCCAGATAACTTCATCAGCGCCCCCTTCGTTCATAACATGTAACTGTTTGGTGTGCACTATACCGAGTTGGAAAAATTGGTCCTTGACTTTATGAAGAAAATGAAAGGTGCAGTTTCAGTGACTTGTGACCGTTATTTTCATTTGATTCACGCTGGACAAGATTGATATTGGAGATATACGATCACAGCAGGATGGTACTATGGCAAACACAGCGCGTATCTCAATTACTATTTAGCGGTAACACTGCCCCGGACGCCTCATCTCATTAAGAGGCAATCTGCACTGGCCACCCGGTCGCCTGATTTAGCCACCTGCAACTATTTTTTGTTAGGTTATCTAAAATTTCTTGGTTCCAGCAATCCTAGGATCTTGCCTTTTTTTAATTTATTATTGACCTTTGTAATGGCATCTGAATGATTTTATACATTGGGAAATAAATTAAATTGAATTAAATAGGTACTTACACAATCCAGGGCATGATCAATAAAACAGGTGGTCATAATTGTGTTAGATAAACCAATAAGTAATTAAGTGGTATTAAGAACTTGTTTCGAACTATGAATATTTCGTAAAAGATAAAAAGTAGGGGATGACTGAAATGAAAAAAAGTTCGCAACGTCTTGTGTGTTCGTATATGTCAAGCAGTAATGTTTCATCAGGTGTTTATGTAATTTATGCAAATCAAAGATTATAATTGTCTTCGGTGCAAACTGATAAAGTGATGTCATGAATATATAAAATTTTTTATTTTATACTATGAGTGTTACTTACACTTACAGGTTTCCGTGTATTATCGTGAGATCATATTTTTGTGTAGAACTGGTGCTGCTTGATTTAAATTTCCAGAACCGTTAGATGGAATAGATGTTCAACATAATTACTATAATCAAAATAAAAGGCACCAAAAACAATTAAATTTACAAGGAAGTTACTCGTTTTTGAATGATACATCAAGATAGGTAACACTACGCCAAATTAAAAAAATTCAGGTGTCAGAAGTTGTGATTCATTAGTCTAATAAGTAAATAACATAAATCAACATTTCGTTTCAATGTAATATCTGAGTACAGAAATAATGAATTATATATTTTTCTTGGATTTAAACACTCTCATCCACATGGGTCGAAACAACAACTTCTCTAAAAAAGACGTCACGGAGGCCTCAACTGTGCGCTTAGATTTCGTTTGATCTTGTAATAAGTCCAATATGACGGTCTTGTAACAACTACTGTAATATGTCGTAAATGCGACATTGTCAGATTTTCCAAAATTTCTAAATAGAGAGCTTGGAAATAAGTTTTATTTGGTAATGTGTCAATTACTGCATTAAAATAGTCAACATATGAACACATGTCTAAGGGAGCAGTGTTTTCTAGAAATTATTGTTTCACACTGATTTTTGTTGTGAATGGTTAAAGATCAATATCTAAAGAGAAAGACAGTATAATATGATACTCCCTGTTCCGTGATTTTTTTAATAATAATATAAATATTTGCGTTGAAAAACCACATTTTATGCTACATTATTACAATTTGATGTAGTATAACAAAATAACAATAATGATTCCTGGACAGGCAAAGATCTGGTAACGTTGCATCATATCTGAATAGCTCTTTGGTTTCTTACTGCCCACGTTTCTTTGATTGTCGTTTGGTATTATTGTGTTTCTGCAAAATCTCGGTGCATTACAAGTCTAAATAGTGTTATAAAAACTTTTAAGATGCCATGTGTATCCTGTTGTAAAGAAATGACCCAAATTCCCACGTGTCTATATTCGGTTTTCCAATGACAATTGCTGATTAAAATGGTAGAAAACGATTCATCGTGATAATTTTGTGTCCAGTGATACTCGTAGTAGCGGAGTTTATAGGTGTCATTCTACAAAAAGCATTTTATTTGGAAAATATCCTAACAGGATTCTAAAACGGATGAAATAATTTCTTTAAAATTAAATATATGAAGATTAAACAACACAGCTCACCAAGTTAATTTCTCAGTTGCCCAAATTACTTATCAGTAACTATAACGCATCGAAGAAGCAGAAAAGAAAGTTTAAAGAACTAGAGGAAAATGGAATTCAATATGGTATTAACGATAGCGAACTCAAACTTTTAACACATCAAGAGTGTAACAGTCTTTTTTTAGTTTTATGCCTAATTTATTTAAATCTGGAATTCTGGCGAATTAAACCATTTTTTTTGCAACTGGCCATTCTAGCAGTCATGGAAAATTGTTAAAGAACAAAATCAGTGATCAATTGTGTGTTTTATTTTTAGATTTGATCAATCTGTACCAAAATCATATACCTATATTCTATATTTTTCGTTATAATCGTCGAGTTCAATAAATTATATTATTCTTATTTTACGCACGCCATAACTTCATCAAAAAATTTCGGAATGCTGAACCCGATATTTTTCTTTTGTTTCAGGGGCCAGCTTTAAAATCATATCCTAGCTTATTAAATCATATCCCAGCATTTATAGCCTGCCTTTATGACATTTAAAGCATTTATTGTATTTAATGCTTTTCTAACAATATTTCAAATTTTATTGCAGTTATTCGCATTTATCCCAAATTATTCAAGTCTTAGCTTGACATTTTTTTCATCATTAATAGAAATATTACATATTTCTTCGATATCAACTACTTCTGCTAACAAATGTTTCGCGTTTGATTCCCTTTTGACCACATATACCAAATAACTCACAAGGAGGTATGAAAACACCCGACAACTGTTCTGTTTCTAAGTAGGTATTCCATTGGTTGAGACCATCTTTTGGTGACTGCAGCCCGATAGCATGTACTTACAAACAGATAAGTAGCTGTATTGTTTAGATTTGTACGAAAAAAAACGTAATATCATAGTGTAAAGGACATTGCAATTTCCGTTGACGAACAATGTCGTTGCTATATTGATTATTGATCTACAACTACCATATGTTTTTACTAAAGTAAATTTCATAATTTAGTACACGTATTTTGAGTTTTATTTGGATTCCTGGAGTTTAATTTTAATATTAAGTAATTAAGTGTTATAAGAGCTCATATATAACTTTAAAGTGATTAATGATTTGTTTAAAACTTACAGTTTATCGGAATGTGGTTTACTATAAATAGAAAATTTTCTTTGGGATTGAACATATCCGGTACTTTATATTACATGGCCTTTTCATATCAACTATAATTGAGAAATAAATGGGTATTTATATGGACAACTAGTAAATGTATAAGTACAAAGTAATAAACACGAGTGGTTTGATGAATTAGGAGTTTAAAACTATTGATTGTTATACGTAAAACCTAATTAGACATTTATATATCTCGATATTTGTGCTGGAGAAAAAAAGTTTGCATGTTGTGCGGCTCTAAAAAATGCATGGTTTACAACAAAACATGCTGTTAAAATTTAGTCTCTTTATAAACTTAAAGCCACGTTTCTATCTAGGTCAGAAAGACACTATGTAAAACTGATAGTAAAAAGTTTGAATCATTTTGTGATTAATATCCCTTATCACCTAAATGTGTACTGATGATTATTCTAATGAAATTAATGAAATACTATTGTATTATGTATGTATTGAAGAATATCTTATGGGTAATCTAAATCCAGAAATGATAATGTTCACTTATTTGGCAGGATATTGCAGCCACATTACTTTAAAGAAACTAAAATTATTGCAAACATTTATTAATATGCTATAAAGAACTCATTGTTGAAGATAATTGTAATCTCATAAATAACTTAAAAAGCAAATAATAATGTGATATTTTAAGTACCTCGAGGTTATAACGTCACATATCAGCACTGTATTCAGCCAGCCACAGCACGATTTTCTCTATGAAAAATTAAGAAAGAGGCGGAAAAAATCTATTGATCTATATGTGGTGGACGCACCTATATATATTGTTGGATATTCTCACGGGTGTGATGTGTATTCGAAGGTTTTCGGGTATCCCGTGTATGTGCTGAGTCCCTCTCAGGACTGTAAGGCAGCTGACATTTCGGTGAAATCTCATTCACCATTTTCAAAGCTCACTGTATGGCGTCCCTCGTAGTAAACGATGTCGTTGCTATTCTGAACAAACCAAACAGTTTCTGTTATATATGTAGTAAAGTGACACTGAAATCTAAACGAAAGACTTTGAGCCCACTTATAATAAAAATCTATGAGTTATATTATGTGTGCAAAGTTGGCGACTAAGACAAAACGTGGGCTCCCAAAGTTTGCTGCCACACTTGCTCAAGAACCGTAACAGGATGGCTATTGGATATTCACAAGCCTATGAAGTTTGGAGTGCCAATGATTTGGCGGAAACCTCAGAACCATTTTGACGATTGCTGGTTTTGCTTAACAAAAATCCAAGGATTTTCTAGTAAAACCAAATATAAAATCGAATATCCCAAATATCCCCTCAGCCATAAGACCTGTACCGAATGACGCTGCTAGCATACCTGTCCCTAAGCATCCAAAAACAATACGCAATTGACTCGAAATCGGAAGAACTAGATGATTTTGAACCAAAAGCCGGTCCAAGTTTTCAAAAGAAAAATGATTACGAATGTAGTAGCAGTAAACAGCCCCATTTTATATCTCAGGAAGATCTCAACGATCTTATTCTTGATTTGGATTTTCCCAAAACAAAGTCACAGTTGCTTGGATTTCATTTACAATCTCCTACAAAAGCGGTAGAATTTTCCACGTTTCGGAAAAAGCAGTCTGTGCTGGCTTATTTTTTTCAATTGCAAATGACTGACTTCTGTCACGGTATTTAGGGTTTAATAAACGAACTTGGCCTTTCTTATAAATCTATCGAGTGGCGACTATTACCTGACTCTCCAAAGACAACTCTAAAGGCAGTTTTATTGTTTAATTAAAATTAACAACCATCTATTCCCATTGAGCATGCTGTATATATGAAAAAAGTTCATTCATAGCATAAGATACGAAGATCATAAATGAAATATATGTGCCGATCTAAAGGTTATTGCACTACTTAGCGGCTACAGAGTAGCCAAAACAAATATTGTTATTTTTAATGCGAATGGGAGAGCAGAGTCAGAAACAAACATTATGTCATTGAAGAACTACCGTTACTTGAAAACATTGTGCCCAGTCTAAAAACGTCCTTGGTGAACCGTTAGTAGAGCAGCAGAAAATTTATCTACCTCCTCTTCATATAAAACTAGGCCTTATAAAAAATTTCGTTAAAGCCTTAAATAGAGAAGAAAATGCTCTTCTTTATTTGAAACAAAAATTCGTAGGTATAAGTGAGGCAAAGCTTACAGAAGGAATGTTCGTTGGGCCGCAAATACGAAAACATTTTAAAGACAAAAATTTAGTTGAAGAACTTATCCAATCTTACAAGACATTAGGTTCCAACATGTCACTTAAGCTGCATTTTCTTCCCTTCCATTTGGAATTCTTCGCTGATAACTTAGGTGCAATTTCAGACGAACACGGAGGAAGATGTTATCAGCAAATTGTTCAAATTAAGAAGCGGTATAGTGGAAAATAGACCCCAAACATGTTAATGGTTTACTTCATTTTATTATATTAGATTAAGTATATTTTGTAAAAAAAAAGTTATTTTTTTAAAATCTTTGAAAATTCACTAGATTGCTTATGGGGTTTGGGTTTCTCATATTTTATATTCTTCTTTTCTTCTCTAAAAACTTATGAGTGATACGTAAAACCGAGTCCAAATGCGAATTCCGCACATTACAGTAAATACAAAAAGCTCAAAACAGTAATATTATGCAGCGGTAAAGATTTCAAAATGCAGAATAGTGTTATTGATGATTTCTTTTGAGGAATCTGACACTTAATACAAACGGGATATCAGCAGATCAAATATATGTGAAATTTAAGAAAATAACATCAAAATTGTGGGCAAATCTTATAAATTTAATAAAATTATTTTCTCTCAGAATTTAAGGTGATGACGGAAATTTTATTTATAGTTTTTAATGGCTTTTAAGGAAACGTATAATTAGTTGATTTTATTTTAACTTTAATAACATATGGGGAATGGAAACTAGGAAATATATTTTAACTGAGGGATGAATCTACATTACAAAATTAAGGAAGATAAGTTACTAAATATTAAATAATTTTAAACAATACCTATATGCTCCTATGACCATATCGATTTTAAATAATTTATAATCAAAGATTATTTTCCTCTAATAAATTATGAATGATAAAAATAATTTTTTGGAATGTGATTTTTTCATTATCTCTATATAATTATGTTTTGTTCCTTTATCAGTTTAGGGTTAATGATTAAATTATTACGAATTTTATAATTTTATATACCTGGAAATTGTTTATGTTTATAGTTTAGGTTTTTTAATCTACCTAATGAAAAAAGAGGTTATCAAATCGTCGTGTATATTTATTTATCCTTTTAGTTTAATGTATGTTCACATTTAACTTAGGATAGTAGGGAAATATTTTAATAAAATTTTTAACGTGATACGAGGAGTTCTCCGTGTTGGTCCCATAAACATATTTCGTAGTCGACTACATTGGGATATATGTAATTTTTGATAGTAGTGGAATATTTTGATCTGTCTTTCAGTAAATTGTAGAAGGTAGTGTTAAGAGAAATTGGTTATAAACATTTTTAGGGTAAGTTTATGCAGGTATGCTACAGCGACACTGCGAAAATTAGATGAAACCTCTACAGAGAGTAATGTGTTACCTTGGGGATACTTTTTCGGACGTGTCTGCCATACTCTGATATTATTTCTGACGTTGAAACCAATTGCCCAACCCCAATCAAAAGAGCTGCAAAAAGAGATTGACATATTGTAAACGTGGTAATAATCCACAACAGCATATTGTGAGCTACAGAATCGTTCGAGAGCTGCAAGGCACTGGGACCCGATGCGGTCGAATTAATGCAGGTCAAAGAGATTATCATTTTTGGGCTCCACAGAATTCAAAGAACAAGCATAGCTTCAGGATATTTATCCTCGGTTTGGAAAAAATCTAAAATCATCTTTGTGCTGAAGCCTGGGAGAGACTACTCTCAGACGGAGTTCTTTAGGTCAATTAACTTGTTATATTTTTTGCTGAAACTAACAGAGAAACTAGTTGAAAGGCACATATGGGAAAACCTCCCTCAAAGGGAGGCCATTATACTCCATCGATAACCTTCTTTGTTATTAAAGGAGTATTTGACCATACCTTCATTTCCATGATAACGTCCGCCAGAACACATGACAAACCGTAGAGGTGTCTGTAACCCAAGGTTGCCCACAGAGAGGGGGTTCTATCCTTGTTCCTATGTTCCTATAGTATATGCTGACGATCTAGTCATATTCATCGTTGGGACACACGGCAAAACATTATAAGAATTAATGCAAGGAGATTTAACTATATTAGAGGAATGGTGCATTAAGGAGTACATTAGGGTAAATTCTGAAAAATTACACTCACATTATTCACTAAAAGAAGAAAGCTTGGTGAATGAAATCTACAAACCCTATTTAATTTAAACTGCAGATGAACTAATAGGTTAGGTATCTAGGTAAAATCGGGGATGCAAAGATTATTTGGAACTCA
This sequence comes from Diaprepes abbreviatus, assembly GCA_034092305.1. Classification (NCBI taxonomy): domain Eukaryota; kingdom Metazoa; phylum Arthropoda; class Insecta; order Coleoptera; family Curculionidae; genus Diaprepes; species Diaprepes abbreviatus. Next base: position 25,435,614 of record JASJET010000121.1, read on the forward strand.
CTTGCAGAAAAATGGGAAATTAAAACTACATATTCTATAATGGTTGTACACTGCAGTGGTAAGATACATGATAACCTATGGCTCGGTTCTATGATGAACAAAAATCAGAAGCGGACCACTATGGAGGATATGCATCCCGGGAACCATGAGAAGAACCCAACAGCAACTATGGAAACCCTACTAAACATCCCTCTCCTTAATATAATAATCAAAGGTGGGACGAGGGTAGAGGCATTCAGGCTGGAATAAAACAAGATCTAGTGAACTGGATATGCCAGCATTAAAGGCATGTTGACGAACTCATTGTTAGAGATAAGCAGTGACCACATGCCATGAGCCTATATCTTTGACAGGTCCGGCACCATGCAGACCGACTAGAAGGCATGACCTGGTTGATCACTAAGTCAGCCAGAAAAACCTCATTTGGTTTACAGACGGGTCTAAAACTGATTATAATAGGAACAGGAATACACGGGGTACAGCCAGATTCAGCAAATTAAAGTAATTGCAAAAAATTTTATTTCAACATAGAATCCTCCTTTTTAATAAAATGAAATATTTTTTTGTTAAACTCAAAAATATCCAATGTTAGATAGTATATAAAATTATTGCCGAGAAATACATATGTAGATAAATGCAGGTGCTTGGAAACATGGAAATTTGTTTCAAGTGTTGGATCAACTTATAACAATAAATAAGTGAGCCAACTATTACGAAAAAATTCTGAAATAGTAGAGCTGAGTAATTGTCAGTTATATCAACAGGAGACGACATAATTCATGTTAATGTCTTAACAGGCAGAAATATAGTACAATAGCTGAAAAATAGATGAGCTGCAGGTTCCGAGGAGACTTCAGCAGAGTTTCTTAAGAATCGCATAAACAAACTTTAAAAATACTAGATGATATAATAATCAATACCCAAATGGTACAGTCGTTCTAAATTAATGAAAACACTTACAAGAAATCTACATAAACCACACTTTAATTCAAGCTCTTAAAAACCTATATGGTGGATCTACCTCAAGAATTAGGATTAGTGAAAAATTATCAGAAGCTCTCTTTGGATAAAGCTCCCGCATAGCACCTAGACTATTTCAAATATAAGTATGGAAAGCTTTACATCAGTGGAAAAGAAAATGGGAGATACCTGTTTGTATATGCTACAGTTCGCCGATTACCAAATCATCAAATGGCAAAAGCGACCTTGAATGCATTGAGAAATTACAAGAAGAATACAAAAATTGGAGTTTACAATTAAACACAAAAAAAGATAATATATCTTCCAGGAGGAGCAGAACCGCCTACATTAGAGCTAGATGCAGTAGACACATACCCGGGAAATAAAATTTACAGAACAGCAAGAGTGAAAAGAAATAAAAGTATACCGTCTATGAAGCCTTAATTAAAAGTAGGACAATTTAAAACTTGAGGCAATAGTAATGCATGTACTCAGAGCGGGCGTTACCTTAACAACTCGTCGGGTATGCACATGTCCAGAAAATTGAAGTCCAGAAAACTACCAAAAAAGTTATGCTGTGGATACTGCTAAATCACAGAAAGCGAGTAAGGCCGATATATATATATATATATATATATATATATATATATATATATATATATATATATATATATATATATATATATATATATATATATATATCGTCTTTTCTGTCTATTTTATATCAACATATGTGTCTACTGCATCTAGCTATACTATAGACGGTTCTGCAGCTACTAGGAGATATCTTCTCTTTCGTATGTTAAATTCTAAACTTCAATTTTTGTATTTTTCTTGAAATTTTTCAATGCATGCAAGGTCGTCTTTGTCACTTGATGATTTGGTAATCGGCGAACTGTAGGACGTACAAACAAGTATCTCCCATTTTCTTTTCCACTGATGTAAACCTTTATATAATTATATTTAAAATAATCTGGGTAATATGCAACAGCTTTAATGTAACCATTTATTCAAAGAGAGCTTCTGAGGCTTTTTCACTAATCGTAATTCTTGAGGAAGATCCATTACATAGATTTTTAGGAGTTCGAATTAAAGTGTGATTTACGCGGGTTTCTTGTAAATTTTTCCATTAATTTGGAACGACTGCAACATTTGGGTATTGATTGATATATTAACTGGTATTTTTAAAAAGTTTGTTAGTGCGATTCTTAAGCAACTCTGCTGGAATCTCCTCGGAACATGCAGCTCGTCCTATTAGTACATTAATATGAATCCCTTCGTCTTGGATTGATACTTTTGTTGGTGTAACTACTTAATGCTTAGCTCTATTTTGTCAGAGTTTCTCCGTAATAGTTGGCTCACTTCTTCATTGATATAAGTTGTATATTTTTCGTATATTTTTTGGTTGATCTAAAATTTTTAATAAATTTCCACATTTCCGAGCACCTGTATCTATATATATATATGTCTTTCTTGGCAATAAGTTTTCATACTATATACTATTGCATATTTTGGCATTTAATAGAAAATGTTGCATTTTATTAAAATAAGGATTCTATGTTGAAATAAAGTTTCTCGCAATTGCTTTAATTTGTTGAGTCTGGGTGTGCCTCCGAATATTCCTTCATCAATCATAATCAGTTTTAGACTCGTGTGTAAACCAGACGAGGTTTCCTGGTTGACTTAGTAGTCGACCAGATCATGCCTTCCAGTCGATCTGAATGATGTAGGACCTGTTAAAGTTATAGGCTCTTGACACGTTGTCATGATCATCTCTAACAATGAGTTCGTCGCCTTGCCTTTAATGCTGGTAGGTCCTAGGGAAAGTCCAGTACACCAGATCTTGTTTTATTTCAGCTTAGATGTCTCTACCCTCGTCTTACCGTTGACTGTTCTATTAAGGAGGGAGAGGTTTAATAGGTTTTCCATAGTTTCTGTCGGGGATCTTCTCATGGTTTTCGGAATGCATATTCTCCATAGTGAACCGCTTCTGATTTTTTTCCACCATACAACCGAGCCATAGATTATCATGGATCTTACCACTGCTGTATAATATATATATATATATATATATATATATATATATATATATATATATATATATATATATATATATATAAGTAAGATTCTCAATGAATTAAAACCACTTTTTTAGTCTTACAGTTTTGACATTTAATTTTTAATTGCAAAACTGCTTTATAAAAAAAGAGATCGACACAAATACTGGTTCCTCTTGAATTAAATTAGTTTAGTTAATTTATCCTCAAGTGTGATGGAGTTTTGATAAGATATTTTTTATTTTCTTAAAAGCAATTATTTAAAAAAAGGTTTCGTAAGAAAAAATACATTCGAATTATAACTTAAATTCAAGTAACGTTAAAAATTGGAAAAATAAAACTCATTTTAGAAAGTTGTGATTGGCATATAAGAAAAAATGGGCTTCTTTGATATTTTAACAATTATAATAACATTATAAAAAAGAACCTTTTTCTGCGCTATAAGATGAAAAATAAATCTGCAAATTATTAAAATCGATGCCAAAGCAATTCCTCAAAAAGTAGCAAAATTTATATTGTATTTATTTTCATCAAATAATTTTCTATTTGTAATTTAGGCCCCCAAAAACCTCCAAAACAAATGCAGTTTGGGAAATGTAAATTTCTTATCTTGGCTTCAGCATAGCCAATTTTAAGAAAATACTTTTAAAATAATTTATAACCGAAAACCACCGCATATCAATTTTTGATGAAATCGGTTGCACAATTTTTATTAGATCCGCCATATTTAATGTCATCAGTTTTTAAATCAGGCCCTATACAAATTTAGGAGGAATACAACAATATTAACTATTTTTGTCCGCCTTATAACGCCATCTTGGATTTTACTAAATGAATGGCAGCTAAGATTACATGGAACTTCCGCAGCAATTTCCTGAACGTGATGCAAAAAATGTGATTCAAATCATTGAAGCCGTTCGGAAATAATCGGCGTACATACATGAAAAACATATAGTTGTCAAGTTGAAAAACCTCTCCTTTTTTTGAAATCATCTCCCTCAGAGGGGTAGATGTTACTCTTAAAATCTTAAATAGGAAGGAGGGTCAAGTAGTACATCATTTATCTTTTCAATTATTCCCTAATTTCTTATTTTCTGAGTACTTGTCTTAAATAAATGACATTCCAAAACAGACGTAATTAGAATTACCTGCATTGAGATTTATTGTTTTTAGAATTAGTCATTTTAAATATACTTATTTACCTGATATTCTTTTTAATGGATAAATTTAGGAATGATTAAGTGGCATTAGTTCCATACTTTGAACAAGAACAAAGTCTAGTCTAGACGTTTGAATTTTTATTAGGCGACTATTTTATTTTTACAAAAAGAACTTTTTGCTTACGAGGAAGAATTTTCACAAATAAAACGGATAGAATTCCTTTAGCCACTATCTTATAAACTATTCAAAACATTGTCTATTAGGCTCTAAAAAATAATAAAGTGTGTTTTCGAACTATTCTCTAACATTTCAGAAAACTTCGAAGAAAATTGACCGGCACGCTGCCTTTAAGATCATCAACATCAGAAGATTGTGTTTCATGAACAACTACTTTAAGATATATCCACAGAAGAAGTCTAAGGGAGCTAAGTCCAGTCATCTTGAATGCCGCTTAATTGCTCCCCTGCTGTCAATCCATCTATTCGGGAATCTTTGATTTAACTACTGTCAGACGGGAAGAAAATAACGAGATGGAGCATCATCTTGCAGGAGATGTAACCAATCTTGGTTCCAGGGAAAAGCATTCTTGTATCAAAATCGTTTTTATAGAGCTTTTCAAATATCTGCATTTTATAGAGATGAAATTTATGTAATTTGAATGCTCTTAGAGTCTTGTGTAATATTCTAGTCTATTCTGCTACTGTTCGTAAGAAACTACTAGGCTCGGCAACAAATGTTCACAAAGCCTCAATTTAAGCTTCTTAATTGAATACTCGCAGGATATTAATTTCTCTCTTTTCCACCGAACCAGTTCCTGAAAACTTTGCCTCAAGCATATACCTATTACCTATATCACGATTGGCTAAACATCGATTAGACCCTCTAGAGAAACTGCGGATATCGGAAGGGACTTTTGCGGAGACTGGCGGAGAAACCCTGGAAATACTTCTTCGGATGCATCTGCCAGAGTCTGACATTACCCCTGACGCCACAATAAATGATGAAACCAATCTTCAACCCTGATTAGAATGGCATCAAAAAGAAACTGAGAAACAGCAAACAAACTAATAACCCAAACAAGATATTGTGGGCTAGAGAATCGTTTGAAAGGGACCGGAACTCGATGAGTCATCCTATTGCTTCTAAAGCAGGCAAAAAGCTTATCACTCCGGTGCTCTACAAAATTATAATGGCAAGTATAGCTATAGGTTAGTTTCCCTTGGCCTGGAAAAGGTTCAAAATTATCTTCATACCAAAACCCTCAGGTTTTGGTATGAAGATAATTCTGAACCTGAGGGAGAGAGACTACATTCAGGCGAAGTCGTTCAGGCCAGTTAAACTGTAATTTTTTCTGCTAAAGCTAACAAAGAAACTAGTTGAAAGGCATATACGGAAAACCTATCTTAAAGAGTGCCCAACCAATATGTCTAAGGAAAATTATGTGAGTCAGCTCTACATCTACTGGTGAGGAGAATAGAGTATGTCACGGATAACAAGGAAATAGCCCTGACAGCCTTCCTTGATACTGAAGGAGTATTTGATCACACCTCTTTCGCCTCCATGGCAAAGTCTGCAAGAATATGGCACTGAAGACACTCTAAGCAGGTGGATACAAAAGATACTCCAAGCAAGACGGGCACAATCTAAACTATTGTAGGAAGCCGTGGAAGTGTCGAGAGCCAAGGGTTGCCCGCGGGGGATACTATCTCCACTGCTGTGTGATGTGATGGTCGTCAAGCTCCTGGGAAATCTCAATGACCGAGGCTATTATACCCAAGGGTGCACCTGCAAAAAATTACCTCTAAAGGATAAATGTCCATCATGGCAGCAAACGGGGCACTGGACTAGACATGGAGATTAAAACTACACCTTGTACATTGCAATAGTAAGAGCCATGATAACTTAGGGTTCGATTATATGATAGAAAAAAATCATATCAAGATGGGCCACTCTGGAGCTCTCCAAAGACTGGTCTGCCTATGTAAAATGGGTGTCATGAAAAGCACCCCAATAGCAGCCATGGAAAGCCTACTAAACATCCCTAATCTTAATATAATAATCAAGACTAGGGCGAGAATGGGGCTTACAGGTTGAAAAGAAACAACTACTGGTGTACTACACCTGCTTTCGGACATACCAGCATCAAAGGCTTAGTAACGAACTCATTGCTAGAAATAAGCAGTGACACCATGCCAAGAACTTACAGCTTTGACAAACCCTATACCATTCAGCTTCACTGAAATGCGGGGTCTGACCGAACAGTAAGTCAGCCAGTAAACGTCGTCTGCTACACGGGCGGGTACAAAACTAAACATGGTACATGCAACAGAATATACTAGGTCACATCCAGAGTTAACATGAGTATAGTATTGGGGCAGCATACCACATTATTTCAAGCAAAAATTCACGCTATCGATGTCTGTCTTCGGGAGAATCTGAAGAGGGGTTAGAAGGGCAGTACCGTTCTCATCTTCTCTGACAGTCAGGCAGCATGAAGGATCTAGCGTGCTATCAGATAACCATCAAAACAGTTATGGGACAATATTCAAAACCTTATCGCTCTGGTAAAACACAACAGAGTCACTATTGCGTGGATACCAGGGCACAACAGCATTATGACTGTAACGACATTGTGGGCGACAGGCACGGGAAGCTAGTGCTGAGCAGAACATCCAGCAAATTAAGCCGTGAAATTTTGAGTCTAAATACACAGCAGATCAGGCTGGTGACAGGACTTATAACTGGCCACTGCAGCTTGAAGAAACATCTACATACAATCGACATCTTCAATGAAGAACCACTATGTGGACTATGTGATAAAGAAGACGAAACGGCTTCACACATCATCTTCCATTACGAAGCTTTAACCTATTAGAGATACCTTCAGGAACCAATATATCCGGAAGATCTATACCCCCTATAATTAGTAAGTGAGTAAGATGACCGATGCAACCAACTGTTCACCCAGAACAAGCAGGCAACACAATAAATCTGAAAGCTGCAATATAAGAGCGTCTTAATTCTGGTCTACTGTGTCATACAGTCAATCAATACATAACTATTTGTATTTCTCTCCTTAAAAACAAATCGCACCCTTCGTGTACACTTTTCAACCTCTCAATAAATTATTCACTTTATAAAATTATCTTTGGATTGCTCAACAAGTAAAACTGAAATAACAATATCGCAGTAAATCTTTAGAATTTGCTGTAGAATCATTTTAAGAATATTTTTGCTGGAGTAGCAGAAAAGGGCAGAGTTTAACTAAGGAACATTCCAGAGAAAACAAAAATTGAAAATCTACTATTTAACAAAAGAAAATTAACTCGCATCAAATATGTACTATTAGAATACTTTTTCTGAAAATTTTTAGGAAGTTGTTTAGCTCCTGATAAATTTTCTGCTAAAAAAAGAGTCAACACAATAATTGATAGAATAATAATAACTAAAAACCATAAATCTCGGTGCAGGCAAGTTCCGGTTACTTCTGTAAATTTGGAACGCGGTTTTTTGGAAACTGCTACTTAGAAAAAATTAATTAGAATATTTTTGAAAAGGAAATTCAACGGACTTTAAAATGAGGTGCTGCTTGACACCTCTTCCCGTTTAGGGTTAACATCCACCTCTTTTGGGGCTGCAAATATTCGTTAAAAGTGTAATTCCTTGAAAATAAAATTGACCTTTTTCCGATTTTCAATATTATTTAATAGAGCGGAGATATTAAAAGTGGGACGTTTTCAAATTGTATATAAATTTTGTTTTTTACTAATTGTATAAGTTGAATTTGTTGTATTGTTTTATTGGAGGCCTCTAAGCTTATTTATCTCAACATTTTAAAATTTAGAACGCTTAATAAAAACCGATTCAAAAAAGTAAAAAATAAAAAAAGAAACATACCTTTTAAGCTGGCATAAAAATTAACCATATTTCAAAATAATTTTTAAGAACTGAATCAACCTTCTTTTGGATAAAAACCAACTAACCAAATTGTCGGTTAAGAAAAAAAATAAGACCGTAAAATTTAACCCATATTTTGCGCAAAGAAATTGGAAGAAAAGAACAGAACATCAAGATGACCTAGTTCATGCATATTCATAAGTGTTGACATACTGGAGTTAAATCTACAAACAGTAAACCAAAATTTGACTAATATTGGCCCCTAAGGGTTAACCCATTGCCAATATAAATTTAGATGTTGCCAATCTAAAACCTACTAAAAATGTTCAGATAAAATTAGGAGCTGTTTTAAATATTTATATATTCGAAAAAACTTTAAAAATCCTTTATATTGCTAGTAATTTGTTTTAATATAGAAGTTAAACTTAATTTGAAATATTGACATATTTTTCAATTATATTTATGATAAATTGATACCTGAAACAACCAATATCTTACTGGTAACAGTCAATGCCACTACAAACAATCGAGCCAATAATTCAAGGGTAAACCGTCACACTATTTAAAAGAATCAGTCAATAATAAACTTTTCTCTTTGTTAAGGGAGAACATATTGTAAAAATTATAGCCTGAAAGAAGAACCTTCACCATCTAAGATGCTAAAAATACTTTTAATTCTCCTAATAGTCCAACTTACCAAAATAGAAGACAATATTAAATAAAAAAACACACAACTGATAATACATTACGTTACTTCATTCAGCGATTATTAATAGGAAACTAAGTGTTCTATAAATTTTTCTTTTTTGAAGTAGTGCATACTTATACAGATATATATGCAAACATATTAAATAATCATTTTTGACAAGATAAGCAAATTATCGCGACAGGAGAATTTTAATTGACAACACAATAAACAAATATTCTTGTGATTGGTTCAGATTGATTTGTGAAGGCTATAGTGAAATTTAAATCGAACAGCAGAAATGTAAAACAAAATTTAACTACTCCTGGGATTAGATTTATTTGCAGAAAAAAAGCACTGTTGTCTGCACTGCTCGTAACTATTAAACTTTATTTTGTGAGAGCAAAATACCCAGAAAACAACTGTCTACCTAAATTCCCTTTTGCGTAAAATGTCGGCAGGATATAAACAAGATTCGCCAAAATTAGGAAGATGTCCTCCCCCCTTTTTTGACGGTCGTAGGGAGAAAATTTATATATATATATATATATATATATATATATATATATATATATATATATATCTTCTTCTCTAGGTGCCGTCTCCGCTTCGAAGGTTGGCAATCATCAAGGCAATCCTGATTTTTGAGACCGCTGCTCTAAATAACTCGTTGTTACTGCATGCAAACCACTCTCTAAGGTTCTTCAGCCATGAGTTTCTTCTTCTTCCTATGGATCTCCTTCCTTGGATTTTTCCCTGCATAATAATCTGCAATATTTGGTATTTTTCTCCTCTCATGACATGTCCCATATATAGTAGTTTTCTTCTTTTAATTGTTAGAATCACTTCTTTTTCCTTATGCATACGTCTCATTACTTCCTCGTTGGTTATTCTCTCTACCCATGAAATCCTCAGCACTCTCCGGTATATCCACATCTCAAATGCCTCCAGTCTTCTCATGTCAGACATTTTCATTGTCCAAGCTTCCATCCCATAGTACAGTACAGACAGCACATAGCATCTCAGCAGTCGTACTTTTAATTCAAGGTTTAGATCTCGGCAGCAAAAAAGCCTCTTCATTCTTATAAATGTGTTTCTGGCCTGTTCGATTCTGATTCGTATTTCTTGGGAGCTGTCATTGTCTTCATTAATGGTTGTGCCAAGGTACTTGTATTCTCTTACTTTTTCAATAGGTTGATTCTTTACACACACCGTACGAATGTCCCGAGTTGTTTTTGTTATTAGCATATATTTTGTTTTGTTTATATTCAGTGAGAGTCCATATTCTTCGCTTACTGTGACCATTTTATTAATTAGCATCTGTAGGTCTTCATGTGTTCCAGCTAAAAGAACTGTATCGTCGGCGTATCTCAAATTATTTATTGTCATGCCGTTAATTTTAATGCCTATGTCCTGATCAGCAAGTGCCTTATTTACTATATCTTCCGAATACAGATTAAAAAGAATTGGCGAAAGTACACACCCTTGACGAACCCCTCTCTGTATTTCTATTTCCTCTGATGTTATGTCTTCTATTCGCATTGCTGCTTTCTGGCCATAGTATAGGTTTGAGATTATTCTTATGTCTCTGAGGTCGATCCTTCTCCTTACCAATGATTCGATGAGTTGATCATGTTTAACTTTGTCAAAGGCTTTATTGTAGTCTATAAAGCACACGTGTAGATCTTGATTCATGTCTAGGCATCTTTGTGACAAGACATTAAGTGCGACCAGTGCCTCTCTTGTTCCTAGCCCTTTACGGAATCCAAATTGTGTATCGCTGATGTCCACATCTAGTTTCCTGAATATTCTGTTATGGATCACCTTCAACAGGACCTTCAATGTGTGAACCATCAGGCTTATTGTACGATAGTCGGAGCAATGCTTGGCATTTTTCTTTTTTGGGAGGGGTATAAAAGTTGATAACAACCATTCATTTGGTATTATTCCTGTTTTATATACGGTGTTGATTAACTCTACCAGAATATGAATCTGGTCCTCCTCTATCAGTTTAAGAATTTCTGCTGACAGTTGGTCCGGACCTGTAGCTTTTCCGTTCTTTAACATGTTTATTGCGTATATCACTTCGTCTTTAATTATGTCTGGGCCTATTTCCGCTTCAATATTTACAAGATTAGTTTGTTGTCTCTCATCTTTGAAGAGTTGTGTAATGTAATTCTTCCATATTTCCAGTTTTTGTTCTATTTCCAGGACCATTTTTCCGCTGTCGTTGTATAGTATATTGAGCTGCTTTTGTTTGGTGGTGCCGGCGAGTTCTTTGACTTTTTTGTGTGTATTGAAATAGTCATGCTTTGCCTGTAACTCCTCGATTTCCTCACATTTTTGTTTGTAATAGTCTTCTTTTGCTTTTCTGATTTTTGTGCGGATTATTTGTTGTGTTTCTTTATATTGCTGTTCATTTTTTCCTTTATAGCTTCTTCTCTTATCCATCAAATCAAGAATTTCGCTAGTTATCCATTCTTTCTTTCCTGTGGGTTTTTCTTTCTGCAGAATATCTATTGACGGTTCCATTAAGGCTTCTTTGACTCCGCACCATTTTTCGTTTATGTTCTTGCAGTTTCGGTATTCCTCCTTGCTTTCGAGTGTTTTTAGATTTTCGTTTATTCTAGCTTGTAGCTCATTCCTTACGTCTTGGTTCTTTAAGTGTTCTCTATTTATTCGAGTTTCTTTTTGCTTTGGAATTCTTTTGAGTTTGATGTGAATCCGGGCCACTAAGGGATTGTGGTCTGAGGAGACATCAGCGCCTGGGTAGGTCTTAACTGACTTTATGTTGTTTCTATATCTTGCGTTTATTAAGATGTAGTCTATTTGATTTCTTATTGGGTTTTGGTCACGGTCCTGTGGGGACTTCCATGTGTATAGCCGTCGTTTTGGAAGTTTGTAGAAGGTATTCGTTATTGTCATCTCTTCCTCTTGGCAAAATTGCACCAATCTATCACCTCTTTCATTTCTTGTCCCCAAGCCATATTCACCCACGTACTTGTCACATCTCCCTTTTCCGACCTTCGCATTAAAATCTCCAAGTATAATAGTGATATCTCTGGATTTTAAAGACTTGAGTGTATGTCTGATTAATTCGTAGAAGTGTTCGTTTTCTTCTTCAGGTTTGTCTGCCGTAGGGGCATATACTTGTATTATGTTTAGTTTCCTTGAGCTGGTCTGTAGTTGTAAGAGTATAACACGGTCTGAGACAGGGACAAAACTGGTAACTGACGCCACAATATCTTTCGAGACGGCAACTGCGACACCATGTCTGTGATGATTATCATCGTTTCCAGAAAAGTAGAGCATGCCTCCATCTGTTGGGATCTGGCCGTGACCGGGCCATCTTGTTTCACTGATTCCTAGGATGTTAAGTTTCAATCTTTGCATTTCGTGCACAACATTATGCATCCTTCCAGGTTCGTACATGGATCTCACGTTCCATGTACCGATCTTTAACTTGTTTGTTTTCACAGTCTTGTTCATCACTGTTCCCCCCGGAGATCCGATTGGGGAACTTATTACTCCGGACAATTTGGTGTTGAACATCGCCATGATGATTTATACTAAGGATATCCGTAGATCTTTAATGCAGTAGTTTCCTCTTGCTTTCTGCATCCTTATGCCGTTGACTATTAATAGTTCCTCCGTCTTTGGGATCAATTTCTTGACCTCAGGACAAAAGAGTGCCCTTACACTTGCTGGCTCTTCCACCCGAAGCTGTTGGCCAGGAAGTGGGGATTGCTTATTCCGGCAATCATTCGGTCGTCAGAGCCTCGTCTGTTATCTAGCAGGGTGCACCGGATAACCGAAGTCATCGCGCGAGCAGGTGAGGTTGACATTTGGGCTTGTGTTTCTAAACTACATTCGCTTGTGTTTCTAAACTACATTCGCCCCTTACACCCATATATATATACATATAAATAGATAAGTTTTTGTGCGTGTGATTTAAAATAAAATCTTAGCTAAGCGGACGTAATATTTGTCAATCCACATCATTTTTGTGTTAAAAAGTGCGGAGCATTCCAAAGTATGGAAAAACTCCGGGTTCGAAAGATGGTAACAACGCTGTTTCGTCCTAATATGGGACTTGTTAGGCCATCGCATTCGGTACGAACCAACATCTCGTCTTTGCATCTTATAAAGCTGAATTTAAGATCAAAAACAGCAAACAAGACGACAAAGGCGACATCTCGATGGTTCACTTGATAACACAAGAACCGCACAAATTAACAAATTTTGGAAAAACCCCCATGTGGTGGTGCGGCGGTGAATTAAAACAGAAATATATACAATCGAGTACACGAAACACGCTACCCAAAGGATAGAGGTAGCAATATTCGGTACTAGGCAACCAGGCTTACAGCTAATTTTAGCAGCAAAAGTCACGTGTCGCACCAAACGATCCACCCATGAGAGCACCGTTTAGCGTGTTTCAAAACCAAACAAGTAAATAAATAAATAGATAAGTTTTTGTCCGTGTAATTTAAAATAAAATAAAATCTTGGCTAAGCGGACGTGAAATTTGTCAATCCACATCATTCTCGTGTTAAAAAGTGCGGAGCATTCCAAAGTATGGAAAAACGCCGGGTCCGAAAGATGGCGACAGTGTTGTTTTGTCCTAATATGGGACTCGTCAGGCCACCGCAATCGGTACAAATCATCATCTCGCCTTTGCATTCTATAAAGCTGAATTTAAGATCAAAAACAGCAAACAAGACGACAAAGGCGACATCTCGATAGTTCACTTAATAACACAAGAACCACACAAATTAACAAAGTTTGTAAAAACCGCCCTATATGTATATATATATATATATATATATATATATATATATATATATATATATATACATTTTAATTAACTAGAGAAAAGGTAAATACCAAGTACAAACGCCTACATAAATTTATCATTTATTTTATATTATTCGTAGGCCAAAGGGTGAGTATTTTAGGTGGTGTCTAATGGTAACTGTATATTAAATAAATCTAAAATAATAATATATAATAACTTCACCATTTCGTCACCATAGGATTATGTAAATTTTACAAAATAGTTGTTTTGCTCTAGGGATTCTAATTTTGCAGTGAACCATATGGTGATCGGAAATTACATCCATCCTAAAAATGTCATGTTAAGCCACGATAACAGCGCAACTGCTCTTGATTATATCCGAGATTGTACCTGAGGTCCTAGTAACCCTTACCCCAAAAATTAGAAAACATAACATATCTATTGTGATTGATTAAAAAAATATAACCAACGATAAAATCTCCACCAAATATGACATACGGGGATCAAACTTATCAAACTGTTTTTAAGTGTCAATAAACAATCGTTCAAATAAGATTGTAGATGTCTTTAAAATGTTTCTAAACAAATTTAGTTACGAACGATATTCGGAACAATTCACAATGGCTCTAGTCCAACATTCGGGTCACCAACAGCAACCAAAACTTTATATGAATGTTTAACGTAGAAAGCTACCCCACTACCTTCGATCAATGACAACTGTATAGGAATCCTCAATTAAGGAGAGAAAAAAAATCAAATGAAATTATTAGGGACCGAACAAAATAAAAATAAAATATAAACTCATATAAAAAGAATTAAATAATCTCCAAAATGAAATAATGATATTTTGTGTTCCAATTTATGATCTCTAAGGTAATGGAAATAAGGTAAATATTCTATGTACAAGGGATTTAAAAAAGTATCTACTTAGACATTATAGAAACAAGTGACTGGGCGTTACCTAGCATCTTTCAATACTGATATTATTTTTCTACTTTGAAATTTGAATTCAATATGCTCATTATTTTATTATTTGCACAAAAGATAATTTTGCATAATTAGAATATCGCCGTGTCATCAAATTACAAAATAGTAAAATATTGGTTCAAAAAATATTCATAAATGAGAACGTAGCCGTGTCTTATTTAAATATAAAATATTAGTTAAAATTATTTCAAGGTGTAGTGAATCCATTAACGATGACTCAAAAGTGGAAGAGTTTTTGACTCAACCATTTCTGATGTTTACAAGAAAGTAATAGCAATGGTGCTTGAAGATCGTTATCTAAAAGTGTATATTAACTAAAGTTTAAATACATCTGAACCAAGTATTTTGATAATACCACATGATAGCATGAGTAAAATTTCGGCAAAATGTCTTTCAAGATTGTAGTCATCCGAATAAAAACTGCTTAGGCAGAAAATTTCTCAGAACTATTCGGAACTTTTGAATGAAGATCCTGACTTCTTCTCTAAAACAGTAACAGATGATGATACTAGTACATCACCTGAATGTAAAATGAAATAATTCCACAAGGATTCTCCGTCTACCAAAAAAGGCCAGCACATAATTTTCAGCTGAGAAGCTTATAATAATAATATGTTAGAACCCAGCTCTAGTTATTCTTCTTGAATATATGTAAAAGGTATTACTATATTAATGTCTACTGTAATCCATTCAAAAAAAGTATTTTATTGAGGAAAAAGTCTTGGTTAGTGCCAAAATAATATATTCCTTCTTTACGACAATGCACGAATTCAAAGCCTCTAAAGTTCAAACCATCCAGGTATATTTCAGATTTAGCTCCGTCTAACTGATTGTTATTCAGAAATTTGAAAAATCTCCCGAGAGGAAATAATTTTGTAGACAAAATTAATAATAACGGAAATATTGTTACTTATTTTGAAAGTAAACAGGAATTATTTTGTTTCTGATGGAAAAAATCATTGCAAGATAGTTGGAACAAGTGAGTTGAAGTTAATAGAGGTTATGTAAAAAAATATATATACAAAAAAATTACTTTTATTGCATTTTTCGGGGGGAAACTCCACATAACCAGTGGCGTTTATAACGACCCTGCAAAACCCGCGATGCGGGCGAGGGGCAGCTAATTCAGGGTCGCCCTTAAGTACCTTAATGAAAACAAATAAATGCGAAGGATCAAAACGGATGCAAGATAGTAGGGCGGATTCAAAAATCTGCGAGTGGGCGCACATACTCTTAGTTATGCCATTGCTCATAATTAAACTTTTTAATTTATCATAAAAATAGTATTAATTTTTTTCTAAATACAATATAATTTTATACTACTTTAGACTAACTATGCTATGAATCAGCAGCGGCTCGTAGGGTAGGGACGCTATGCCACAATTTAATTTTCCTCGAAAATTTTTTATTTTTATTTTTTCTGTAATCTTCTCCGTATACTTTTTCTTCTTCCATATTAAATATTTGTACTTCTGATAATAGAGCAATAGCTTAATATGGGTGGATTTTTAATCGACATTTTCATTCCATCTATTAATACGGCACACTAGAAAAACCAAAATCTAATAGAGCTTATTTGTGAGCAAGACAGATTGTAGTATGTTATAATAATTTCCGTATGCTGCTGTTTCCAAATTGTACCAGGTGCTAAATGACTGGAATGCTATTAAATAAATTAAACAAGAGACACACTTGTTACCTAGTGACACGCAGGAGCGGAGAATAGACCCGATTCTGCCTCTTATACAAAGAATGTATGTGCTGCTGGTATCTCCCCCCCCCCTCCGTCGACAACTTATTTTTTCTTGCGATCGCCTCCCCTCCAAGAGCTTCGAATTCACAAAAATAGATCCGACCATGCCTTTTACATTAGAAACGGGAATGTTGCTGGCATCTACCCCCCCTCCCTCGTTCATAACTTGCTTTCGCTTGCCATACTGTACTTTTATGATATAACCCCTCCTCCCTCCAAAGAGAGAGGCTGGATCCTCCCCTGGTAACAGGTGATATTAGTTTTTTCTTGATAGCTTTTAATGTTTGTTTTGTTTGCACTTGGCTATTTAAAAAAAATTAAAATTCGTTTTATTTGCTGCCATGACTACGAACAAAATTTTTTTTTTAATTAAAGAACTCTTTTCGTAGGCTCTCTGTACAGAAAAATCATAGAAAAGAATTATGATGATTATCTAATTTAAAAATTGAAAAACAACGTGGAAGTAGAGTAAAGTCTCGCTGTCATAAACTTAATAAAAATATGTAGCTGTGATAAAAATAGGTGGCTGTAAGGGTGTGAAAAAACACATACGCTGCTTTGTTTTATATGTCTGTTGTTCAGAAGTGACAAAACTTATTCGAAAAAGTTAGCAAACAGATCATCTTGCTCACATATTGGTTAAATAAAGACTCATCAACTCCTTTGTGTTTCGCTTTTCTGTTCTTGGGAAGAAAAACATAAAACAAAATAATTAAATTCTTATTATATTGACTGGGTAAGGAAATTATTGTTTTAAATGTTTTATAATGTCACGGTTCAAGTTTCAGTTAAATTTTACTATAGCTAATTTAGTTAATTTTACCTTATTTTTGCAAATATTCACGTTATAGGAAAACACATTATCCTTTCCTTAAAGTGCCTCTGATAAATTTTTCAAATAAGAAATATATAATTTGTCTGTTAGTTGCATTTTTTGTTAATTCTACTATATATTCTCGTACTTCTACTTTCTTGTTAATTTCTTTTCTAGCACGGTTGTCTTATCTTCCTGAATTTTCGCTGCCAAGTTACACTACAAAGTACGGTGTTATTTTGATTATCACTATTTGATCCCCATTTTGCTTGTTTTGATTAGCATTCACTGGAATGTGGGTAGTCATATTTATGTTTATTGTTATTTTAACTTACTGCTACTTTTTTCAGTTAAATCTCGACTTTCCTGCCTACTATTCGAATTTTTTTTTCCTTTTGTTCTGTCTAATGGTAGTTTTCTTGAAATTATTTTGATTGATTCAGTAGATTTTGCTTTGTCTATATTTTCAGGTTAGAGTTCTGTTACTGTCTAATTTGCATTGACAGGTTATGTTTGTAGATGTTACTTTTGCATCATCTCATTTTGGACTATTTTGATCGTATTATTTGAATCCATCCATGCATGTTCTAGTTTAATTTTTACCCCTGTCAATGCTTTTCTGTTCCTATCTTTATAAAGTTCCCCGTACAACACCCATCGAATATTCTTTAAAGTTATTTTTATTTTTGGAATTTTATAAATTTCTGTCTTGTAACTTGTCTTAGCGACATCTACTCTGCGGGGTCTTCAAACTTTCAGGAAATCAATAATTATTGCAGGAGAGAAATCCTTTTTGCTGATAATTCCTTGATTTTGAATTTAAATTAGTCAGTCTTAAGAACCCAAACATTATAATATGGTATAACAAAAAAAATCACACAAGAGTCAAACTGAAAATACTCGAGCCACCAGACATATCACGAAGCTTTAAAATCCAAGAGATTCAACACAATTCAGATAAACCTCAAAATAAAAATTTATTCTTGGACAAAGTAGAAACATTGCCATACACACATTAAGAAAATTCGTGACAATATTTATAAAGAAATAAAAACAAACAGTCTTTAAACTCAACATAAAAATTAATAAGCAATTATTGCCGTTAAATTTAGATATTTAGAAGAAAATAAGACTGTGGGCAGATTTAAATTTGACACACTTGTTAAGAAATAATTTTGAGCCCAAATTTTAATAAATTAAATCAAGATAGGTAAGAATAAAAATATATAAAGTTCCAGCCTAAACCCCGGTGATCACCAATACTAAAACAAAAAATAATTAATGCCCAACTAAGTTACCCAACACATAGCTGGAAATAATAATAAAATAAAATAAATAATAATTAGGATTTGAGACCACTCGTTACTATAAATGCATAGTTATATTAACATTAATTACCATTAAACAACTCAGCTTAAATCTGGTAACAAAAAAAAATTTTAGTTAAACACCAAAGCAAAAATAGCCTATCAAAATATAATCACAATATGTTTCAATTTATTAAAGTATGTGCTCAAAATTAATTTTTATCGAGTGAGTTTAATGTCAAATTTAAATCTGGCCATAGTATGGTATTTTAAGTCTCATTATTTTCTTCTAAATATATAAATTTAACCACATTGGTTAATTATTAGGTTTTATAATGGCAACAAGGCCACTTGTTATTTTTTATGAATATTGATTTATTTTTCTTGAATTTTATATCTGTTACTATTCCTTTATTTTACTAAAAATTAATTGTGTGAGTAGTCTTTGCTGTTTATTGTAAAGTTTACTACTGTGGTATGTATTTGTTCTTTGGGTGTATCGCGATGGCTCCAATTTATCGAGGAATTAATTTTTATGTTAAAGTGATTGTGTTAAATCTTTTCGATTTTCCTCCATGGTGATTTGTCTGGCGACTCGAGTATTTTAAGTTTGACCCTAGTACGAATTTTTCTATTAAATTATTATGTTTAGGTACTCAAAACTGGTCAAATTAAGTTAACGTTCAATGGATTATCAGCAAGCAGTTGTTTATTTTTATCTAATGAAAAAGTTTCCTCCAGTTAAGGTAAACGAAAAGGATTTCTCTCTTGCAAAAATTACGATCTTTTAAAAGTTTGGGGACCGCAAGGACTAGATCTCGTTAAGACAAGTTACAAGACAGAAATTTATGAAACCCCAAAAATAAAATTAACTTAAAATTACACTCGGTAGGTGGTACATTGGAAAACTTTATAAGGAGAGTAACACAGAAAAGCACTGACAGAGGAAAAAATTAAGCTAAAACATAGAGAAAATTAATTGAGATATAACAATTAATACACATGGATTCATATAATATCAAGATTGTCCATAATACAAAACTAACACCTACAAAATAACTGCAATTTGATAGTGACAGAACCCTAACCTGAAAATATAAACTTAGCAAAAGCTATTAAACTAATCAAAAAAATTTTAAGAAAACTGCTATAAGAAATAATAAAAGCAATAGTTTAACTCTAATTGTAGGCAGGAGAGCCGATATTTAACTGAAAAAAAGGTAATATTAAATTCAAATAACAGTAAACATGAATACAACCACCCATAATCTAGTGAATGCCAAGCAAAACTACCAAAATAGAAGTCAAACAGTGATAATCAAGATAATATAACACCGTAATTTATAGTGTAAGAATGTAACCAAAATTCAGGAAGATAAACAATCGAGCTGGGAAAAAAATTAACAAAGAAGTAAAACTAAGGGGATTTGTAGTAAAATACACTAAAAATGCAATTAGCCGACAACTGATATATTTTTATTCGAAGAATTTATGAAAGACTCTCAAAAAAAAAGGATATTTTGTTCCCCCATGACGTGAGTATTTACAAAAATGAGTTAAAATTTATTGAATTAACTATAGTAAATTTAAACCAAGATTTGAACCCTGACAATAATGATCCTATGTTTTATCACACGTAGTGACATTACTTGTCTAAACAGTTACAAGCCGTCACTGCTATAAATATTTTTGTTAGTCTCTAATTAGAACAAAATAACTTTATTAGAAAACATTTTCAGATAATTTTAGGACACATAATAAACATTCAATTAATATTCAAATTCTCAATCTCTATATAAATATGTCTAGAAATATTTAAGCTAAGGGTACGTACATACCATATAAGGAATAAAAATAATATCTTTCTCCATGTGCGGTGCAAAACAAAAACACATTCTATACCATTATACCAAAAATATATATTTAGTTTTTCACAATAACAAAGTAATGACAACTTCACTTAAATTTCCAACAGATTTAATGTGTTAATGCCTTTAACACCAATAGGCTATAAATGTCTACAGATTCTTTAATTTTTTACAATAGGGTTGTTCCTAATAAAATTATAAATTAAATAATACGAAAATTCGGGCTGATCTTTAGCAATAAAATGTCCAGCATTTCTAACCATAACTTCAGTTAGATTTCCGGCAATTTTAATATATCCAGCAACTTTATCACCTAAACGCCATATATTCCTCTGAGCTGTTTTATACTCCTCAGCAGCACTGAAATTCAGATGTTGGAGGTAGTTAGCAGTAAGCGAATAACCCACAATAAGGTCTACATTTCCGTTAAAAATGAGAACTCGATAGTGACTTAATAGCTCAGACACCCACGGTGCGACACTTTTGGTCATATCTTCATGAAGTGCTCCGTAAACAGTTAAATTTTCCCATATAAAAGGCACACTTCCGACATGAATTGCTTGCCTAACATCATCCTGTGTAACAAAATCTTGCCATGAAAGTGGGATATCATCAGCTTCATGAAGGAAGTTATAAACGCTGATAGCACAAAACTGATCCATATAGCCTGAAAGAACATTATAGGAATCAGAGGCGTTGTAGTATTTTTCTTCGTTAATATATTGAATAATTGTTGCTTCTATATCATGAAATAAGTTAAGAGTTGGCAAATCAATTAAGCCAGTTTGATACAGAAGATCACCGTATTTCATTTGATTAACTGGGTCGGACAGTCCAGCACCAATAAGAAGACCTTGCAGGTTTATTTTAAGAGACGCGTCTGTATTTTTTTGATGGATAGCGTAACCAATTGAGGGAACATACTTTCCACCATATGATTCGCCAGAAATAAAGAACTCATTTTTTTGAAGTTCTGGGAATAAAGTAAAGAACTGTATCAACGCATCATATAGATATTCTGCCATCTGAGTTTGATTGGTTACTAAATCACCATCTGTAAAACTAAAACCAGTACCAACAGGTTGATCAATATATAAAACTGAATGATTTTTATTCCAAGAGAAATTTCGCAGTGTAATATTTCCATTATCATTAACGATAAAAGGTCCATGCTGAATAAACATTCCGAGTAAACCCGAACCACCAGGGCCTCCTTCAACCCATAAGAGCACTGGATCCTCCGCATAATTATTTTCTGACGGGAAAAACCAAAAAAATAAATTTCCATTGCCTTTTTTGTCAACTGTAAAATACCCTGAATAACTTGTAACGTTTTGGAAAGTGGTCAAATGTACTTCAGCATCATGTCTTGCTTCTTCAATTCTACCCTCCTCTAAATATGGCGTCAATATCAACGGCTCACCCAGATCGGATTGTGGCTTATACATGAAAGGTTTTCTTCTTAGACTTAGAAGTCTGGCATCGATAATTTGAAAAACTACTGCACCCAAAATTATGGTAACAAATCCTTTCATATTTGACTAACCTAAAAAATATCAGATTAGCTTTAATTAATGAAGCATAGAACGTAAATTTATACTACACATTACCCTAATACAAAAAAATAATATTTTAAAAGTGTCTTAACAAATCTTCAAAAATTATTACTTAAGCTACATGGTTATTAAAAATGGTACGACCATTTTTAAAATTATTGATAAAACGCTATTCAATTCTCCAAGTGATTTATTTGTCAAAAAAATAAGAAAGGTATTATCACCGTATAAATAAAATAACGAGTATGTAACATCTCAGCAAGATCTTTGATGAGGCTCTCGATAAAGGAAGTTAGAAAGACAGTGGAAAATACTATTGAAATTTTCTAAAAGTGGCACATACCATCTTTTCAAAAGACTGAAATGGTCACTAAACTTCTCGTTAGAATTAAATACAGTTGGCAACATGTAAATACATCCAGGATTAAATTTTTTCGATAATTTCTCTAGATAGAAGGCAGAGGACCCACATATTTTGCTTTTTTATGTTTAGCTAGTTACTCGAAAATGATGATTCTGGAGGAAATCGGTTAAATTTATGTCTAAAGACAAAAACTCGCTCTAAGGCAACAACTATATTCATTTTTGTGTTTCCTGGATCAGAAACACGAATATATATTTGTTTTTCCTCTGATCCGGAATGGCAATGGAGAAGACGCTGCTGTAGTAAAAAGAAAACGCTACTTATGTTGCGTTCCTGCTTTCATAACTAAATGTCCTTGAGTTGTTGCATCGTAGGAGCTTGCTAGCTTTATTGACTCAGAGTGCGGTAGCTTAGAATGACGGTAGATTTAACCATCCTCAAAACATATCTGTAAATAGAAGCCAGAATAAAGTGGATACAGCTGCCCAGTGATGTCTACACAACAACACCTTTACACCAGGTCGCTGACAGGTAGATAATCTTAATCCAGGGACTGCATTTAACGCACCATTACGTTTAGCCAATACATTCGTTTAATCTCAAAGTGTAACGCGATCTGCGCCGAGGAGATGGATAATGACTAAACCTATCAGATGCCTAAACGGTACTTTTAGGAAACCAGGCGAACTCTCAAAGTAAGCAGCCATACGCCGGCAAAGGGAGAGCTGCCGGCGTGGACCATCCATCCTCCCATATTAGTAGATACTTTAATGGAAACATGATGAAAATATTCTACTAAATAAGAACTCGCTAACAAGAGACTCAAGCATCCAAATAGAAGTGAATCTCACAGAGAACAACTCCTCTTACAATACCCTGGTGGCAGAAACCAGTAGGTCAGGTGAAAATGTCGCCAAAAATAAACCACCTGAAAACTAAATTCTGATGGGAAGACTTAAGCTGACCACAGTAGAAAAGCTATCCGGAGGCCAAAGAAGGAACATCCAGAAGGTAAAAAACTGGCAGCGGGGACTTGAACAAAGGATAAACCAAGACTAAAGTCCCAAACCTAAAAAGAGGAGGACCCGATCGGTAAACGATCGCATTCAGACTCAATTATCTCGCCACAAGACAGGTAATCTGCTGAGAGGACCAGAGGTCAAGTAGGACAGGTTGGTGCCTCCTACAGGATAAGGCTAAATGATTTCAGGATGGTGATTGTTCACAATATCCAAACAGAAATCTGGCTGCAAAAAATTGTCCCAAAGCTAGTAAATTTATGAAAAGGAACAGATGTGACCGTTGCCGTGACAAAAAATCTACCAAAAAGACCAAAACTCTCGTCTAGATACCATAAACAGAAAAGGTAAATAAGGTCAGGACTCGGTTGTGATTGCAAAACTAATGCTTCAAAGTGAGTGACTGGACCAACTCGAATCGTAAAATGGACAAGAACGAACAAACTCTGCCCTACCTGGTAGATTCGGCATCAGTTAAATACCTTGAACACATTCAGCTTAGGGCATTTTATAAATTTGGAGATGTGACTTTCCGAATTTTAACACGATAGCAGAGTGACTTCAGCCCCTCTGTGTAGGAAGATGGATAGCAATATTCACCTTAATCAAGAACCCTGGATATACCAGGGGAGAATAAAAGGAATTACAGAAGTTGAATGTGAGCTCATATACTACAGAACATTCGACAGACTAGAGACCTATGCAAATATATTGCCAGGGGTCTTGTTGCTGTAAATTTTACAACAGAGACGGGCCAATGGACATAACAATCGGATCATCCTATTTCCCTTATGAAAATCACCAAGTGTAGTGGCAAACCTAGTAAGAGACTCTCGAGGAAATTGATTTTTCAATTCATAATGGCAAATAATTTAGACGTAATTAATAAGGGTAATGATCCTATCTTTGCCACCAGACAAAGGCAGGAGGTTATAGATCTAACATAATGGTATGCGTTTGAGGAGAAAAATTGCTCCGATCGTAGATACATCCCGCACTTAGAAAGAAAAAAAAATAAACTGAGGAAACACAGACCTAGAACGGAAGCCACAGTCTCAACTTAAGAAGGCAACTATCCTCAGATCGCCCAAAACTTCACCCGGAATGTACCGTAATGGAGCCAATACTAGAAAAGAGGAGAATGCAAATTAGGAAACATTGGAATAAGACAAAAATTTCAGGTAACTTGAATGAATATAAAATATCCGTGAATGAGTATAACTGAAAATTATGCAAAGTTAAGAGAGTATTATCGAGGAAGCACTGCGATGAAATTAAGAAGACTCTAGAATCCCTAGACTTCAAAAATGTTCTCGAAGGATACGCATTCACCAATAAACTCTCTAGTAATAAACACTGGAGAGTACACTTATACCGAGAAAGAAACGATGACTGAGCTATTTTGAGCTCACTTTCCTCGGTCAATAATATTAGAGGAATCACTGGAGACTTAGAAATGCGAAATGCAAAAACCGATACTAAAGTCACCCAAGAGAATTAGCAGACTGCCGAAAAGGTAGTTATCTACGAAAAGACAAAATGGGTCATAAACTTATTTGAGCCATGTAAATCACTGGGACTACAACGAATTTATCCAGCAATGCTACAGCAGAGTCCAGACCTGCTCATCAGCAAAATTATTGTGTACTAAGGACCGCTCTAGCCCTAGAATATGTATCAAAAATATAGAGATCAACAAGAGTAGCATTTATACTAAACCTAGGTAGCCAAACTATTCATCAGCAAAGGCATTTAGACCAATTATTCTAATGTTATTTGTGCATGTTACGGACGATATTATAGTAAAAAGTTAATTTCATCAAAATCAATATGTCTACAGGATCAAGAGTTCTACTGAAACAGCGATGCACAAATTAGTCAATAGAATGGAAAATACGCTAAAAAACAGAAAAGTGCTTCTAGGATAATTAACAATACGTCATTTCAATTAATTACCACAGCAATAAAGAACATCAGTTTAGAATTGATCTACTGCAAGTAGGTAGAAAACATCCTAATAGACAGGGTTGTCTATTCAGAACTACTTGGAGGGATGCTAATGGCTCGGGTAACCAGGGAATATCCACAAGGGGGAGTTATCTCTTCACTGCTCTGAGACCGGGTAATGGGCGAGCTTTTGCAAACTCTAAGCAGGGAGAGACAGTCAATTTTAGAATATGCCAACGACCTGGTAATTTGAACCCAAAGTAAATTTAATACAACTGTGAGGGCGATTATGTAACAGACTCTCAAGGTTGTAGAAAGATGGATAAGACAGGAAGGACTTAATATCAGCTCCCAAAAGACTATCCTAATAGAGAAAATAAGAGGACCTCGATCCCATTTTCCTATAAGAAAACACAATAATACTCTCCCAGGAGGTTAAATATCAAGGGATAATCTTGAACTCTAGAGTTACCTGGAACAATCACGTGGAGAAAGCAACAAAAAAGTCAGAAATAATCCCTGTGATTGCTAAATGGTTGTGCGGGAAAACATGGAGTCTCTCACCCAAGATAGTGTACTACCTATAGACCAATGTGGTGAGACCAGTGATCAAATGTGCAGCCTTGGTTTAGTAACCCAAGATAATATAAAGAACAACTATGATCAAACTGAGCGGCATACAAAGAGCTGCCCACAACTCAAGTCAGAACATCAGAAAAATGGAGAAAGTTTGTAAAAATATGAAACAGATTTCCGATGTCCGATGTTCATTTAGCTAATCCAAGAGCTATGGAAGAATTCCGAGAACAGCTTGTAATCCAGTATTTTATTGATGAAATCAAAGATCAAGAAATGCATGATTATAAGCAAGTTTAGTTATTATAGTGAATCATTAGACGGGGCTTGAGAAATAAAAGCAACCTAGAAGATCAAAAATAAGCCAATACCATACAGGAAATCAAGAATTCATCAAACCATTCCATTGTTTTATCTGAGAGTACTTGCAAAACTATATACAAGAAATGATACTTCATATTACACCATAAACCAAATAGATTGCTACAGATGTGGACGAACTGAGCACATGAGAAAGGACTATCGGGTGCAATTAAGGTCTTGTTGATCATCCAGAGACCGCACAGAACCAACCAGGAAAACAACAATTAGTCAATTAAGGACCGGGTATTGACGAATATTGAGAAGACCCACAACTTATTTTTATTCCTAGCTTAGAATGGATCGCCTACTCTTGTAATTGAAGAAAAAGTCAATACTACCCCTATTACAATAACTGTTGACACTGGTATCTCTCATAAAGTCAAGCCTTGTTGATAAATTTAAAATTCTATCATTGTCCAGAAAATAACCGGGAAGCAGCCGATGTGCTTGGAGAAGTACAAGTGGAAGGATAAAATTAGAATGATTAAAAAACCATTTGGTGTTAGTTGGCGACAAACAAGATAAGTTTATTCTGGTGTGGACAATTTAGTATCCAAGATAAAATAAGGAAAAGATTTTTTTTTCCACTAGCGCTGGTCTATATCATTTCAATGTTGTGCCAACTTTGAGCGACTAATGGAAATATTACTGCGAATGGAAAACAAGTTCAGTTTACATTTAATGTACACTTATTCAATCTACGGGAAGTTTTTGCAAGAATTAATAACTCTAAACTTGACTGAACCCCAAGAAATGCTTACTGTTTCAAAAGTTGAATTTCGTGAAGATGTATTTTCACCAGCTGCATCCACAGATAAGAATGCAAGCACTGTAGCAAAATAGAACAAAGAGAAAGAAGGATTTCGTAATCAGAGAGTCACTTTTTACGTTGTTCCAAAGTGGACTACAGCTCAGACGATAAACACCCCTTAAAAAAACTTAACTGAAATAAAATAATGAAAGTTGAGAAGATATCTCGGATAAAGGACTTACATTCAAGACACTTAGGACTCAATGGGGCTCACTGTTGATTGATGACCAGTTACTAAAGAGACTCGGCGGAAATGCTGAGAACAAGGAAATCAAATCTAAGTTGGTAATACCCAGAAAAGAAGTTCCAGTGGTTTTAAGAGAAATTCACTATGAGAAATCTGGTACTCATTTAGGAGCTTACAAAACTTACTTTAAATGTGCAGCCAGCCACGATTCAACTATAATGGAATACTTTTTGGATGGATGACTATTGATTTAGCTTAGTTTCTACTAACTGCATCAACAAATGGCCTGAGGTATTTGCCATCCCTAACCTGGAGACCTCAACATTAGCTGAAGTCTTTAGTCAACAATATGTTTTACCGATTTGGAATTCCTTTCTTCATTTCATTCTGACCAAAGACGTAAATTTCTAATCTAAGCTTTTTCAGAAGCTCGGCGAACTTCCATAAAATCCACACCACAGCTTTACATCCGCAGTCAGATGGCATAATTGAACGATTTAATAGGACCATTAAAGAGCATTTCTCAAAGGTTTCGGGCAGACATCAGAAACATTGGTACAAATATTTACCAATCTTCTTAATGGCCTACTGATCCATATTTCATGAAACTACCGAAGTTACACCAGCCAAGGTCTTATTTGGAAGAGAACTTAAGTGGCCTTGCGGCATAATGTTTGGTTCCTCTACTAGTTAGAGAACGCAAGAATCTGGCCACAGACAGAATGAAGACAAGCAAACACGACGGAGTCCCAGCAAAGTGACAGTTTGGTTATAGAATCCACAAAGGAAGAAAGGCAAATCAACACAGTTAATGCGGTGCCAGCAAGTGAAGGACCGTATACTGTTCTAAAGACAATCATCAGTGACATTGTTAATAAAATCAATAAAGTTCCAAGGCCATCATGAAAGTAATACAGCTCCACAGGTTGGATCCATACCACGAATCTGATCGGGATGATCAGAATTAGGAGGGGGTAGAAGCTATTGTTAGTAATTTTTCTAATGAGATTCTAAACTTTTATTCTAATTTGTCATATGGATGTATATAAGTAGGTAGGAAATGAGTTCAGGGTTAGTGGTAATTTAGTAGTGAAAGTGTAAACAAGTTGTTAATAAAAAAATTGAAAGTAATTAGTAAGAAATGATGTTATTACTCGAACCCAGCTGGTGAATATAGAGAGAAAAAAATCATAATAACATGGTGAAGGCACTAAAATAACAACAGTGTTCTACTCTAATGCACTAGTAAAATTACATTGATCAAGATTTTCTGGAAATGTGTCATGAGAATGTCTTTCTTTTTGTAACAAGATTCAACCCACTCTCCGTAAATATGACTTGACTCTGTCTGACTTCTTTTTTCTCATAAATTTAAAAGAATATTCCTCAGAAGATGTCATTTTACGAACAATAACTAGCTGCTAATGCCAATTTTGAAGGGCAACAGGAATGAATTTTTTTCTCATGATATAAAGTCGTTGCAAGGCGGATAGTGCAAGTACTTTAAAGCTTATATTGAAATAGGAAGTTATAAAAAACCGGATATCTTTTGTTTCATTGTTAGACAGAGAACTATTCTAGTCACCTTATACTAGTATTGTATACTACACAATGATTGTGCCTTTGACTACGGAGAACGAAACGTACGAAATGTGCTATCAACTTCTTCTTTCTAAAGTCGTTCGAAACAGTAACAGGCATTAAAATATGATAAAAAGATTTAGAATTTGCTTACCAAGTCAAATGTTAGGGTAATTTATACTTTTAAAACAATGTTTACATACCTTAAACAGAACTATGAAGTCGTCAAGTTAATGTGTCACTATGATAAATCAATTTGGTACCTCCGTACTTAAATACAAAAACAAAAGAATTTAAAAAATTTTTTAGCGACAAACAATGCAGAAAATTTTATAAAGATAAAGATTTTCGAAACCTTGATAGTAAGATGATAAGCTAACTTTCGCCTGTCATTTTCTATAAAGTATCAATCACCGACGATAATCGAATGAGCTCGATCATAATTTAAAAAAAAAACTCCAGATAAGAAAGCGTATCATTATTGTTTTGTGTTTAGTTAGTCACCTAAATTTTATAGAAAAGATACTGTGTTGTAATCCTATGAATAACCCCAAAGTTAATGGAATAGTATTTGGATTAATGTCAATCGCAAGTCATTTTTATTCAATACTAGTCACTAATTAGTTAAATTTAGTTAACTAAGGAACTTTAGGATTTAGGTTTCACGCATGCGCGTTAGTCAGCTAGACTTGTGGATGATTTAGGCAGAGTATAACCGAAAATTCGTTCATAGTCTGACCTTGACTGGCGCCATAATGAATTGATTCCAACGATAATTACTATAACACTATAGACTTCATTAGGCTTTGTTGGATAATATTAACAGAATTATGGGGATATTTTTTTTAATTTACCAAATAATTTATACCTAGAAGTTTTGGTAATACTTGTACAAAAATGATAGTGGACTGTATTTTGGACGCTGGTAAAGAATTTAATTTCAGTTAAAATATACGACGAAGGTATGACAATCTCGAACAATTAAAAATGGCCTACCTTGTATCTGCTCACTGATGTAGAAATCGTGGATACTTTTCTGGAGCTTAGTCCTTTGGGTTTTGGCACTGTTATAGGTATTGGACAAATAGTTGTTGTTAAATTTTTAGCGGATTTAGCCGGCATATAGAGGTTTTAACAATTGCGTGGTATATTAGTGTTCGCAACACGTGTTTTCCGCCGAAGGTTCAAGTACAAGATGATCGTGTTTTCTACCATGTACCGTTGAGGTGCGTGCGACTCTTCTTGGGCATTTTGGGAAGAGATTGTCATGTATGGCGCGAAACAATACATGACGCGAGAAGGGATTAAATTAAAATTAACATCAGTTTGCTTAAATATAAACGTGGAGATATGTTAATTTTACCCAGAAAATTATAACTTAAAATTAATGATTTGGAAAAACGGTACAATGCTATTTATCAATTTTTTACTTAAATCATAAAATTTACCCTTCTTTTGCTTTCGTACCATTTTTGGACATTTAATTTTTATGTAATTATTGTATTCAAAATTAAATCGATGTGAAAATCATGGTTTTTGGGTTTATACCGTATCAAATTGAAATTATTATCCGACATTTCGCCTACGATTGCACAAGACATCTTCAGGGATCTTTACTTCACGAGATTAGAACACTGAATGACTATCGAGGAGCAAGAGCCCGGTATTTATACCCGACTGCCGAGCGAACCGTGATCCAACGTTACAATGGATTTCCACGTATGAAGTAGACTGTAATCTGCATCTCTATTAATATTATTTGGATATTTACAAATTTTGATTGATTCTCTAATTTTACGTTTAAAGAAACTACACACTGATATAGACCGTCCTGTTTCACCTACCTACACTTTACCACAAGAGCAAGGTATCTTGTAAACGCCTTCTGTTTGAAATGAAATCGCGTCCTTTAAATAACTCAAACATTGTCTTATATGTGTTGAAAATTGTCCGAATGTTTGATTTTCGGGGAAATCTGATAATTTTATCGATGGTTCCTTGTACAGGGTGAGTCAACGGTTGTATGAAGTAGGTTTGTGCCTTTTCGGTTAAATTAACAAAGAATCTATATTTATTGTTTGATACAGTTTATTTTTACGCAGGTTTTGAAAATATTTAGGACTCTACAGGGTGAGTCAAAAAACTAGGACAGCATAAAGTTGTATTTTTTTAAATAGAACACCCTATATACGAATCGTATTTTCGATTTAGCTTATGATTTTAAATCTTTTTTATTAAGGGTTTACTATAACAAAACTTTATAGTTTCTGAGATAATTAAGTTTAAAGAAAAAAAGTCACATTTTCAAGAATCAATTCAATCCTAAATAACGTTTTCAATTTTGTGACAAATATATTCAAATTTGGAATTTAGCAAGGCCAAGGACAAGTTAATATAATTTTTACCTAATATTTGCAATAAAAGCTACAGGGTGTTGAACACATCGGCTCAAATTTGAACAAGTTTAAATGAATAAATATCTTTTTTTTTAAATGGTACACCCTGTATATTTTCATGTTATTTAATAGAGTAATAAAAACCCTAAAAGTTTTGTTCAATGTATCCTATACCTATTTATAATAGTTTTTGAGATATTTCAGTTTTTCTTATTTTCCATACTTTTTTACAGAAATAGTCTTCATTATCATAGTAGCCATGGCAAAAACAATGTAAAAGAACATTTTTCTCTGTGTCAAATTTATAACCGCAATCGCTTCTTTTGGTTTTTATGTAGTGTAGTTTGGTTTTTTTTGCATTCATCTTATATTGTAAAATGAATTTTCCAAAGAATGAGTTAATAGATATGATTTATACAATAGGAGAGGCCTTTTTGCTCAAAGAATTTACAAAATGAAGTATCCTGATCGACGCCAGCCTAATACCCATACTTTTCAAAACTTAATGCAAAGATTTGATTCTTCTGGTACTGTTGATTATCCAAAACGTAAAGTGGTCAACAAACCAGTAACTAATGAAGAAAAAGAACTACAAGTATTGTTAAATGTTCAGGAAAATCCTTATATTGGTAGCCGTCAGTTAGCAGCATTATGTGAAACATCACAATCCACCGCTAATCGTACTACCAAGAAATAAAGGTATCATCTATATCACATGGAATTACACCAAGAATTGCATGGACAGGATTTTGAAAGTCGTGTAAACTTTTGTCGTACAATAAATGCGGAGATTCAATTAAATCAAAATTTATTATGCAAGGTAATGTTTAGTGATGAAGCTACTTTTAGAAGTAACGGTGCCGTAAATAGACGCAACATGCATTATTATGCCACAGAAAACCCATTTTGGATTAGAGAGGTGCAACATCAAAACCACTGGTCATTAAATGTTTAGTGTGGTATTCATCATAATCGAATTATTGGACCCCACTTTTTTAATGAACCACTAAATGGCCATAGTTACCTGAACTTTCTACAAGAAGAACTACCCCAACTGCTTCAAGGTCTCGATAGGGATGAGCTCGACAGTATGTGGTTCCAGCACGATGGTGCGCCTCCGCATTACCATCGTGAAGTTCGTGCGTTTTTGGACCAACGATATCCGCAAAAATGGATTGGACGTGGGGGTTTCATTGAGTGGCCACCAAGGTCTTGCGACATCACCCCATTAGATTTATTCCTATGGGGTTATATTAAAAATAAGGTGTATGTTAATCCACCAACAACAGTGGAAGATATGCGAAACAGGATTAGGGATACCTGTAGAACAATAACGCCACTAATTTTGTCCAGGGTCCGAGAAAATCTGCAAAAAGACTAAATTTGTGCATTGCACAAGAGGGTCGTTTATTCGAACACTTATTAAAAAGAAATAATTAATCTCAGTATTTAATAGGTAATTTTTTTGTTTCAATTTAGTATAAAAGTAAATATGTATTTGCCTTGTCGTTATTGTTGTGTTAATTTTTTCACATTATGTTTAAACTATTGCCGTTGTAATATAACGAATAATGTATTTCATCATATTTAACCACATTCTGTTTGTTTCTGTAGTTTCTTTTTATTATTTTACATGGCTACTATGATAATGAAGACTATTTCTGTAAAAAAGTATGGAAAATAAGAAAAACTGAAATATCTCAAAAACTATTATAAATAGGTATAGGATATATTGAACAAAACTTTTAGGGTTTTTATTACTCTATTAAATAACATGAAAATATACAGGGTGTACCGTTTGAAAAAAAAAGATATTTATACATTTAAACTTGTTCAAATTTGAGCCGATGTGTTCAACACCCTGTAGATTTTATTGCAAATATTAGGTAAAAATTATGTTAACTTGTCCTTGGCCTTGCTAAATTCCAAATTTGAATATATTTGTCACAAAATTGAAAACGTTATTTAGG
This sequence comes from Diaprepes abbreviatus, assembly GCA_034092305.1. Lineage (NCBI taxonomy): Eukaryota > Metazoa > Arthropoda > Insecta > Coleoptera > Curculionidae > Diaprepes > Diaprepes abbreviatus. The sequence goes on from JASJET010000121.1 coordinate 25,468,671, forward strand.
ATTGAATTGATGCTTGAAAATGTGACTTTTTTTCTTTAAACTTAATTATCTCAGAAACTATAAAGTTTTGTTATAGTAAACCCTTAATAAAAAAGATTTAAAATTATAAGCTAAATCGAAAATATGATTCGTATATAGGATATTCTATTTAAAAAATACAACTTTATGCTGTCCTAGTTTTTTGGCTCACCCTGTAGAGTCCTAAATATTTTTAAAATCTGCGTAAAAATAAACTGTATCAAACAATAAATATAGTTTCTTTGTTAATTTCACCGAAAAGACACAAACCTACTTCATCCAATCGTTGACTCACCCTGTACAGATAAGACAACACTGTCCATAGGAGGTACATTTATGACATTTTGTTGAGGAGTAGGGTTTTTATATATATGAATAGAACATCTTATATCTTCAGCGCAATATCCGTTGCATTTCAGAGCATAATAATTCCAATTTGACACGGTCTAAACCCAAGAATCATAATTTTCAACTTGACCAAAGCCGTGAAAGCTATCGTTCTTTATTAGGTTCATTTATTCAAAATGTCAAATACCTGTAATTTATAAAAAAAAAAATAAGATTTTTTTATTTATTTTAGTATTGCCATTTTATTCAAATTCGAATTCATTGTTTTTAAGCTCATTAACTGGAATTAACCTAGTATTATGGTTGAAAATAAAATTTAAATAAAATAAAGGAAAAAACAGTTATGCCAATGAACCAAATAAACATATTTTTTGTACGATGTTGGTGTAAGAACAATCACTTAGTAATCAACATCTATGCAAAGAAATGACTACTTTTGGTGTGGTGTGTATATGTAACTCAAAATAGTTTTGTGGTTATTACGGCATGACAATCATCAGAATGACTAAAATGTGATCGGACTTGCCTTGTCTTTATTTTTATTTTTACGACGTTTCAATTAGGTTGTATCTCTAATCGTTATCAAGTATAAACTGAATTCATCAAAATATTTAAATACCAGGAATCCAATTTTTAAAGTTACACATGAAGAGTTTTTACTGAAGCCTTTTAAGGAAATTACTGGAATTAATTATTGGATTTCGGGGTCACATCCAACGGTGACGTTGTATTTAACCTTTAGAGTGGCATTGAAGATTATTTTAAAGGCAAGTGCTCTTTTTTCAGTGGAAACCCCCTCTTTTATTGAAAGTAGGAAAACTTGAGCGTCCAGCCATAGAAATGATTTTTAAGTTTTCGTTTCATTTAGAAATCATTTGAAGGTCAAATTTGTTAAATTTTGGTTTCTATTCAAGTAAATAGTCTAGAACACCCGAAGTATCCCATATGAAGGTTGAGATTAATATTCACTGGTCAAGGTCATTTTTAGATTTATGAGTAGAAACCCTAAATTTCATAATAAAAATAATAAGATTGGCATCAAAGTAGAGGTAAAAAGTTGAAAATCTTGACTTTCATATTCGAAGTCATGAGTGGCATATATACAGATCTAAAATCGAAGATTAAGGTCAAAGTTACAGTTGGATCAGCCACTCGATAATCAACATCCTTATGCCACCGTTAGATGTCCCCTTCGAAATTAAACACCTTTTATTTGGGTTATTTGTTATGAAAACGCTTTGGTAAAAAAATATTCAACCGCAACTTTTAAAAAGGGGCACCCTGTACATTGTTTGAATGACTTGCGTAGATAATTTCAACTTAATAGATTTGTACACACTAATATTACCAAATCAATTTTGTTGTATAAGCAAAGATTATGACAGCTAACACTAGCTATAATAATTAGATCGACTTATCTGTAAGGATCATCGATCTGAATGAACCCTTCATGATTATTATACACTGTAATATGAAAACCTCATACCTAGCCAGCACAATTTGAAAGATAAACAAAAAAATCTTAACTCATCTTACCGTTTGGTGACTCAATTCATCTTCATTGTATTTGTTTACTTAATTAGATCTTAGGGAAGTGAAATGGGAAGGCAGGGTTGTAGTAATTATATCAGACAACAGCTCGAATAATTCAGATCAATCATCCTAACAGGTAAGTCGATCAATCTACTAATTATTCTTCGCTCAAAGCATAAAGTCATGATCTGGTTAACAGATTTTTTTTTATAATACAAAAAATTACTTATCGAATGTCTATACAAAATAATATTAATTATATTATTAAGTAGTATAACTTTTAAACACTCTTTTTAATAGTTTTAACGCGCCTAATAACTTATTGTATTAAATGCGGAAATGTAGAAATTATACATTGTGGTCCCTATCCAACATCACCTACATTATTAAAATATAAATAATATCCCTTAGTTGGATAAAGAATTTGAACCGTAGAAATAATATAACAAAGTAAAACAAGTGATCCAAAAGGTAGGAACTTTCTAAATAGGTTAATACAATAATGGGATCCCATATCGCTGAGTGTTCGAGTTTTTTTTTTTTAAATTTTGTCTTTTTAAAATTGATCATATCCTTTTGGCCTGGAGAAAATAATAACAATAAAGCTGCTTTATGGGTATTCAAGGAATGATAATCCTTTGAAAACCTAAAAAAGATTAAATTATATCCAAATTATGATCATATTGTTTTATGGATCTCTCACACAAAGAGCCGAATAAAATAGTCGTCTGAAGAAGTCATATAAGATGCTTATGCACGGATGTTTTTCGTTCTTACCAGCTACTGATCTTTAGAAAAATTTCATTAAGATTTGTGCTTGCCATTTTGTTAAGGTTGCTATATTTATAACACCTTATGTCCTAAACTGAAATTTTCTCACTTCTCTCATAAGAAGTGCCAGGACCCTGATGTTAACTAAACCAAGCGTACCTACCACTTTATGCCTCGTTTTCTCGAATATACCTACCCCAACCCACCTCAAAGCAACCATAGCTTCAAGGCACGAAATGTAAATAAGCAAGTTGCTCTACCTTACCCTGTACAAACGTACAACAATAATAATAATTTGAGGAACTGCTGTTAGGGATAGGGCATTAAATATATTTTTAAATTATTTTGTAAAACTGTATGGTTATTAAATTAATAGAGATATAGAAAGTTCTTAATTTATTTCTTAGTATAATAATTTTTTGATGCCGGTTTATTTATTTTTTTATTAATTTATAATCATAACGTTACATCATGCATGAGTAAAATATATCTAAAAGTAAGTGAAGAGCAGCAGAAATCTTGACGAGATTAGAAGAAAATGACGATGACAGAGACACAAAATTTGTCTTCAACCTTTTCAGTTTTTTTTTCGCAATAAAAGTATGGAGGAAATGTTACTCACTAAGAAACTAAAAACGGAATAAATTATTTCACTCATATTAAAAAATTAACGAAAAAAATTTTCTTGTTAACAGTTTTTCTTTAGTTTTTAGCCTTCTTGCATAAATCTCCATAGGAGGTACATTTATGACATTTTGTTGTGGAATAGGGTTTTTATATATATTAATAGACCGTCCTATATCTTCAGCGCAATATCCGTTGCATTTCAGAGCATAATAATTCCAATTTGACACGATCTAAACCCAAGAATCATAATTTTCAACTTGACCAAAGCCGTGAAACCTATCGTTCTTTATTAGGTTCATTTATTCAAAATGTCAAATACCTGTAATTTATAAAAAAAATAAGATTTTTTAATTTATTTCAGTATTGCCATTTTATTCAAATTCGAATTCATTGTTTTTAAGCTCATTAACTGGAATTAACCTAGTATTATGGTTGAAAATAAAATTTAAATAAAATAAAGAAAAAGACAGTTATGCCAATGAACCAAATAAACATATTTTTTGTACGATGGTGGTGTAAGAGCAATCACTTAGTAATCAACATCTATGCAAGGAAATGACTACTTTTGGTGTGGTGTGTATATATAACTCAAAATAGTTTTGTGGTTATTACGGCATGACAATCATCAGAATGACTAAAATGTGATCGGACTTGCATTGTCTTTATTTTTATTTTTACGACGTTTCAATTAGGTTGTATCTCTAATCGTTATCAAGTATAAACTGAATTCATCAAAATATTTTAAATACCAGGAATCCAATTTTTAAAGTTACACATGAAGAGTTTTTACTTAAGCATTTTAAGGAAATTACTGGAATTAATTATTGGATTTCGGGGTCACATCCAACGGTGACGTTGTATTTAACCTTTAGAGTTGCATTGAAGATTATTTTAAAGGCAAGTGCTCTTTTTTCAGTGGAATCCCCCTCTGTTATTGAAAGTAGGAAAACTTGAGCGTCCAGCCATAGAAATGATTTTTAAGTTTTCGTTTCATTTAGAAATCATTTGAAGGTCAAATTTGTTAAATTTTGGTTTCTATTCAAGTAAATAGTCTAGAACACCCCAAGTATCCCATATGAAGGTTGGCGATTATTGACTCTCTAACACAACTGTAACCTTGACATTGATATTCACTGGTCAAGGTCATTTTTAGATTTATGAGTAGAAACCCTAAATTTCATAATAAAAATAATAAGATTGGCATCAAAGTAGAGGTAAAAAGTTGAAAATCTTGACTTTCATATATCTAAAAGCAAGTGAAGAGCAGAAGAAATCTTGACGAGATTAGAAGAAAATGACGATGACAGAGACACAAAATTTGTCTTCAACCTTTTCAGTTTTTTTTGCAATAAAAGTATAGAGGAAATATTACTCACTAAGAAACTAAAAACGGAATAAAATATTTCACTCATATTAAAAAATTAACGAAAAAAATTTTCTTGTTAAAAGTTTTCCTATAGTTTTTAGCCTTCTTGCATAAATCTACTCTGGGAATGTTTTTTCAGACCTCCTTTGCGAATACTTTTTACACAATGAAAAAAACCAAATCAATTAACTCACCTCTATCAAAAGATATGCGCAAAAATTCGCCCTTCGACAATTTCTTTCAGCTTCTTTACATAAATATACCATGGAAATCTTTTCAACAAAAAGGGATGCTAAAAATCATATCAAAATGTCTTACTCTTTCGTTATGCGCGTGAAAGTTCGCCAAAACACAAAATTTTTTTTCAGTTAAATTAGTTTTTAATGATTTCACAGTAAGTCTACCTGGAAAATATTGCGGGATACTTTTAGAACATGCTAATGTGCTAACAATCTCATCAAAAAGTCCAATAATAATAATAATAATCATCTTTTATTGAAAAAATAAAATGTAAATCTGTTGTAGTCAGTCAACGCTTCATCATATCCAATTTATGATAAAAAATGAATAAAATGGATACGTACCTGAGGTCCTTGAAACTTTAGAGCCAAATAAAACGGACCATGAGGATGATGATAATGAAATGGAAATTCAAGAACCACGACTAAAAGAAGAAGACAATGACGAACAAGAAGAATATTAAGCTGCATGCTTGCTATAAATAATGAAAATAACGGGAAAAAATCCCCCTCACTTTGAACTTGAATTATAAATGATCGTAAATAAACGTATAAATAAAGAATATTTAAACAATTTTATTTTAATACCTTTTATCAATATAAATATACTAAATATTATTAAATGCATATCTTGTTTATGAGAAATATCTGTAAATTTCATTTATTAATTAGTAAATAACTAAGTTTTCTTCATAATTACAATCTTCTTCTTTTAAATAATTAATTTTATAAAACGTACTATGTATTGGATTCCACAGCGTTATCATACTTACGGTGAAGCGCTTCTCACTCTTCGCACTCTATCTCAAGAACTGTTAATTATATAAAATATTATCTTGGATTAAATTTGTGGCTCTATAACTTTTCTGATAACTTTAAATGCCATTTAGAGCAAAGAAAACAAGATATTTAAAAAAAAAAGGTTTTTGCAACTTTTTATTTTGAATATCTTGACTCGCATAAATGAGATTCTATGACACTTTTCAGTTAACTTATAAAATGTCCAAACAAAGATTTATATAAGTTTATAGCTCATTATCTTTCATTGCGAGATTGAATCCCTATGTCACTAGATAATAAGAATTTAAAAATACCATCAGAAAATTATTAAGGTTAAAAAGATTACAGTTTAGGTGTCGGTCAACATAAACTGTAATTTAGATATACCCCCTTAAAACTTCTTGTGTGGCTTAACTGTGTCTAATCTACCATCTTTTGTCTCTGTAAAAATTTTCGTAATAGTGTATTTCCTTCTCCCATTTTTCCAAAAGTTGTGTATCTGGTATTGTATAAAAAATTTATAGATATTGTATTTTTACAAAATGTAATCGCGAGGAAAATTAATGAAACACGCGAGAAAAATAATTGTCTGACGAAAATTTTGGAACATTAAATGTGTCTACCAAATTAAACATATCAAAATAATAACTTGAAAAAATTTATTGATATTCAGCTGATTCTCCATGTAGAAAGGAAAGATTATAAACTGAATTTCTTAGAAGCCATAGAAATAAATCGATTAAAGAACACAGGTTATCTATTAAATGACCAAACAGATATCAATACCTCACCCCTGCTAAATATCTTTTAACAGAAACCAGTGTGGATTTCCCAATAATTTAAATAATCGGTAATAAAATGTAAATTAGGGTATTGCACTTATTCATTATTGTAAATCTAGGTATAAGTTTTTCAAGTAACAGTAGATATAATATATAGTTACTCAGACTCCCTATGAGCACTAGCGACCACCTGGACAGCACACGTGTGCATTCTTGTAACACCTGCATAGTCAAGGTCAAATTAATATGCATTGAAAGCGTATATGTTTGCTCGTACTCCTTCTCGCTTGTTCCCTCAACTCTCCTTGTCTTAAATGCAGCGACCATGATGCACACGTGTGCCTTCTTGTAACACTTGCACAGTCAAGGTCAAATTAATATGCATTAAAAGCGTGTATGCTGGCTCGTCCTCCTTCTCTCTCGTTCCCGCAGCCCCCTTGCCTTAAATGCAGCGACCATGATGCACACGTGTGCCTTCTTGTAACACATGCACAGTCAAGGTCAAATTAATATGCATTGGAAGCGTATATGTCGGCTCGTCCTCCTTCTCTCTCGTTCCCGCAGCCCCCTTGCCTTAAATGCGGCGACCATGATGCATACGTGAGCGTTCTTGTAACACCTGCATGGTCAAGGCCGAATTAATATACATTGGAACCGTATATGTTTGCTTGTGCTCCTGCCCTTCTTCTACCGCTACCCCCCTCGCCTTGAATGTGACGGCATTGATGCCCACACGTGCATCCCGGTAACACCTGCATAGGCAAGGACAAGTTAAAATACATTGGAAGCATATAAGTTTATAGACTCCCATTTCCCTTACCCACCGCTTCACCGTTGTATACCTCGTCGCTACTTGATGGCACACGTGTTCATCAACTAAGCCGGCCAACCTTTTCAAGGTCGAGTAAACATGCATACGAACAGTATACAAATTCATCGTGCTTCCGCCACAGACACCGCTTGTGCTGTTACAACTTGTCTGCATTCTTAAGGTCGAGTTCCTTGGAAAAGGACGTGAGGGTGAATAAATTAAAAAGCGCGGCCACACCCTTTTTTCCCGCAAGCCTAATATCGAGAATAAAAATATAACTCACACTGTTCTTTTTCTGTCCTTTTTGTATGTATTCACTTTTCAGAGAATATCATTAAAACATCTTTCGTTCTTAAACTAACACACCCTTTCATTAACGTCGCACGTATCTATTAAGTTTATTTAATTCTTTCTCTTTCTCTCTTATGCTTGTATTCGCCTCGTACAAAACAGTTTAAAAACATTTTAAATTCCTAAACTAATGCATTTTTCTCGGCTTCCAATTCACGGGTTTTTATTACCTGAACCTTTTTAAGGGATAGTCAGGTACTAAAAAGCCAACGCCTCCGATTCTATATTTGTGTTATCATACAGTAAAGTCTTTTTTATTTGATATTTTCTTAAATGTTAATACAATTGTGTATTATATAGGAATAAAATAATTTCACGGCAGCACTGAAAAATTAACGAAATTTCTTGTTTAAACATATAAAATTGCATAGGCAACAGACCTTTCTTATAAATAAATTCGAAAAACTTTGCAGTCAGTGGCACCGGCTTTTTTTCGACCTCGTAGTATAAATAATTTTTGCTAAACGAAAGAGAATATTTTCTTGGAAATTAGATGTTAAATACATTTGCGGTATTTTTCGTTAATTATTGTAGATATCCTTCAAAATTAATCTGCCGCTATTTCGGATTAAAAGCACCTAATTTATGTGACACAGGTAAAATATAATGGTTTTTAACTCGGTATTCTTAAATGTTATTTCAATTGCATATTGTATAGGAATAAAATAATTCCACGACAACTCTGAAAAATTAACACAATTTCTTGTTTAAGCATATAAAATTGCATAGGTAACAGACCAATCATTGTAGATATCATTCAAAAAGTAACCTGTCGCTGTTATCTCGGATTACAAGCGCCTAATTTATATGACACTGGTAAAATATAACGGTTTTTAACTCGGTATTCTTAAATGTCATTTAAATGGTATATTGTACATGAATTGGATCTTGGGTGTTCTGAAGAATTTACTCATAGTATCATATAAACTCGGGGGCAATATCTATTTTATTAAATTTTTGGAAAATTAGGTGTTTCAAAATAATTTAGTGGTATTTTTCTTAATTATTCTATAATTTTTTAGTTATTAGAGAATATTCTGACGTAATGAGGCTTATATACTGAACACCTAAAAACTACTATTTCAAATTATTTCCAAAATAAAACATATTTTATAGCATTTTATACCCTCCTGTCGTATATAAAGGGACTTTTTTTCAAATTTATCTATTTCATTCATAATATGAAAATTCTGAAATATATATATTAAATTTACTTATGCATAAGTTACATTATTGAAAAGAAGGTACTCCGTTTTTAAAAATCTTAAGAAAAATGAGAAAGATAGTGACGTTGTACTTATTATTGTGATATATAATAACATTAAAGTATATTTTCGTATGTTCTTTCTTATTTTCTGAAAAGTAATAATTGCCTGTCTGAGTAAAATTCAGAGGTCAAACTTGAAAAAAGAACAGCTACATTCATAAGGTTGAATAAATTAAAAACACCTGCGTTCCTATCCTTTTTCTTCGCTAGCGCCAATTAGAGTCTAATCGGGCATAGACAAAATTGAATATAACATACTCTATTCTTTTTTCTCTCTTGGTTTCTGTCCTTGTCAGAAAATAATCTGTTTGTGTTTAAATGTGGCGCGTGTATCTGAAAGTTGTTTGTTATTCATGATGCGGTAAAATATAATGGTTTTTAACCCAGCATTCTTAAATGTTATTCAAATGGCATATTGTATATGAATTTGATCTTGGATGCTCTGAACAATTTACCTATAATATCATATAAATTCGGGAGCAATATCTATTTTATTGAAAAGCGTAAAACCTCATTTTTCATAGAAAATTAGGTGTTACCAAATAATTGATTGATATTTTTCTTAATTATTTTAGAATTTTATTAGTTATTAGAGAATATTTCAAAGATAATGAGGCTTATATACTGAAAAATTACTATTTCAAATTATATCCAAAATAAAACATATTTTAAAACCTTTATACCCTCTTGTTGCATACAAAGGGACTTTTTTTCAAATTTATCTATTTTGTTCATAATTATGAAAATTCTGAAATATATATTAAAGGTAAATTATGGAAAGGAAAGTACTCTATTTTTAAAAGTCTTAAGAAAAATGAGGAAGATAGTGACGTTGTACTTATTGTTTTGATGCATAAAACAATAAAGTATATTTTCGTATGTTCTTTCTTATTTTCTGAAAAGTAATAATTGCCTGTCTGGGTAAAACTGAATAAATTAGAAGAATTCTATATCGCAAAATTGGGCCTTTTCCCCAACACTCAGTCATAAAATGTTGGGAAAAATAACCTAAAAATCGGAGAAAATCCAATCCAAAAATTATTTGAAAAGCATAAAGTACTATAGAGACTTTTTTCAAATTTACCTATTTTGTTTATAATTATGAAAATTCAGAAATGTAGATTAAATTTACATTAGTTAAATTATATATACTGTACATACAGGGCTGTTCTTAAGAAACATGGGAAAAACTGAACACAAACTATTTTCATAAATATCCAAAATAAAACATATTTTATAGCATTTTATACACTCTTATGGTATATAAAGGGACTTTTTTTTTCAAATTTATCTATTTTGTCCATAATTATGAAAATTCTGAAATATATGTTAATGGTAAATTATGGATAGGAAAGTACTCTATTTTTAAAAGTCTTAAGAAAAATTTGATAAACCAGTAATATTCACCTTATTGTTTTGATAAATAATAACATTAAAGTATATATTCATATGTTCTCTTATATTTTCTGTAAAGTAGAAAATCGCCTATCTGGATAAAATTCATAGGTCAAACTTTGAAAAAAAGGAACAGTCATAAGGTTCAATAAATTAGAAGAATTCTATGTCTCAAAATTTACCTATTTTGTTTATAATTATGAAAATTCAGAAATGTAGATTAAATTTACATTAGTTAAATTATATATACTGTACATACAGGGCTGTTCTTAAGAAACATGGGAAAAACTGAACACAAACTATTTTCATAAATATCCAAAATAAAACATATTTTATAGCATTTTATACACTCTTATGGTATATAAAGGGACTTTTTTTCAAATTTATCTATTTTGTCCATAATTATGAAAATTCTGAAATATATGTTAATGGTAAATTATGGAAAGGAAAGTACTCTATTTTTAAAAGTCTTAAGAAAAATTTGATAAACCAGTAATATTCACCTTATTGTTTTGATAAATAATAACATTAAAGTATATATTCATATGTTCTCTTATATTTTCTGTAAAGTAGAAAATCGCCTATCTGGATAAAATTCACAGGTCAAACTTTGAAAAAAGAAACAGTCATAAAGTTCAATAAATTAGAAGAATTCTATGTCTCAAAATTGGACCTTTTCCCCAACACTTTGTCATAAAATGTTGGGAAAAATAACCTAAAAATCGGAGAAAATCCAATTCAAAAATTATTTGAAAAACCTAAAGTATTATTGAGACTTTTTTTCAAATTTACCTATTTTGTTTATAATTATGAAAATTCAGAAATGTAGATTAAATTTACGTTAGTTAAATTATATACTGTAAATACAAGGCTGCTCTTAAAAATAGAGGCTATTTTAAAGATGGTTGATAATGTGATTTATACATGGGAAAAACTGAACAAAAACTATTTTAATAAATATCCAAAATACAACATTTTTTATATCATTTTATACACTCTTATGGTATATAAAGGGGCTTTTTTTCAAATTTATCTCTTTTGTTGATAATTATGAAAATTCTGAAATATATATATCAAATGTACTTATGCATAAATTAAGTAATGGAAAAGAAGGTACTCCGTTTCTAAAAATCTTAAGAAAAATGTGAAAACTAATTAAATTAACTTTAAAGTATATATAAAAACAGATGCACTCACCAGATTGAATGAATTAAAAATCCCTGTTTTCCCATCGTTAATCTTCACTGCCACCAATTACTCTAATCAAGCATAGGTTAAAATTGAATATAACATACTCCGTTCTTTTTCTCTTTGACATTTCATTTTACCTTGAATATAAAAGCATATTATATATATTACCTATAATATTATAGGTTAGATAACAATACTTAATAATATCACAACATTCAATACTAATCATTAAAATTAAATAAACTCTCCGTTAGCACACATACAAATATTCCTGTATTTAGGTGCAATTTATAAAAAAAGACAGTACTATAATATATATTTAAAGAAAAAATGTAATATATTTTGTAAATCGTTTTTAGTTACCTAAATTGAAATTGAAATTTTCAGAAATGTGTCGTTTTTCATAGAAATAGTGAGAAAATCGTTTCCTAGCGACCATTATCATATTCTCTATATAGTTATCCCTGACGGTTTAAAATATATTATTTTAACAGGGTTTCTAGTGTGTAAGCCTATTTTTGTCCCCTAATTTCGCGAACTTATTCTGAAAAAGAATGATAAATACCATGAAGTGACTTTTGCATCTTTTTTATTGAGGACCAAAGACACAAAAATATATTCTTTTTTCAAAAAATACAAAAAACAATACGGTTTCATGGCATGCATTGTATTACCCCTTTTAACGGTCTGAAATCAAAAACCAATCAGATTACATTCGGAAGTACTGCATCCCAACTCAAAAATTATTTGAAGAAAATGTATCTTGAAAATGGTTTGCAAGAAAATAGTCACCATTACACTTAGTCTCCAATACCTGGTCCATACAATATCCCCATACAGTTATTCTAGAGGCTATCGAAAAATACAAAACAGGTTTTTAATACTAATACACTAGATATTCCCCTTAATTATTTATAAGTAAATGGTGAATATACTAAGCATGTTTTTTATTTTTTAGGCCGGCCCGAGAAAAAATCTTGTATCTCCAGGTGAATTTGAACAAATTCTCGGCTTTTTGGTGAATGCGAACAAATTCTCGCCTTTTTGGCGGCTTATAACATATAAAACTGCCGAAATTTATCGAATCGAAAGACAGTTTTTAACGTCATATACCAAGACGACTGTTGTTTTACCTGAATAAAACAAACCTATTATAAAAGTTTTTGAATACAAAATTCAACATGCCTTGCTGTTAGCTATTATATTACAAATTTCGGGAAGTGTCAAAGAACGTTTTTTTTACATTTGGCAACTTTAAATCAATAATTTTTCTAAAATTAATTTTTTAAAATGTTTAGACACATATAGCTGGTGAATCCACTTTTTTTTATTGTAGATATAAAATTTTATAATAAAATTTAAAAAATACTGTGATGTAAGAGATTAAATATTTTATTTTTGCTGATTAGTCAAGGATGCACTTAAAACTATATAATTAATTTGGAAACTAATTATCAAAAAATTCTTTATTTAATTGGAAAAAATATGCTAGTAAATAATGCTATATTATTGGATCAAATGCGTTAAAATATGTAATTTGAAAATCAGAGACTCGAGTGTATCTTATATAGACTTATATGGGCTGTTTTTATATATAAAAAAAAGAGCTTAAGATAAGGAATGTGTAATTTGAAAAATTTAAAGACCCAAGTGGAGCATCGTATGGATTTTGTTTAAAAATAGGATATTTTCTGTATACTTACACAAAAGTTCACGTGTTATATGAAAATTCCTATAGATTGCTGGATGATTAATTGAGTTTCTAACTAGAAAAATTTTGCATTTATTTCATTACAGTTTTCAATTGGAATTATACATCTCTTTTAGGTGTACTATGGCTACCTACAAATAAGAAAAAAAATAACCCAAAATTTTATGGACATTTCTTTTAGCTGTTATATTGCTTTGTGTCATGAAGAAGAATTTTAAATACTTTTTAGTGACCATTATTTTGTTTCAGAAACGTAATTTCTTATTAACGTTAAAAGTATTGTGATGAAAGAAATTAAATATTTTGCCTAGATTAACTGTTCAGTGGTTTTATTACACTGAAAACATTTACAAATAGAAAAATGCTATAATAATGGTCGAATGTGCCCAAATTTTACTGCACAAGAAATAAAATTATCAAATATGATGTGATAATTGCGTATTCAAATGTGTTAAAATGTGTAATTTAGAAACTAAACACCCATGCATGGATTTTTATACAAAATATGGTATTTTGTGAGCAGAAACTACAAACGGCTAAGTAATATGGAAAAATTATTGTAAAAAATTAAATAGCAATAAGATGTATAATTTTTAAATAACAAATAAAAAGCTAATTTATATACATTAGGGTAAAATTTAGGCGGTTGATAATTAGTTGTCCTATTGCATTTTATGGTTTATTGGGAAATAGGCTGTCATTTTTGACTTCCTCGTCACCCCACCTCCACAAGTAAGCGAAACAAACGTCTGCATATTTGATTTTTCTCTCTTATTCTTGTCTATCTACTTCTATATGCTATTTATTTCACATCGGGAGTATTCGTTACATGCCAAATTCTTTCTTGAATGTATTTCTGGCCCATATGTAAACCATTTCCGATATAAAGTACGGCATATCTAAAAAATTAACTTTTTCAAAAATTTTTATTAAGAGGAAGAAGTAAAGCTAGAAGAAGGACACCCTTTTGCGAAATTAAGAAAATCAATATTTCTGTTTTAAATATTTTCCAGCCCTCTTTTTTTACAAAGTAGTTCTGTTTTTTATACCTTTACATAGATTAAAAGATGTACTTATATGCCTCAAATACCATTAAAAAGTAATTTTTGAAATTCACTCATCGAAAAATTTTCTAAGCTGATATTTTAAGATAAAAATGTAACATAAGCTACATATTAAATTTTTCTTGAGTATTTTATCAGAAAACACTAAAATGTACCTAACATAAAAAAATCACTGACGTAATTTGAAAAAATATTTCATTTTCGACAAGAAAAATAATCCAAAAACTTATCTGTCTAAATTTTAAGCATTGTTTCGAACAGAAACTAATTAAAATGCTCTCTAAACATGAATAAATCATCCACCATTCGATGAAACTATAAAATAGAAAAAAATTAATCCGCCATTTTTAGATGCCGTTGTCGTGCAAGCTATACTTTGTACCAATCAGATATTTACTATAAAAATTACTATTTAACTACGTAAATTGAAAATATACTGCTTTTTCTAACAGAAAATAATTAAAAATGCACGCTAAACATATAGAAATCAATTAATATTCGATCAAATTGTAAAATAAAAGAAAATAATTCTCAGAGCTGTGTTATTTACCGGCAATCACGCTATATTAAAAATGCAATAATGCTAACGGTTTAATTTCCTATTACCGATCTTTAAGGTATAATCTTGTTAGATTTTATGAATAAAAATAAAACGGTTTTTATAGGACCATTCGCCCTGGAATTATATTAAAATATATCTTAAAACGTACCTCGTTCAATTTTCTTATGAGTTTAGTCGAACAAAAACTGATTAAAAATGCACTAAACATATAAAATTCAACTAAAAATTCACTTTATACGCTTAAAATTTGTAATAAACAGAATATTATCGGCTATTGTTGTTGTAGTGGTACGAATATCAACACCAAACTGACATACTTGCTTAAAGCAGCTCTAGCTGTGGGTCAATAAAAGATTGGGTCTTTACCTGCCTTCACACGAAAGTTCTATGAATTACAGTTCTCATCACCTTTTTCAGTACCGAAAACGGTACTTTCAAACCTTTTTTTAAATTAGAATTGTGTCTGCTTCTATTTTTTATCAACAAAATAATATTGTGGAAATCTTAAGTAGACTATAATTTATTCTAGGTTGCTAAGTTAAAGGTGAAACACAATAAACCAGCATGTAAAATGTGTATCTTTGGGTAAAATAGGTATAAATTACAGTTTTTAGAGAGTACGACTAGTAATAATATTTATTTAAATTATAAAATCAGATGTTGCTGTCATGAAATATAACGAAAATTTTCGTTGCTCGAGCTGTATTACTTTTTAATAAAAATAATGTAATTAATACTGATTTGTTTTTATATAACAGTTTCAAAAATCGGATTGTCGCCACGCCTTAAAGTTGGTCACGGCTTTGAAAAATATACGAGTATATGCTAATGTCTTTGAAAGCTGACGTAATAATTCACCCCCACTCTTTATACTTAATCCAGGCCTTAATATTATGCACGCTTCCTCGATGCCTTGAAAACTTGCGCTCGTTCTAACATATGTGATGAATATATATGACGTCATTTCACCCTGAAGTATACCATTATAAACGCCCATGTGCCGAGGAATGATTTTTATATTCACGTTGATATCACTGACATTAATTTTAAAATATTTTTTTGTAGTTCATATTTTAAAAGTGATTGTTGTAAAAGAAATCCATGATATTTGAAACGGAAATATTAAGAAGGTATTTTTCTCCTTTAAATACAGCGAAGGAAATTCTGGGAGTGTTTTTCGGAAATAATTCCGTCATAAAAGATTATTTTTTGAAAAGTACCCAGAATTTTATTAAAAGAACTCAACTGGTAAGAAACACAAAGTCAAATTATTAAAAAAATTTTAAAATACTGACTGTGGAAAAATGTATTAAATAAAAATTACCTGTAACAACAATTACTTTTAAAATATGAACTACAAAAAAATATTTTAAAATTAATGTCAGTGATATCAACGTGAATATAAAAATCATTCCTCGGCACATGGGCGTTTATAATGGTATACTTCAGGGTGAAATGACGTCATATATATTCATCACATATGTTAGAACGAGCGCAAGTTTTCAAGGCATCGAGGAAGCGTGCATAATATTAAGGCCTGGATTAAGTATAAAGAGTGGGGGTGAATTATTACGTCAGCTTTCAAAGACATTAGCATATACTCGTATATTTTTCAAAGCCGTGACCAACTTTAAGGCGTGGCGACAATCCGATTTTTGAAACTGTTATATAAAAACAAATCAGTATTAATTACATTATTTTTATTAAAAAGTAATACAGCTCGAGCAACGAAAATTTTCGTTATATTTCATGACAGCAACATCTGATTTTATAATTTAAATAAATATTATTACTAGTCGTACTCTCTAAAAACTGTAATTTATACCTATTTTACCCAAAGATACACATTTTACATGCTGGTTTATTGTGTTTCACCTTTAACTTAGCAACCTAGAATAAATTATAGTCTACTTAAGATTTCCACAATATTATTTTGTTGATAAAAAATAGAAGCAGACACAATTCTAATTTAAAAAAAGGTTTGAAAGTACCGTTTTCGGTACTGAAAAAGGTGATGAGAACTGTAATTCATAGAACTTTCGTGTGAAGGCAGGTAAAGACCCAATCTTTTATTGACCCACAGCTAGAGCTGCTTTAAGCAAGTATGTCAGTTTGGTGTTGATATTCGTACCACTACAACAACAATAGCCGATAATATTCTGTTTATTACAAATTTTAAGCGTATAAAGTGAATTTTTAGTTGAATTTTATATGTTTAGTGCATTTTTAATCAGTTTTTGTTCGACTAAACTCATAAGAAAATTGAACGAGGTACGTTTTAAGATATATTTTAATATAATTCCAGGGCGAATGGTCCTATAAAAACCGTTTTATTTTTATTCATAAAATCTAACAAGATTATACCTTAAAGATCGGTAATAGGAAATTAAACCGTTAGCATTATTGCATTTTTAATATAGCGTGATTGCCGGTAAATAACACAGCTCTGAGAATTATTTTCTTTTATTTTACAATTTGATCGAATATTAATTGATTTCTATATGTTTAGCGTGCATTTTTAATTATTTTCTGTTAGAAAAAGCAGTATATTTTCAATTTACGTAGTTAAATAGTAATTTTTATAGTAAATATCTGATTGGTACAAAGTATAGCTTGCACGACAACGGCATCTAAAAATGGCGGATTAATTTTTTTCTATTTTATAGTTTCATCGAATGGTGGATGATTTATTCATGTTTAGAGAGCATTTTAATTAGTTTCTGTTCGAAACAATGCTTAAAATTTAGACAGATAAGTTTTTGGATTATTTTTCTTGTCGAAAATGAAATATTTTTTCAAATTACGTCAGTGATTTTTTTATGTTAGGTACATTTTAGTGTTTTCTGATAAAATACTCAAGAAAAATTTAATATGTAGCTTATGTTACATTTTTATCTTAAAATATCAGCTTAGAAAATTTTTCGATGAGTGAATTTCAAAAATTACTTTTTAATGGTATTTGAGGCATATAAGTACATCTTTTAATCTATGTAAAGGTATAAAAAACAGAACTACTTTGTAAAAAAAGAGGGCTGGAAAATATTTAAAACAGAAATATTGATTTTCTTAATTTCGCAAAAGGGTGTCCTTCTTCTAGCTTTACTTCTTCCTCTTAATAAAAATTTTTGAAAAAGTTAATTTTTTAGATATGCCGTACTTTATATCGGAAATGGTTTACATATGGGCCAGAAATACATTCAAGAAAGAATTTGGCATGTAACGAATACTCCCGATGTGAAATAAATAGCATATAGAAGTAGATAGACAAGAATAAGAGAGAAAAATCAAATATGCAGACGTTTGTTTCGCTTACTTGTGGAGGTGGGGTGACGAGGAAGTCAAAAATGACAGCCTATTTCCCAATAAACCATAAAATGCAATAGGACAACTAATTATCAACCGCCTAAATTTTACCCTAATGTATATAAATTAGCTTTTTATTTGTTATTTAAAAATTATACATCTTATTGCTATTTAATTTTTTACAATAATTTTTCCATATTACTTAGCCGTTTGTAGTTTCTGCTCACAAAATACCATATTTTGTATAAAAATCCATGCATGGGTGTTTAGTTTCTAAATTACACATTTTAACACATTTGAATACGCAATTATCACATCATATTTGATAATTTTATTTCTTGTGCAGTAAAATTTGGGCACATTCGACCATTATTATAGCATTTTTCTATTTGTAAATGTTTTCAGTGTAATAAAACCACTGAACAGTTAATCTAGGCAAAATATTTAATTTCTTTCATCACAATACTTTTAACGTTAATAAGAAATTACGTTTCTGAAACAAAATAATGGTCACTAAAAAGTATTTAAAATTCTTCTTCATGACACAAAGCAATATAACAGCTAAAAGAAATGTCCATAAAATTTTGGGTTATTTTTTTTCTTATTTGTAGGTAGCCATAGTACACCTAAAAGAGATGTATAATTCCAATTGAAAACTGTAATGAAATAAATGCAAAATTTTTCTAGTTAGAAACTCAATTAATCATCCAGCAATCTATAGGAATTTTCATATAACACGTGAACTTTTGTGTAAGTATACAGAAAATATCCTATTTTTAAACAAAATCCATACGATGCTCCACTTGGGTCTTTAAATTTTTCAAATTACACATTCCTTATCTTAAGCTCTTTTTTTTATATATAAAAACAGCCCATATAAGTCTATATAAGATACACTCGAGTCTCTGATTTTCAAATTACATATTTTAACGCATTTGATCCAATAATATAGCATTATTTACTAGCATATTTTTTCCAATTAAATAAAGAATTTTTTGATAATTAGTTTCCAAATTAATTATATAGTTTTAAGTGCATCCTTGACTAATCAGCAAAAATAAAATATTTAATCTCTTACATCACAGTATTTTTTAAATTTTATTATAAAATTTTATATCTACAATAAAAAAAAGTGGATTCACCAGCTATATGTGTCTAAACATTTTAAAAAATTAATTTTAGAAAAATTATTGATTTAAAGTTGCCAAATGTAAAAAAAACGTTCTTTGACACTTCCCGAAATTTGTAATATAATAGCTAACAGCAAGGCATGTTGAATTTTGTATTCAAAAACTTTTATAATAGGTTTGTTTTATTCAGGTAAAACAACAGTCGTCTTGGTATATGACGTTAAAAACTGTCTTTCGATTCGATAAATTTCGGCAGTTTTATATGTTATAAGCCGCCAAAAAGGCGAGAATTTGTTCGCATTCACCAAAAAGCCGAGAATTTGTTCAAATTCACCTGGAGATACAAGATTTTTTCTCGGGCCGGCCTAAAAAATAAAAAACATGCTTAGTATATTCACCATTTACTTATAAATAATTAAGGGGAATATCTAGTGTATTAGTATTAAAAACCTGTTTTGTATTTTTCGATAGCCTCTAGAATAACTGTATGGGGATATTGTATGGACCAGGTATTGGAGACTAAGTGTAATGGTGACTATTTTCTTGCAAACCATTTTCAAGATACATTTTCTTCAAATAATTTTTGAGTTGGGATGCAGTACTTCCGAATGTAATCTGATTGGTTTTTGATTTCAGACCGTTAAAAGGGGTAATACAATGCATGCCATGAAACCGTATTGTTTTTTGTATTTTTTGAAAAAAGAATATATTTTTGTGTCTTTGGTCCTCAATAAAAAAGATGCAAAAGTCACTTCATGGTATTTATCATTCTTTTTCAGAATAAGTTCGCGAAATTAGGGGACAAAAATAGGCTTACACACTAGAAACCCTGTTAAAATAATATATTTTAAACCGTCAGGGATAACTATATAGAGAATATGATAATGGTCGCTAGGAAACGATTTTCTCACTATTTCTATGAAAAACGACACATTTCTGAAAATTTCAATTTCAATTTAGGTAACTAAAACGATTTACAAAATATATTACATTTTTTCTTTAAATATATATTATAGTACTGTCTTTTTTTATAAATTGCACCTAAATACAGGAATATTTGTATGTGTGCTAACGGAGAGTTTATTTAATTTTAATGATTAGTATTGAATGTTGTGATATTATTAAGTATTGTTATCTAACCTATAATATTATAGGTAATATATATAATATGCTTTTATATTCAAGGTAAAATGAAATGTCAAAGAGAAAAAGAACGGAGTATGTTATATTCAATTTTAACCTATGCTTGATTAGAGTAATTGGTGGCAGTGAAGATTAACGATGGGAAAACAGGGATTTTTAATTCATTCAATCTGGTGAGTGCATCTGTTTTTATATATACTTTAAAGTTAATTTAATTAGTTTTCACATTTTTCTTAAGATTTTTAGAAACGGAGTACCTTCTTTTCCATTACTTAATTTATGCATAAGTACATTTGATATATATATTTCAGAATTTTCATAATTATCAACAAAAGAGATAAATTTGAAAAAAAGCCCCTTTATATACCATAAGAGTGTATAAAATGATATAAAAAATGTTGTATTTTGGATATTTATTAAAATAGTTTTTGTTCAGTTTTTCCCATGTATAAATCACATTATCAACCATCTTTAAAATAGCCTCTATTTTTAAGAGCAGCCTTGTATTTACAGTATATAATTTAACTAACGTAAATTTAATCTACATTTCTGAATTTTCATAATTATAAACAAAATAGGTAAATTTGAAAAAAAGTCTCAATAATACTTTAGGTTTTTCAAATAATTTTTGAATTGGATTTTCTCCGATTTTTAGGTTATTTTTCCCAACATTTTATGACAAAGTGTTGGGGAAAAGGTCCAATTTTGAGACATAGAATTCTTCTAATTTATTGAACTTTATGACTGTTTCTTTTTTCAAAGTTTGACCTGTGAATTTTATCCAGATAGGCGATTTTCTACTTTACAGAAAATATAAGAGAACATATGAATATATACTTTAATGTTATTATTTATCAAAACAATAAGGTGAATATTACTGGTTTATCAAATTTTTCTTAAGACTTTTAAAAATAGAGTACTTTCCTTTCCATAATTTACCATTAACATATATTTCAGAATTTTCATAATTATGGACAAAATAGATAAATTTGAAAAAAAGTCCCTTTATATACCATAAGAGTGTATAAAATGCTATAAAATATGTTTTATTTTGGATATTTATGAAAATAGTTTGTGTTCAGTTTTTCCCATGTTTCTTAAGAACAGCCCTGTATGTACAGTATATATAATTTAACTAATGTAAATTTAATCTACATTTCTGAATTTTCATAATTATAAACAAAATAGGTAAATTTTGAGACATAGAATTCTTCTAATTTATTGAACCTTATGACTGTTCCTTTTTTTCAAAGTTTGACCTATGAATTTTATCCAGATAGGCGATTTTCTACTTTACAGAAAATATAAGAGAACATATGAATATATACTTTAATGTTATTATTTATCAAAACAATAAGGTGAATATTACTGGTTTATCAAATTTTTCTTAAGACTTTTAAAAATAGAGTACTTTCCTATCCATAATTTACCATTAACATATATTTCAGAATTTTCATAATTATGGACAAAATAGATAAATTTGAAAAAAAAAGTCCCTTTATATACCATAAGAGTGTATAAAATGCTATAAAATATGTTTTATTTTGGATATTTATGAAAATAGTTTGTGTTCAGTTTTTCCCATGTTTCTTAAGAACAGCCCTGTATGTACAGTATATATAATTTAACTAATGTAAATTTAATCTACATTTCTGAATTTTCATAATTATAAACAAAATAGGTAAATTTGAAAAAAGTCTCTATAGTACTTTATGCTTTTCAAATAATTTTTGGATTGGATTTTCTCCGATTTTTAGGTTATTTTTCCCAACATTTTATGACTGAGTGTTGGGGAAAAGGCCCAATTTTGCGATATAGAATTCTTCTAATTTATTCAGTTTTACCCAGACAGGCAATTATTACTTTTCAGAAAATAAGAAAGAACATACGAAAATATACTTTATTGTTTTATGCATCAAAACAATAAGTACAACGTCACTATCTTCCTCATTTTTCTTAAGACTTTTAAAAATAGAGTACTTTCCTTTCCATAATTTACCTTTAATATATATTTCAGAATTTTCATAATTATGAACAAAATAGATAAATTTGAAAAAAAGTCCCTTTGTATGCAACAAGAGGGTATAAAGGTTTTAAAATATGTTTTATTTTGGATATAATTTGAAATAGTAATTTTTCAGTATATAAGCCTCATTATCTTTGAAATATTCTCTAATAACTAATAAAATTCTAAAATAATTAAGAAAAATATCAATCAATTATTTGGTAACACCTAATTTTCTATGAAAAATGAGGTTTTACGCTTTTCAATAAAATAGATATTGCTCCCGAATTTATATGATATTATAGGTAAATTGTTCAGAGCATCCAAGATCAAATTCATATACAATATGCCATTTGAATAACATTTAAGAATGCTGGGTTAAAAACCATTATATTTTACCGCATCATGAATAACAAACAACTTTCAGATACACGCGCCACATTTAAACACAAACAGATTATTTTCTGACAAGGACAGAAACCAAGAGAGAAAAAAGAATAGAGTATGTTATATTCAATTTTGTCTATGCCCGATTAGACTCTAATTGGCGCTAGCGAAGAAAAAGGATAGGAACGCAGGTGTTTTTAATTTATTCAACCTTATGAATGTAGCTGTTCTTTTTTCAAGTTTGACCTCTGAATTTTACTCAGACAGGCAATTATTACTTTTCAGAAAATAAGAAAGAACATACGAAAATATACTTTAATGTTATTATATATCACAATAATAAGTACAACGTCACTATCTTTCTCATTTTTCTTAAGATTTTTAAAAACGGAGTACCTTCTTTTCAATAATGTAACTTATGCATAAGTAAATTTAATATATATATTTCAGAATTTTCATATTATGAATGAAATAGATAAATTTGAAAAAAAGTCCCTTTATATACGACAGGAGGGTATAAAATGCTATAAAATATGTTTTATTTTGGAAATAATTTGAAATAGTAGTTTTTAGGTGTTCAGTATATAAGCCTCATTACGTCAGAATATTCTCTAATAACTAAAAAATTATAGAATAATTAAGAAAAATACCACTAAATTATTTTGAAACACCTAATTTTCCAAAAATTTAATAAAATAGATATTGCCCCCGAGTTTATATGATACTATGAGTAAATTCTTCAGAACACCCAAGATCCAATTCATGTACAATATACCATTTAAATGACATTTAAGAATACCGAGTTAAAAACCGTTATATTTTACCAGTGTCATATAAATTAGGCGCTTGTAATCCGAGATAACAGCGACAGGTTACTTTTTGAATGATATCTACAATGATTGGTCTGTTACCTATGCAATTTTATATGCTTAAACAAGAAATTGTGTTAATTTTTCAGAGTTGTCGTGGAATTATTTTATTCCTATACAATATGCAATTGAAATAACATTTAAGAATACCGAGTTAAAAACCATTATATTTTACCTGTGTCACATAAATTAGGTGCTTTTAATCCGAAATAGCGGCAGATTAATTTTGAAGGATATCTACAATAATTAACGAAAAATACCGCAAATGTATTTAACATCTAATTTCCAAGAAAATATTCTCTTTCGTTTAGCAAAAATTATTTATACTACGAGGTCGAAAAAAAGCCGGTGCCACTGACTGCAAAGTTTTTCGAATTTATTTATAAGAAAGGTCTGTTGCCTATGCAATTTTATATGTTTAAACAAGAAATTTCGTTAATTTTTCAGTGCTGCCGTGAAATTATTTTATTCCTATATACTACACAATTGTATTAACATTTAAGAAAATATCAAATAAAAAAGACTTTACTGTATGATAACACAAATATAGAATCGGAGGCGTTGGCTTTTTAGTACCTGACTATCCCTTAAAAAGGTTCAGGTAATAAAAACCCGTGAATTGGAAGCCGAGAAAAATGCATTAGTTTAGGAATTTAAAATGTTTTTAAACTGTTTTGTACGAGGCGAATACAAGCATAAGAGAGAAAGAGAAAGAATTAAATAAACTTAATAGATACGTGCGACGTTAATGAAAGGGTGTGTTAGTTTAAGAACGAAAGATGTTTTAATGATATTCTCTGAAAAGTGAATACATACAAAAAGGACAGAAAAAGAACAGTGTGAGTTATATTTTTATTCTCGATATTAGGCTTGCGGGAAAAAAGGGTGTGGCCGCGCTTTTTAATTTATTCACCCTCACGTCCTTTTCCAAGGAACTCGACCTTAAGAATGCAGACAAGTTGTAACAGCACAAGCGGTGTCTGTGGCGGAAGCACGATGAATTTGTATACTGTTCGTATGCATGTTTACTCGACCTTGAAAAGGTTGGCCGGCTTAGTTGATGAACACGTGTGCCATCAAGTAGCGACGAGGTATACAACGGTGAAGCGGTGGGTAAGGGAAATGGGAGTCTATAAACTTATATGCTTCCAATGTATTTTAACTTGTCCTTGCCTATGCAGGTGTTACCGGGATGCACGTGTGGGCATCAATGCCGTCACATTCAAGGCGAGGGGGTAGCGGTAGAAGAAGGGCAGGAGCACAAGCAAACATATACGGTTCCAATGTATATTAATTCGGCCTTGACCATGCAGGTGTTACAAGAACGCTCACGTATGCATCATGGTCGCCGCATTTAAGGCAAGGGGGCTGCGGGAACGAGAGAGAAGGAGGACGAGCCGACATATACGCTTCCAATGCATATTAATTTGACCTTGACTGTGCATGTGTTACAAGAAGGCACACGTGTGCATCATGGTCGCTGCATTTAAGGCAAGGGGGCTGCGGGAACGAGAGAGAAGGAGGACGAGCCAGCATACACGCTTTTAATGCATATTAATTTGACCTTGACTGTGCAAGTGTTACAAGAAGGCACACGTGTGCATCATGGTCGCTGCATTTAAGACAAGGAGAGTTGAGGGAACAAGCGAGAAGGAGTACGAGCAAACATATACGCTTTCAATGCATATTAATTTGACCTTGACTATGCAGGTGTTACAAGAATGCACACGTGTGCTGTCCAGGTGGTCGCTAGTGCTCATAGGGAGTCTGAGTAACTATATATTATATCTACTAGTAACCAAATATTTTGTAATTTAAAATAGAACTTCTAATGAAGCTACAGTGTTAGCGAAACGCGTCAAGTTTTTTTATTAAATATAGTGGAAATTTGACAAATATTCGTCTTTTATTCATCGTTGAATATGGATTTTCATCAAGTAAGAGCCAGCACCCTACTTAGCTTACAATTTTGATAATGAATTTTATGTAAGGGACTCCATCTCATTTAGCACTTTCATTAATAAATTTTAATTACCTAATAACTATATTATTGTTAGTTTTGATGTATATATTTATAAACCCTCACACTCCAGGCATTATTAGATAACTAAATACAAAGAAACATTTTCTTTGTTTCAAATCGGAAAGTACATTTTATCGGACAATTCGATAAATGGGTTCTATATTTTTCCATTAAGAAATCCTGAAAAAATTCCCTGGGTATCAATAAGTTGTTTCAAGTTATTATTTTCAAATATTTCAGTTGGTAGACACCAGTAACGTTCCAAAATTACTGTCCGACTATTATTTTCTCGCTTATCTCATTAATTTTTCTCGCGATTACATTTTATAAAAATTCACTTTATAAATTTTTTATGCAACATCAAATGCACTTAGGGAAGTGAAATTAGTTTTTAATGGTAAGTCTACCTGGGAAATATTATTGCAGGGTACTTTTAGAACATGCTAATGTGCTGACGATCTCATCAAAAAATCTAATAGTAATAATGATAATCATCTTTTATTGAAAAAATAAAATGTAAATCTGTTATAGTCAGTGTAATGGACAAGCATACCTCAACGCTTCATCATATCCAATTTATGATGAAAGATGAATAAAATGAATACGTACCTGAAGTCCTTGAAGCCTTAGTGCCAAATAAAACAAACAATGAGGATGATGATAATGATATGGAAATTCAAGAACAGGGACCAGAAGAAGAAGACAATGACGAACAAGAAGAATATTAATCTACATGCTTGCTATAAATAATAAAAATAACGGGGAAAAATCCCCCTTACTTTAAACTTAAATTATAACTGATAGTAAATAAACATATAAATAAAACGTACTTAAACTATTTTATTTTAATATCTTTTATCAATATAAATAAACTAAATGTTATTAAATGCATATCTTGTTTTTGAGAAACATCTGTAAATTTCATTTATTAATCAGTAAATAACTAAGTTTTCTTCATAATTACAATATTTTTCTTTTAGATAATTAATTTTATAAAACTTACTATGTATTGAATTCCACAGCGTTATCATACTTACGGCTAAACGCTTCCCATTCTTCGCGCTTTATCTCAAGAACTGTTAATTATATAAAATATTGTCTTGAATCAAATTTGTGACTCTATAACTTTTCTGATAACTATAAATGCCATTTAGAGCAAAAAAAACAAGATATTTAAAAAAAAAACGTTTTTACAACTTTTAATTTTGAATATCTTGACTCGCATAAGTGAGATTCTATGACACTTTTGAGTTAACTTATAAAATGTCCATACAAAGATTTATATAAGTTTATAGCTTATTATCTTTCATTGCGAGATTGAATCCCTATGTCACTGGATAATAAGAATTTAAAAATTTCATCACAGAATTATTAAGGTTAAAAAGATTACAGTTTGGGTGTCGGTCGACATAAAGTGTAATTTAGATATACCCCCTTAAAACTTCTTGCGTGGCTTAACTGTGTCTAATCTACCATCTTTTCTCTCTGTAAAAATTTTCGTAATAGTGTATTTCCTTCTCCCATTTTTCCAAAAGTCGTGTATCTGGTATTGTATAAAAAATTTATAGATATTGTATTTTTACAAAATGTAATCGCGAGGAAAATTAATGAAACACGCTAGAAAAATAATTGTCTGACGAAAATTTTGGAACATTAAATGTGTCTACCAAATTAAACATATCAAAATAATAACTTGAAAAAATTTATTGATATTCAGCTGATTCTCCATGTAGAAAGGAAAGGTTATAAACTGAATTTCTTAGAAGCCATAGAAATAAATCGATTAAAGAACACAGGTAATCTATTAAATGACCAAACAGATATCAACAACTCACCCTTGCTAAATATCTTTTAACAAACATCAGTGTGGATTTCCCAATAATTTAAATAATAGGTAACAAAATGTAAATTAGGGTATTGCACTTATTCATTATTGTAAATCTAGGTATAAGTTTTTCAAGTAACCAAATATTTTGTAATTTAAAATAGAACTTCTAATGAAGCTACAGTGTTAGCGAAACGCGTCAAGTTTTTTTATTAAATATAGTGGAAATTTGACAAATATTCGTCTTTTATTCATCGTTGAATATGGATTTTCATCAAGTAAAAGGCAGCACCCTACTTAGCTTACAATTTTGATAATGAATTTTATGTAAGGGACTCCATCTCATTTAGCACTTTCATTAATAAATTTTAATTACCTAATAACTATATTATTGTTAGTTTTGATGTATATATTTACAAACCCTCACACTCCAGGCATTATTAGATAACTAAATACAAAGAAACATTTTCTTTGTTTCAAATCGGTATTATTTTCTCGCTTATCTCATTAATTTTTCTCGCGATTACATTTTATAAAAATTCATTCTATAAATTTTTTATGCAACATCAAATGCACTTAGGGAAGTGAAATTAGTTTTTAATGGTAAGTATACCTGGGAAATATTATTGCAGGGTACTTTTAGAACATGCTAATGTGCTGACGATCTCATCAA
This sequence comes from Diaprepes abbreviatus, assembly GCA_034092305.1. Classification (NCBI taxonomy): domain Eukaryota; kingdom Metazoa; phylum Arthropoda; class Insecta; order Coleoptera; family Curculionidae; genus Diaprepes; species Diaprepes abbreviatus. Next base: position 25,496,845 of record JASJET010000121.1, read on the forward strand.
AAAATCTAATAGTAATAATGATAATCATCTTTTATTGAAAAAATAAAATGTAAATCTGTTGTAGTCAGTGTAATGGACAAGCATACCTCAACGCTTCATCATATCCAATTTATGATGAAAGATGAATAAAATGAATACGTACCTGAAGTCCTTGAAGCCTTAGTGCCAAATAAAACAAACAGTGAGGATGATGATAATGATATGGAAATTCAAGAACAGCGACCAGAAGAAGAAGACAATGACGAACAAGAAGAATATTAATCTGCATGCTTGCTATAAATAATAAAAATAACGGGGAAAAATCCCCCTTACTTTAAACTTAAATTATAACTGATAGTAAATAAACATATAAATAAAACGTACTTAAACTATTTTATTTTAATATCTTTTATCAATATAACTAAACTAAATGTTATTAAATGCATTACTTGTTTTTGAGAAACATCTGTAAATTTCATTTATTAATCAGTAAATAACTAAGTTTTCTTCATAATTACAATATTTTTCTTTTAGATAATTAATTTTATAAAACTTACTATGTATTGAATTCCACAGCGTTATCATACTTACGGCTAAACGCTTCCCATTCTTCGCGCTCTATCTCAAGAACTGTTAATTATATAAAATATTGTCTTGAATCAAATTTGTGACTCTATAACTTTTCTGATAACTATAAATGCCATTTAAAGCAAAAAAAAACAAGATATTTAAAAAAACGTTTTTACAACTTTTAATTTTGAATATCTTGACTCGCATAAGTGAGATTCTATGACACTTTTGAGTTAACTTATATTATGTCGATACAAAGATTTATAGCTTATTATCTTTCATTGCGAGATTGAATCCCTATGTCACTGGATAATAAGAATTTAAAAATTTCATCACAGAATTATTAAGGTTAAAAAGATTACAGTTTGGGTGTCGGTCGACATAAAGTATAATTTAGATATACCCCCTTAAAACTTCTTGCGTGGCTTAACTGTGTCTAATCTACCATCTTTTCTCTCTGTAAAAATTTTTGTAATCGTGTATTTCCTTCTCCCATTTTTCCAAAAGTTGTGTATCTGATATTGTATAAAAATTTATAGATACTGTATTTTTACAAAATGTAATCGAGAGAAAAGTTAATGAAACACACAAAAAAATAATTGTCTGACGAAAATTTTGGAACATTAAATGTGTCTACCAAATTAAACATATCAAAATAATACCTTAAAAAAATTTTTGATATTCAGCTGATTTTTTTTAAGATTACTTAATAAAATATATACAATACAATTATTGAATTGTCCTGCAAAATACCTTTTCCAATTTTCCAGTCCGACGCGTAGAAGTCTTCAGTTGCACGAAAACTAATATTTTATTAATATTTGTCGGACAAAAAAAATTATGTGTCCAAGAGAAGTACCAAATATATGGAACAAGTGGTGGATAAATATCTCGCGTCATATCTATAGTGCGATAAAAAAACATCAACTTTTAACCGTATTTAAATACCATAAATTATTATAGTACTCGATAATTACCAGAAAGCTTTGTAAGTTGTTTTAAATAAATTATGGAATATGTAAATAGATAATAACATGTATTTGACAGAATTATATATAGAATTCTTTTTTAAAAAGTCAAGAAGTTCAAAAAATTATAAAAAGTAAAATCATTTTTTTATTTTTTATCTGTGCCATCATAAGCATAAAATCATTTAGATTCCGTAATGTACTTGTTTTATAGTTAGTATAATAACAATATTATGCAATAATAGTTTTTTTAATTGCTTTAAATAAATATGTAATCAGTTTCAACCCAAACCGTTAGTGAAAAAACGGTAGATCACTTATGAAAACCGGTAGTTCTACCGGTAAAACGGTAGGGTTCTACATATTTTTATTAAGTAGTTCTGAAAAAATCAGATAGGCAATCATAAGTGGGGTGTATATATATTTAGAAACCCTCACACTCCAGGCATTATAAGATAACTAAATAAAAAAAAAACATTCTACATATTTCTATTAAGAAATCCTGAAAAAATTACCTGGGTATCAATAAGTTTTTTCAAGTTATTATTGTCAAATATTTCACTAGGTAGACACCAGTAACGTTCCAAAATTACTGTTCGACTATTATTTTCTCGCTTATTTCATTAATTTTTCTCTCGGTTACATTTTATAAAAATACACTCTATAAATTTTTTATGCAACATCAAATGCACGAAAATGGGAATTGGAAATCAGCGATTATGAAAATTTTTATAGAGAGAAAAGGTAGTAGACTATAAGCAATTAAGCCACACAAGAACTTTTAAGAGGGCATGTATAAATTACACTTTATGTCGGCCGACACCCAGATTATTGACATTAACCTGACACAAAATTATTAGATGATCTACCAGTGGCGATATTTGGGACTAAAACTTTCCAACTTTTTTACGTAGCTATTTAAATTTTTACCAAGAGGGCGATAAATCAAAACAACAGCAAACTTCCTGGATTGGTAAGAAAATTTCAGACAAAGATCTTCAAATAAGCAATAAAGAAGAACAATTTTATATGTACTTACTTGGAATCTGTATTCTGTACTCATATAGACGGGTAGATCTCCCCTTCCCATAGAGTTGCTGTTTTATCTTTTCTAGAAAAAACTCGAAATATCTGCCTCAACATCCTCAATATTTTCATCAACTTGTTTAAATTAAGCTAAATGTGGCAACAATGGGCGCACTTTCTGATATTCTATTTTCATTTGAAATTTTCTCTCCTATCAAACGTTATAGGTAAATAAAAGTTAAATATCTATATTAAAGATGATTCAAGTATAGTGGCTATGTTGTGTTGTGAATACACTCTTATTTTGCGACAAAATATTAAATTTTAGATTTAATATTGCCCCAAAACTCCCTAAACAAAATAATATAAATAATACGGCATACAGTGCTAAAACTACAATTCTGGCGAGACGGGGAAACCCAGAGAATAAACGGCACGGCAGCGATTTGATTCGGTGCTTCCCCTAATTCCGAATGCGAGGTCACCACTGCTATAAAAGCGGCGGCGTAATTAAGGACATTACGAGTTGCTCTCTTGGAGTCAACTTGTCCTTTTTCCGATTGAGCTTAGCTCTCGGGGGTCACGTTGACTGTTCTATTTTTTAGGCAGCTCGTGGTTCTTAAAGTGGTTTGTCTTTGACAACATAAAATACTACAGAAAATACAGATCGTGCACGTATCTTAATTCCTGATATTTACACCGTCGATAAAAAGACGAAGTCAGTGGCGCGTACGAGTTACTGAACCGACGCGTCCTGACTTTTAAACATTATTACCAGAACGTGACAAAGTGGAGAGAACCTGATATTGACACTGCGACTAATAGTCAACTTTGTGTTGGCTATAAAGTTATGAATACCGATCTTGACAAAACCCGAACGTGACAGTGGAGAGTGAAATAATCCCGAACTTGACTTGCGGAAAACAGTACTGGAAAAAAAAACAGTGAATAAAAAGTTAACTAAGAGTCAAAGACGAGTGTTACTTGATAACCTCTTCCTAATTGGCTCATTCCTTGGAAGTGTTCCTTTGAGAAAATAAAATTTAATTAATTTTCGTTATCTCTTGAGCTTCACTCATTCCCATTCTATCCCGGTGAGCGAGAAGAAAGGTGAGGCGGCTAGAGTTTTTATTCTAGTCGGGAGGTTTGGCGGGACTTCACCAATAACCCCTGATTTGTGTTAAAACTTTGGTTTTACACAAATAGTTGATAATGCAAAAAAAATAATAAATTAAATTAATCCCGACGGAGACGAAGTTCCACGTTTCTTGAAGGATAAAATTAATCCAATAAACCCGGTAAACAGGTCCATATTCTCGGAGATGGGTACAAAAAATTCCAAATAATGGCGAGATGCATTGATGTCTCGTTAAAATTGCGAAAGGTAGTTGAAAGAGACCCTTGGGAAAAATTTTAAAAAATCGGTAAATTCTAAAATAAATCGAAAAAAAAAACTCATCATCCGTTAATACGACAATTGCTATATATTATGGGTGATGAAGAAAATTGGCCTTTCATTCTATATGTGAATATTTGAGAGAATTTGGTCTAGAAATTCGAACAAACTAAGTCATTCCCTATCGTTAACAATATTCTCTAGTATTCGTAGAGGTCGTTAAGAACCAAATATCATCAATGTACGTTAAAGTCAAACTGAAGAACCAAGGATTTATATTTGAATGATTGATCGATTGAGCGATATAGCAGGCCATGGTTGAAAAGCCTTTACTGCAACCTAATGACTTATTGTGTTGCCTGTTATATCTATTTTATGTGAACAAGTTGATGGCATCAATCATTTTTAAAAGTAGATTTATACTAATATTCTTATAAAATCCAAATAATACGAAAATTCAAGTCTACTGATCATTTACAGCGACGTTTCTTCACTAACTGGATGCATAATAATTATTTAAATGATACAAGAATTCGAAAACGGAATAAAAATTAAAAAACCATAATTTTCAGTAACATGTGACAAATTATTTTACACTCTTTAGCTCGTTTTAAAAGCGTGGTATATTAATTTTTTTTTAAATAAATAATGATTTTTTGCTTTTTGTCTTTAGTCAAAAATCGATTACAAAATTTGTACCCAACAGACAAAGATCGACTGCAAAATTTGTAAATAACAGACAGACTAGAAAGAGGGTTAATGTTGCATTGTTTTCCAGTTCTAAGCTGTGTTTAAAATTTCAAGTCTGGAGCTCATCAGGAAGTTGGTAAAATAGATTGAAAAATTTTTACCGAACAGACAAACAAGAAATCGAATTAATAAAAAACGTGTTGAAAAAACAAAGATGGCCTTACAATAACCTTGAAGCATAAGTTCAAGTTTAGCTTCAGAGTCATAAGATTGCATTGCCATTGGTTTTATATATGTGTACCAAATTTTAGCTTCATTGGATAATCGGAAGTGAATTTGACCTTGAAATATACGTTTAAAGTCATAATATTGCATTATCATCGGATTTATATATGTGTGCTAAATTTTAGCTTGATTATAAAGTTGGAATTGAAGTTTACCTTGAAATATATGTTTAGGCAGTTTCAAAGTCATACAGTTCTGAGCTAGATTTAAAATTTCAAGTTTCTAGCTTATCTAGGAGTTAGTTTAAAATCGATTGCACAATTTGTACCGAACAGACAAACAAACAGGCAGACAGACAATAAAGCTAGTTAATAAAAACGTGGTAAAAGAGAAAACGAATGTTCGCAAAAACTTATTTTTAATGGTAAAGCACATTTCCAACTGAGCGGCTACATAAATAAGCCGAACTGTCGCAATGTACCCTGTACACGTAAATATATGGTGTACCTGTTGATCTGGTCTTATAATTGAGCTGTATTTTTCTGTCTGAGCATAATTACAGACTTTTTACGGAAGCAGTTAAACCTTTTGGATATCAAGATTTTTGGTTTCAACAGCACGGTGCCACCCAAAACATAACAGCAAAATCCATAACATTCTTAAGCAGAAAATCTCCAGGCTGTTGGATCTCAAAGAATGGCCGTCAATATCATAGAATATCGCTGCTTAAGACTTATTTCTTTAGGGTTATTTAACGAGCAGACTCTACAGGATTAAACCAATACCACTGCAAAGCTGAAACATGAACACAAGATAAAAATAAACCTAACTTAAATAAAAATAAAACTACTTTCAATAATTTTTCTTTGAGGTCCAATGATCTTAATTTTGAATTGACTGATTGATAATAAACTTAGATTTATTCACATCGAAAATATTTGCTCAAAGTTACGCGGTTCTTGTTATGCATTAAATTTTATGGCCTTGAACTGCTGCAAACAAGTGTTCTTGAGTCTTTATTTTGCAAATATTCATTCACGTACTAGATATTATTTTAAATTAGAGATGAGTTCTAGTATCAATAGCCTATACACCAACGTTCCAGTTAAGGAGTCACTAAAAATCATAAGACAGAAACTTAAATAAGACCAGACCTTAGCAAAAAGAACATCTTTACCAGCGTACGTCGTCATAGACTTGTTGGAAAATAGTTTGACTAATTCATATTTTTAAGAAAGAGAAAAATTCTACATCCAGGACGATGGACTACCAATGGGATTCTTACTAATTTTTTTGTTAAAATTGAGTTGATCATTGATGGTAAGTAACAATTGTTAAAAAAGAAAGCCACACAAGAAGTTTATCCTATAGCACAAGAAAACAAAAAACGGAACTTTACCGCTTTAACATATTTTGGTAAATCATCAATTAAAATTAAAAAGTTTCTGAATAAAAAAGATATGGGGATAGCCCTCAAAACAAATATTTCAATAGGAAAACGCTTAAAAAAATATAAAGCAAAAAAAAATAAAAATAACAAGTCTGGAGTCTATAAACTTAAATGCGGTAGTTGCCCAAAAGTATATATAGGCCAAACAGGCAGATCGTTTAAAAAATGGATTCAGGAACACAAAAATATTTTTTTACACAATGAAAACAGTTCTTCATATGCAAATTATTTAATAGAACAAAATCAGCAATTAGAAGATAATTTTGAAATTCTCCATGTAGAAAGGAAAGGTTATAAACTGAATTTCTTAGAAGCCATAGAAATAAATCCATTAAAGAACTCAGGTAATGTATTAAATGACCAAACAAATATCAACATCTCACCCTTGCTAAATATCTTTTAACAAACACCAGTGTGGAATTCCCAATAATTTAAATAGTAGGTAATAAAATGTAAATTAGGGTATTGCACTTATTCATTATTGTAAATCTAGGTATAAGTTTTTCAAGTAACTAAATATTTTGTCATTTAAAATAGAACTTCTGATGAAGCTACAGTGTTAGTTAAATATGGTGGAAATTTGACAAATATTCGTCTTTTATTCATCGTTGAATATAGATTTCCATCAACTAAAAGCCAGCACCCTACTTAGCTTACAATTTTGATAATTAATTTTATGTAAGGGACTCCTCATTTAGCACTTCAGTAATAATTTTCAATTACCTAATAACTATATAATTGTTAGTTGTGGTGTATTCTCCCTATTTACCAACTTATTTTAGAGGCTATCCTCAACACCTTCCGTGAGAAACGGGATGACATATCACAGTACTGTGGGATCGATTGACATCTTTGAGCGACTCATGGAATTTGTCTTCGATTTCAACGTATTAGTGTTCAATGATAACTATTATAAACAGATTTTTGGAACGCCAATGGGCTCTAAAATCTCTCCCATTTTAGTAAACTATGTGCTAGATGATCTGGTTAAGGATTATCTCCAATACATGCCTTTTCACATTCCATTTGTCAAGCGATATGTGGATGACTTATTGCTTGCTGTACCTGCGGGTAGAATTCAGATAGCTCTTTAAATCTTTTAATCCTCATATACAATTCACAGTTGAGGAAGAAACTAACAATAGTATCCCATTTTTGGATATGTTAATTATACGTACGAATGAAAACACTCTAAAAACTAAATGGTATAGGAAACCATACTGTTGTAATAGATTCACCAATTATCATTAGTACTATCCTATGAGATCGAAAATCAATCTCATCTTAGGTATGAAAAATAGAGCTGTCAAACTAACATATCCGAATCTTAGAGCAGAAGCATTACGCCAGCTAAATGATATACTATTGGAGAATTCTTACCCTAAAACATTATTAAAAAATTTATTTATAATACTAAATACAATATTCCTGCAAACATCGTTGAAATTCCTTCTCAACCGTCTCTCTTACATACTCAATCTTTAAGCCCAGTACACACTCTTTCAAATGTAAGAATATAAATTCAATTTTTCCTCACACTACCGCATGTAGAAAATCTTACTGACAAATTAATGAATATTTTTAAAAATACGGATATTAACATAGCTAGAAAACAATTACTTACTCTCGCTAAAATTTATTCTAAAACCAAAACGCCGTTACAGCTGAATGAGACGTCCTGCATAGTTTATAAGGTTCCCTGTTCCAACTGTCAATTAGTATATATAGGCCAGACTTCCAGAAGCCTCAAAGGCAGGTTCAGTTTCAGTAGTGATATTAATAGAGGTTTGCCCTCTTGTGTTCTGGCTGAACATGTTTTTAATCAAGATCACCATATTAAGTGGGATGGCACCGAGATTCTAGAAAGAGTTGCTGCTTATCACAAAAGGCTCTTCCTTGAAAAGATGCACATTAACCAAGAATGTAACACCATAAATAAAAACAAGTGACACTGAGAGTCTGAGTGTCATTTACAGTTATATTTTAAAGTTGGAAAAAGAAATGTATTCGAGCCTCCTGGACAATCCATCTCCATATGAATAGTTCTTTAAATTAAATTCTCTTATATTATGTAAAAAATATCAAACAAGTAATTTCTTAACTTTATATTCTATTTTTGCTAAATTTCATGCTTGACTACGCCACTGCTTACGGATCGGTATTTTCCCCCACTACTTACAACATACACGAAATAGGAAGTTTGACTGTTTTCGAATTTTCTAGAATTTCAACGAATTTTTACAATTCTTTCAAAATATGCTTCTAAATATAGTTAAAAAGTACTAATGTTGGATTTTTCCCCTGTTGTTCAAACGTGTACTTGTTTTATATTCAAACCACATTGGTGAGTTCCTTAATAATTATAAGTCAGGTTAATACTCTAACTATTTAATTAATAATTGTAGAGACATTCTGAAGAAGAAATAAATAAATCCTCGTAAGCTTGACAGAATCTAAAAAGGGTTTTCCTCATTACGAAAGTATGCAAATTTAAAAAAGACTGCATCCCCCATAACCCTAGTTTGAAAAATTGTTTCTTGACTAGTCAGTCGCGGCTAGTCCCCCCTCATATATATATATATATATATATATATATATATATATATATATATATATATATATATATATATATATATATATATATATATATATGTTATGCGGATATTCTCACGGATGTAATGTGTTATCGAAGGTTTTCGGGCATCCCGTGAATGTGCTGAGTCCCTCTCAGGACTGTAAGGCACCTAACGTTTCGGTGAAATCTCATTCACTATTTTCAAAGCTGACTGTATGGCGTCAACGAGCGAACTGATGTCTGCGACTCGGGTGCTGTCGTTCCCGTGTGCGCGTCGGACGCGTTCGTGCTAGACCTGCTGCGCGTCATGTTGCCAGTGTTTGGGGTTGCGTTGCCGAGTTGTAATCTGTTTCGTTACTAAGTGGTACCGGTTGATGTTTTCTAAGCAGATTTTTCCAAGTATTTGGCACTCGCTGGCTATCATCTCTGCTATTTAAGTTGTTGGGAATTTTTTGCAATTTCATTGGCTTCCCTTATAACTCTTGTGGACAGATTTTCACATCTCGATAGCATTTTGGTTCCTGAGAAATTTATCTTATGTCCTGTGTTTAACCAGTGTTGGGTCAGCGCAGAAGAAGTTGCTTTTTGCTTGACAGCGTTCATATGTTCGCCTCTTCTGGCGCTTATTTTACAGTTGGTTTGGTCTACATAAGATCAGCTGCATTCTCCGCATGGAATTTCGTACACTCTTTGGTTTTCTAGAGAGATTCTTTCTTTAGGTGTTGGCAAGAGATCTTTTACTTTACGGTGTTTGGTGAAAATAGTTTCAGTGTTGTGTGTCCTGAGAGTTTTTGCGATCTTGTCTGTGGTGCCTCTTACATAAGGAACAGAAGGTTTAGAGTTATTCTCTTGGTTTTCTCGATTTTTTGGGGCCAAGTGTTTGTTTTTTAGAGCTTTGCCTATATGTTCTTTTTTATAGCCGTTTTTTGTTAAGGCGTCTTGCAGTATGTTCATCTCTTTGTGGTAATTTTCTTGATCTGTAAGGGACTGCGATCGAAAGGCAAGTGATTTCACTACTGCAAATAATTGGGCGGGGTGATGATGTAAATCGGCGTTGAGATATGTGAGTGGGCTTTCTGTAGACAGTGTGCGAAAGCAAGCCATCCTCTTTTCTTTTCAGCAGGATATCTAAAAACGGTAGTTTTCTTTCCTGTTCTGTCTCCATGGTGAATTTAATTTTGGGATGTATACTGTTTATGGGATCCAGGAAACTTTTGAGATTTTCTTCTCCATGTTGCCAGATAACGAATGTGTCATCTACGTAACGCAGCCACAGTCGTAGTTTGTGTGGAGAGGTCTCCAAAGCCCTTGATTCAAAGTCTTCCATAAATAAGCCAGCGAGTTCAGGAGACACAGGCTATCCCATTGGGGCTCCTTCGACTTGTTTATATCGTCGGCCCTCATAAGTAAAATAGGTGTTATCAAGACAGTGTCTAGCCAATTCGATGACATATTTTGGCAGATTGTATTTGTTTTCTATTACAGAAAGAGCCTCTTTAACCGGTATTTGCGTGAAAAGTGATGTTACGTCAAAATTAACTAGACGCTCTTTTTCTTGTAAACGTATGTTTTTGATTATTTCGCAAAAATGTTGCGAGTTTTTAATGTAAGAGGTCGTTTTTTCGACGAAAGGTTCGAGAATGGTGGCTAGATGTGTGACGTGCAGCAGGTCTCGCAACCTGATTGACTCAGCACACACACGGGATGCCTGAAAACCTTTGATTACATATATATACATGTATATTTTAATAGAAGAATCTCCTAAAACAAATACGAGTAAAATTGCCAATATATTAAATATAAGCAATACCACAGTATTCCGAATTTTAAAAAAACACCAATTGTATCCTGACCATATCCAACGGGTGTAGGCGCGCTTTTACCTCGAGAATTCTTGCCGCGTATAGTTCTTTGCCAGCAGATATTTCAAATTATCGCCCAATCTCCCCTTTTATTATATCATATTTTGTTTACTGATGAAGCAAACTTTTCAAAGGAATCCATAGGAAATTTTCACAGTAATTACATTTAGGCTGAAGAAAATCTGTAAGCATTTCTTGAAGCCAATTATCAACGTTAATTTTCATTAAATGTATGAATTTGTATCATAGGCGATTATCTAATTGGCCCATTAAGATTAAATGGCGACCAATACAGGCACTTTGTCGAGGATCCTCTTCAAGTTAGATGAGAATTATTATTTATGCTTGACGGCGCTCCAGCACATTACACTATCAATGTGCGCTGTCACTTAGAGGTAGTATATCCAAATCGTTGGATAGGTCGAGGAATCACTCAACACTGGCCTGCCCGAACCCCAGGTCTAAATCATTTGGATTTTTGCATCTGGGGTTTCCTTAATTCTTTGGTTTATGCATCTCCTTTAAAAATGTTGAGGATTTGATAAATTATATTATTACTTATCTTGTGAAAGGATAAGAATACTCTAGGATTATTTCTAATAATACGCTCTTCAAAGAGGCAAAGATCGGATTCTTGCGTTATAGCTGAGGGTAGTCATTTTCAACATTTGTTGTTAATTCTATTATTAATATTTTGTTACTGTTGTTCAAATCCTGTAATTATTATTATGTTATTTTTTTCTTAGTCCCTATTGGTTAAAACAAATATGAATGAAAATTGATTAAAACAAATACATTATGATTTTTTACTTGGGTATTTTCTTTTTTTATGGGAAAACTATTGACTTTTAGAGGAAAATTTAAGAGAAAAAAAAGTTTTACAATAAGATAGGAAAGTTAACTAAGTAATCAAAGCGAGTCAGTGATTGTCAAAAAAAAAGTTCAAGATGGTAAAATTTTACAGACCCAGAAAAAAGTACCACTTTGTATATAATTTCACATAATAAAAATTTTTTTATGAGAACTATAAAAATTTGTATGTGTTCCAAATTTGACTTAATTATCAATGATCAAATGATATAAATTTAAAAAACTAAAAATAATAAATTTTAACACTCTGTATCTTAAAAACTAAGCATTGTTAGAGATATATTTATATAAACTTTTATGCTTAAAATTAGATAAAGAATAACTAAACATTTTTCGCACTTATTTGGAAACACCCTTTTAAGGATCCTATTGCTAATAAGTTATTTTGCATAACTGAAATGTCAACTTTTTTTGAAAAATAGGCGCTTAATTACAACAATATGATTAATAGATAAAAAATAAGTGAAAAGTGTAAGCAAAGAAAAGCAGTTCTCAAGTTTTTAAATAGACTTATATTTTAATTAACATTGAAACTTTCAATTCTTTATTTTTAAATATGATATATTCGGGTTGTTTATGTCGAAAGAAATTCGATTTTTATTATACATTTAAAAAAAAATGGATATTACCATTAAATTTAAAAACATAAAAAACAGAAAAAGTAGCGTAAAATAAAGATAATGTACATTAACTATGCAATTAGTCAAATAAAAAAATAAAATATATTCATTGTATTCAGCTACAGCTATGATAGTTAAATGTGAAAATATTCGTTTTTATATTAACAAAAAAGGTATTCTTTATCTTCGAATGTTGATAAATTTAACAACTTGGTAAAGTTTTATTTCGCAACAAGTTAATTGGTAGTTTTACTTGATGCACTACAGTTATTAGTATTACTTTTTTGGATTTGTTGATAAAATTGTATCAATTAGTAGAATATAAAATATATTCTATATATATATATATATATATATATATATATATATATATATATATATATATATATATATATATATATATATATATATATTAAAATTGGCAAGTAAATTATCCACAAAGAAATAGGTGACCTCGTATTGCTCACTATATAACGTACAGTATTATAAACCTGAAAAATGGCTTGCCTTAAGGGCTAAAAGTATTTTATCGGAAAGTCCGTTATCAACCCTGTCCTTGTGTGAATAGCTCAAGAAATATTTTTGATTTGACTTGAACGATTAATAAATCAAAAAAGGTCTCGATTGAATAACTTACAAGATACAGAAGAAAAAAGTAAATTTACCTCTCTCATTCACTTACAACATAAAAAAATTATAAACTGTGGCACTAAACAATACATTATTTTTTATAAGGAATTCGCAATCTGACAAAAACTATCAATAAATTTCTTATATTTGAAATATAAAAAAATCTCCACAGTAAATGCACACTTTTTATAAACGGCTGTAAGAATAGTAATATTAAAAATGTAGATACTACTTCTTTTTATTCTATATTATAGCGTCAGTCCACTCAACAATGAAACTTTACAACAAAAAATATTTATTAAAAAATTGAACCGCCTTATAAAAAAACGCCAAAAATCGGAAAATAATATAAATGTTTATATGGACTTGAAAGTTTTGAAGTCGGTGCCAAATTATAATAATGAATAAAAAAAAAGGGCGACTAATTTTATAACCACCTTTTTTGTAACGGCCTCCCTCTAAATTGTAGATTGTGAGTAGGCCGTTAAGCTTTTTTTGCTCCTCTACAACACCTCAACCTCGAAGACCCTTTGTGCGTTGATTGGTTTCTTACTATAGCTTGTTTTTTTCATGTAACTGGTTATTTATACTATTTCATAATAATTTGCCGCTGACTTCAAAAATTTCAATTTTCGCTATTTTAGAAGGCAGTTGAATTTTTTATGAAAATTTTATTTTTCGATTTTTAGCTGTGAACTCGTTTAAGTTGTCTATAAATTGTTTGTAAGAAGTACTAAGCAAAATGTATAGTGTACCTCGTAATGTTTCTAACGTCACACCAGTAGTTTTCATTTTAGCCAGACTTATTGTAAACCAAATAAAAATTTGGTCCATCATAGTAAATCTCCCATTTTGAACTTAAAATAATTCGTAATTTCAAGAAATTAATTAGTAACCATAATACCCCCAAATTCGATTTTGAAAGAACTTGAGACATGTATGTTTTTTAATTTGGCACGTTTTATCCAGCATATTGAGTTTGAAGAAATCAAATTTAAATCCGCAATGTACACTCCCAATTTTGGAAGAGTCCGAAAAAAAAACTTTAAAGCTGTAATCTACGCTCACATAAACTCCTATTATCAATTTTGGACAAAATCGTAAAAATATTAATCCCTCATATTGAATCTGCCATTCTTAATTTCAAGAAATTCACTTAATCTTCAACCCCAAAAACCTACTAATATTAATTTATATATTATAAAATCAGAAGATGAAAAATTTTTAATCAGAATTTTTCAAAAATAATTTTAGATTCATTACATGCGAACTAGAAAACTCCCCAATACAAGTTTAGGAGAAAATTAGACAAAATTTAAAAATTAATTTTTTTGTCTGTCATATTACATGTGTCATCTTCAATTTTACGAAACCATTTTGGACCAAAATGTTGTGGAACCACCAAAGAAGCTTCTTGAACCTAACGCTCAAAATTTCATTCAAATATATATATATATATATATATATATATATATATATATATACATATATATATATATATATATATATATATATATATATATATATATATATATAATGTTTTGGGGCATCCTGTGTATGTGCCTTTCAGGACTGTAAGGCTGCTGACATGTAGGTATATATATATATATATATATATATATATATATATATATATATATATATATATATATATATATATATATATATATATATATATATATATATATATATATTTGGTCCACTCCTGGACATGAACCTCTTCTAATCTCTTCCATTCCAACCTCTTTTTTGCAACCAGATGCCCGTTGCTACCTGGTTTTTTTTGACGATTATGTCTCCATTGCAATAAATATTTTGTCCACCCTGTATAGTCTTGCCTAGCGACGTGTTCCACCTAGGTTCATTTCAAACTAGCAATGCGTTTTTTCACATCCTCCACTTTCGTGCGTCTTCTTACTTCTTCGTTCCTTATTCGGTCACGTAGTGATATTCCCAGCATGATTCTTTCTATTGCTCGCTGTGTAGTACGCAATTTATTGGCTGCTTTAACTGTTAATGTCGTTGTCTCTATTCCATAGGTCATTACTGGGAGAACCCATGAGTCAAATAGTCTTCTTTCCAAATTAATGGGAATATCGGGGTTTTTAAGAGCGTATCCCAATCTTTCAACGGCTGCCTATGACATTCTAATTCTTGTATTTATTTCCGCTTCTTGGTTTTCTTTCCCAAATCTAATTAGATGGTCTAAATACATATATTCCTCAACTTGTTGTATTTCGTTGTTTCCTACATACAGTGGCGTATGTTCAATCCAACTTTCTCTAAGGCATTTTTCAAATCAGAGAGTATTTCCTGTAACTTGTCTAAATCTTCACTTATTAATAACACGCCATCCGCGAAACATAAATGGTTGAGATATCTAGAATCATGCTAGTGCCCTTATGTTCCTAATTTAGTTGCTTAAAGATTTCCAGTGTAAAAGTATAGACTTTAAGGGAAATCGTATCTCTTTGTGGCATCCCTCGACCAATATTTATCTTCTGTGTTTCTAGGTCCTCTGTTATCTTTACTTGCAGTGTGGCCTTATCGTAAATATATTTTAGAAGATTTCTGTATCTGGAGTCAATCCTTGCATTATCCATTGCTTGAAATATGGCCCATAGCTCGACAGAGCCAAAAGCCTTGCTATAATCAACAAATGCTAGATGGATTTGAATATTATATTCCGTACATTTTTTAATTAACAATTTGATATTCTGTGTCTGCTCTGGTATCCTAAAGCCCTTTCGAAACCCGGCTTATTCTGGAGGTTGTTAGGAGTCAAATCTGCCATTATGTAGTTTGTTTTTACGCTAGAATTACATATACAAATACATTGACCTTTTTTTTGTCTTTTATGTAATGTTAGATAAATCTCGGAAATTGCATAAAATTACTCACTCGAGGGTTTTTGAGGTCGCAGAGTGCGCATATGCAATGAAAATATCAATTTTCAATATCCAAGATGGCAAATCATAATTTTTTCAAGCTACTATTTTGCTCTGAAAATTTTTTTTCGGGTGGTTTTAGGTTCGCTGAGCATGAATCTGTAATGAGAATTTCAATTTTTCGATATCCAAGATGGTGGATTTAAAATAGAGAACCTTAGTTTTTTTAAAAAGCAAAGTATGTGCTCTTCTTCTTTAGGTGCCGTCTTCGTTCCGAAGGTTGGCGATCATCAGAGCTATACGTATTTTCGAGACTGCTGACCTAAACAGCTGGTTATTGCTGCAATTATACCATTCTCTTAGATTTTTTAACCAAGAGTTTCGTCTTCTTCCTACAGATCTCTTTCCCATAATTTTTCCCTGCATAATAGTTCTCAGTAGTTGATATCTTTCTCCTCTCGTAACGTGTCCCAGGTATTGTAATTTTCGTTTTTTAATTGTAAGTATGACCTCCTTTTCTTTATTCATTCTCCTCAGTACTTCAGCGTTTGTGATTTTCTCCATCTATGATATTCCTAACATTCTGCGGTACATCCACAATTCAAAGGCTTCCAACTTGTTAATATCGATCTTTTTAAGCGTCCATGCCTCCATTCCATAAAACAAAACTGACAGTACGTAACATCTTGCCAGACGAACCTGTAATTCAAGACTCAGGTCTCTGCCACAGAACACTCTCTTCATTTTCGTGAATACGGCTCTTGCTTTCTCTATCCGGATTTTGATTTCTTCAGAGCTATCGTTGTTTTCATTGATGACGATGCCTAAATAGTTGTATTTTCTGACGTGTTCTATATTTTGACCCTGTATGCGTATATCTGGGACATTTTGGGTTGATTTGGATATTAACATGCATTTTGTTTTTCTTATGTTTAGTGACAGTCCATATTATTCACTGACTGTTGCTACTCTATTGACTAAGGTCTGGAGATCCTCGAGTGTTTCTGCAATAAGTACTGTGTCATCGGCGTATCTGAGGTTGTTTATTAAAATTCCATTTATTTTAATACCAACGAATTGGTCAATAAGTGCTCTATTCATTATGTCCTCAGAGTAAAGATTGAACAAGGTCGGTGAAAGTATACACCCTTGTCTCACTCCTCTTTTTATTTCGACTTCTTCAGTCGTCTCATGCACCACTCGCACTACTGCTTTCTGACTGTAATAAATATTCGATATAATTCTGATGTCTCTTTTATCGAGGTTCTTTTCCGTCAATAAACTGATAAGGTGATCATGTCTCACTTTGTCAAAGGCCTTATTGTAGTCTATGAAGCACATATATACATCCTGATTTATATCAAGGCATCTTTGAGACATGACATTCAGTGCAAATAACGCATCTCTCGTTCCGAGTCCATTTCGAAATCCAAATTGGGTATCGCTAATACCTATTTCCAGTTTTTTATGTATTCTAGTGTGTATAACTTTTAGAAATGTTTTCAGTATGTGATTCATCAGGCTTATTGTGCGATAGTCGGTGCATTGTTTTGCTTTTCCCTTTTTTGGAATAGTTACAAATGTGGATAAAAACCATTCCTGTGGTATTATTCCTGTTTTGTAGATATGATTAAAAAGCTCCACCAATGCATAAATCGACTCTTCCTCTATGAGCTTGAGGACTTCCATCGGTAGTTCGTCTGGACCCGGAGCCTTTCCATCCCTCAATCTTCTTAGTGCATACATTACTTCCTCTTTGGTTATATATGGGCGTTCATCCTCTTGTATGCTGTTTAGATTAGCTTCATGTCTTTCATCTGTAAAAAGTTCATTAACATAGTTCTTCCATACCTCCAATTTTTCTTCCAGTTGTTCCGTTTGTGTTATATAATGTGTTGGGTTGTTTGCGTTTTTGTGTGCCCGCAAGTTCTTTCACTTTTTTATGTATATTAAAAATGTCATGTTTCATCTGTAGATGCTCTATTTCCTCACATTTTTTTTATAGAAATTTTCTTTGGCTATTCTGATTTCAGTTTTGATGACTTTTTGTATTTGTTTATAGCTTTGTTCACACTTGCCTTTGAGAGTTCTTCGATCATCCATTAGCTAAAGGATCTTATCAGTCATCCATTCTTGCTTTTGTTTTGATTTTTGTTTAGTCAGAATAGTCCTTGCGGGTGTCATCAACGCCGTTTTTAAGCCCAGCCATTTGTCATCTGTGCTCTCTATGTTTTGATATTCGCCATTTGCGCACAGTATATTTAGATTGTTGTTAATGTTTATTTGTAACTCCCGTTTGATTTCTGGGTTACATAGGCGACTCACATCTATTTGATTGGTTTTTCTTTTGTGCAATAGTCGTTTTAATTTAATGTACACTTGTGCTATTAGAGGATTATGGTCTGAATAGACATTTGCGCCTGGGTAAGCCTTAACAGATTTTACCGAGTTTCTGTATCGTTCGTTTATCAATATGAAGTCTATTTGATTTCTAACTGTTCTCTGATTATCATCTTGTGGCGATTTCCATGTGTAGAGTCTTCTCTTTGGCAGCTCAAAGAATGTATTGGTTACCACCATATTATTCTCTTGACAGAACTGGAGCAGTCTATCGCCTCGCTCATTCCTTGTACCAAGTCCATATTCACCTACATGTTTGCCACTTTTCCCTTTGCCGATTTTTGAATTAAAATCCCCAAGAATGATTGTAGTATCTCGTGGCTTTAATGAGTTTATTACTTGGTTGACTTCTTTGTAGAATTATTCGATTTCCTCGTCAGACTTATCTGCAGTCGGGGTGTAAATCTGTATAATCTTAAGTTTACCTGTTTTTTCCTGTAGTTGCAGAAATAGAATCCTATCTGACACTGGAGTAAAACTGATAACAGACTGCAACATGTTCTTAGATACAATGATGGCTACGCCGTTTCTATGATGAGTGTCACTATTTCCGAAGAAGTACACCATACTTTCAGTTGTCAGAAAGTTGCCAGCATTAGGACATCTTGCCTCACTTATTCCCAGGATATCGATATTCAACCTTTGCATCTCCTGTATTACATTATGTATTTTTCCAGGTTCGTACATGCTCCTGACATTCCACGTACCAATTCGTAGTATTTTCTTAGCTGTGTTTTTTGCTACATCACAGGGGTTTCGCTTGTTGACGACCTGGGAGGCCCTATGATCGTTTTGAGAAATACCTCCCCTGCCGGTTCTTGGTCTCCGATGTCCATGATCAGTAGTCAAGTTTGTTTTGTGCTGTATAGTCATAATGATCATACTAGAGAAATCCATGAGGGATCTTTAATGTAGTGGTTTCTCCTTGCCTTCTATATTCTTATGTCGTTGACTAATCGATAGTTCCTCCGCCTTTGGACCCAATTTCTTGGTCCCAGGACAAAAGAGTGCCCTTACACTTGGCAGCTCCTCCACCCGAAGCTGTTGGCCACCAAGTGGAGACTGCTTATTCCGGCAGTCGTTCGGTCGTCAGAGCCTCGTCAGTTATCTAACAGGATGCGCCGGATGACCTAAGTCATCACACGAGTAGGTGAGGTTGACATTTGGGCTGATATTCATTAATATACCTTCGCCCCTTACACCCTGCTCTAAAAATACTTATTGGGGGTTTTTGAGATTGTCATCTCATTTCTTGTTTTTTTTTTTATATTTTTTTTGCGTTTTTAGTGGTCTTTTATTTTATTTGTCTTTTTTATAATTTTTGAGCAGTGATTCCCAGAGTGCATTTAAATAAATGACTGTAAATGTCAACGAGTTAACAAAAACACTCCTAAGAGCTAAAATAAAACAGTTGAATCAAGAATTGATCGGTTATTAATCTTAAATATTCTTAATCAAAATTTATTCACTATAAGCTACAGTCCTAACATCACTTTGAAAAATTGAAAGTTTCATTACAGATTTGTGCTCAGTAATTCCAAAACCCCCGAATAAGTATTTTCAGAACAAAATATTAGTTTTTAAAAAAATTAAGGTCAGCCATTTTGAATCTGCCATTTTAGATATGGAAAAATTGAAATTCTCATTACTGATTCGTGCTCAGCAACCCCAAAATCCTCTAGTAAGTATTTTCAAAGCAAAATATAGGCTTAAAAAATATGGTCTACCATTTTGAATTCTTGGATATTGGAAAATTAAAATTCTCATTACGTATTCGCACTCTGCATCTTCAAAAACTCCCAAGTGAGTGATTTCAAGCAAAAGTAGCGAATAGAAAAATAGGAGCTTCAAAGGGATTTAACTAATAATAACTTATTCATCATTTATTTTTGGTTTTTCGAAAATTTCAGGATGATCTGATTGAATAAAGTAATTTTGCCACACAACTTTTAAAAACTTACACTTTTCTGATAATTTTGATATTTTTTTAAAATTAGAAAATGAACAGCAAGGGTGTAACGTTGGGAAATAGTACCCCATACACACGTATATATTATATATTTATATATAAATATATATAAATATATATATATTGTTACGAACTTTATAGCGTTGCACATTTCATAATATTAGTTTGAGTTTGCAGTTCATAGGGTTTTAGATATATTTTCTACAAGTTTATAATTTATTTAAGTAATTTTACCTTTGTTAATTTCCTCAGGAGACGACTATGAAAGAAGGTCTGGAACTTTTTAGAGAATTCGATTTCCTTATTTTTAGTATGGAACGCCTATGATGGAAGGTCTAGAAATCGCCGGATTATTCGTTTTTCTCAGTTTTATCACACCACGTAGTATGGAAATCCTTCTAGAGAATTAGGGAATCTTCCGGCATTGACCAAAAGGGTATATAAAGGGTCCAGATCTGCTTTCTCGGTCAGTATATTCTGAGAGTTCGTCGACGCAAGTTGAAATAATTTGACAAGTGTCAAAAGTAAGGTTGACAATAAAAAGTGATTAAAAAATACAGGGTGTGTAGTTTGATTGGAGACCGGCCGTCCGGAACAAATTGGTGTCGGAAGTGGATCAAATCCAGAAGAGATTAGTTTAGGTTAGAAAATTAGAAAAAGAAGGAAAAAAAATAAACTGAAATTGTATGCCAGTGGAAACTAGAAGCCAGAAAGCAAAAATGGAAGAACAAGTTCAAGCTAGTTTGAATCAAATACTGATGATGATTCAAGACATGAAAACAAGCCAAGATGATATGAAGAAAAGTCAAGAAGATATGAAGAAAAGCCAAGAAGATATGAAGAAAAGCCAAGAAGAGATGAAACAAGAATTGAAAGAAGATATGACGAAAAATCAAGACGATATGAAACAAGAATTAAAGACAAGCCAGGAAGGTATGACGAAAAATCTAGACGATATTCAACAAGAATTAAAGACAAGCCAAGAAGGTATGATGAAAAATCTAGACGATATGAAACAAGAATTAAAGACAAGCCAAGAAGGTATGACGAAAAATCTAGACGATATTCAACAAGAATTAAAGACAAGCCAAGAAGGTATGACGAAAAATCTAGACGATATGAAACAAGAATTAAAGACAAGCCAAGAAGGTATGACGAAGAATCTTAATGATATGAAACAAGAGCTGATGACACTAAAGACAAGTCAAGATGACATGAAACAAGAATTAAAGACAAGCCAAGATGATATGAAACAAGAACTGAGAGAGGACATTAAGAAAAATCAAGAAAGCATAAAACAAGAACTAAAAACAAACCTAGAGGACATGAGACATGAACTTAAAACAAGTCAAGAAGATTTGAAACAAGAAATGAAAGAAGACATGACGCGCATTGAACAAGAAATGCAACAGAAGATGAGCAAAATTAGAGAAGACGTACATTGCGAAGTACAACATGAGGTGGCGGGAATCCAGAAACAGATGCAACAGCTACATTTTCAAATCGAGAAGGTAGCCAGTACAGGTATAATAAAAGTAGATGGTGTTCCTGCAGCCAGTGTGATGAAGCCACCTACCTTCGACGGCAAGGTACCTTGGCTTACCTATGTCCGTCAGTTCGAAGCCGCCGCCACCGGCAATAACTGGAGTTTACCAGAAAAAGCACGTGCTCTTGTTCTAGCACTACGAGGTGAAGCTATGGAGGTCCTACGTAACATTCCGGAAGAAAAACAGACTGATTACGAGTTCATTGTTAGTTTTCTGGAGATGCGCTATGGGGAAGCCCACCTCCAAGAAGTTTATAAAGCCCAACTCCAAGGAAGAAGACAAAAATATAACGAAAGTCTTCAAGAATATGAGGCGGATATCATGAGGTTAATAAATTTGACCTACCCAACATACCCAGAAGAAATAAAGCAAGAGTTAGCAGTGAATAGTTTTATTGAAGGTTTACGCGACCCAGAAACATGTCAGACACTAAGAATGGCCAGACTGAAGAGAATATCCGAGGCTCTTGCTTATGCCCTTCAGTTTGAGACAGCCAAACAGACATCAAGGAACCAAGAACGAATCATAAGAGGAGTCAATGTTTCTCGAGATTATCGCAAGATCAACGAGAAAACTTTCATGAGGCTTATGAGGGAGTTGCTAGAATTTTTGAATGAAGCAAAAACACAAGATAACAAAAATACAACTTTTTGTAGCAGAAATAGAATTCGTTGTTGGAAGTGTGGTCAAGAGGGGCATCTACAAAGCCAGTGTACTCGCAATAATGTTCCTGACAGAGGCTCTGATGGCTATCGGCTTCATATTGCTAATATAGGTGATGATGTCCGAAGAAGCGACTTGGAGAAAGTCTTTGCTCCTTATGGTGAACTTAAAGAAGTCTGGTTAAGTAATAGTATTCCCTGTTTTGGATTTGCTGTTTACAAAGATAAAAGAAATGCTGCAGTTGCTGTCAAAGCTTGCGATGGAGTTGAAGTATGTAGTTGTCGCATTAGAGTAACTTATGCCAGACCGAGAAGAAGGGATCAGGGTCGCAGGTACCATTCGAATACCATGCGTTGTTACCAGTGCGGAGACAAGGATCACTTTTACAGAGATTGCCCGGAAATTACTGTTGGTGGAAACGATAGAAGAAAGGACCATTCCGGAAGACATAGAAGGAGTACTCGCGGTGACCGAGGAGAACGTGACGAGAGGGACCGTGACCGCGAATGGGGCTACGGAAGAAGAACGTTCTACAGGTCATCCACGAGAAGGTACATTGAGAGGGACCGCGACGGTGAAAGAGACCCCGGAAGGAAAACGTATTCCAGGCCATTCTTAGGAAGGTCCGTACAACGTAGTGACTCGACTAAATGATCTGGTATACCGAATTCAGAAAAGCCCTCATGCGAAGATGAAAGTCGTGCATCTGGACAAATTGGCCCATTATCGAGATCAAGATGGTTGATCGGGACGATCAAGGCTTGAAAGGGGGGCAATGTTACGAACTTTATAGCGTTGCACATTTCATAATATTAGTTTGAGTTTGCAGTTCATAGGGTTTTAGATATATTTTCTACAAGTTTATAATTTATTTAAGTAATTTTACCTTTGTTAATTTCCTCAGGAGACGACTATGAAAGAAGGTCTGGAACTTTTTAGAGAATTCGATTTCCTTATTTTTAGTATGGAACGCCTATGATGGAAGGTCTAGAAATCGCCGGATTATTCGTTTTTCTCAGTTTTATCACACCACGTAGTATGGAAATCCTTCTAGAGAATTAGGGAATCTTCCGGCATTGACCAAAAGGGTATATAAAGGGTCCAGATCTGCTTTCTCGGTCAGTATATTCTGAGAGTTCGTCGACGCAAGTTGAAATAATTTGACAAGTGTCAAAAGTAAGGTTGACAATAAAAAGTGATTAAAAAATACAGGGTGTGTAGTTTGATTGGAGACCGGCCGTCCGGAACAATATATATATATATATATATATATATATATATATATATATATATATATATATATATATATATATATATATATATATATATATATACATCAAGTAAATGCAAACTTCGTTCCAATCATATCCTTTCCGTGTGAGAGGTTGCACAGTTTGAATAAATTGCGATAAAACACAACCCATCCCATTTCACCACCATCGAAATGATGGCCCACCTGTACCACCATACCGAGAAGAAAGTCAAAACATCCTCCCCGCCACAGTGTAGATATATCCACTGCTATTGCATCTCACACGGGGGAAACATATATATATATATATATATATATATATATATATATATATATATATATATATATATATATAAAACTTTAAAAATTATCATTTTAAACGTTTACAAATAGCACTTATTTGAAATCTTATGACACTAGAACTAAAAGAATTAATAGGTTCACTCGGCTTTACGCCACACAGGTTTTCAGTGACCTCAGAATGATTTTAGGATGTAATCATTCTATCCCGGAAACAGTTCAGAGTTGTAATGAAAGTCGGGGCCATGGATCCAAGCTTTGCGTGGTGATAATATTTTTAATTTCATACTTTCATTGCTTCGCATTTGAAATTAAGGAAGAAAATAGGCACAATTTTTACATATTCCTTAAAATATATCTTAATAACTTTTTATAATTAAATACTGTATTTATTTGTTAATGTTCCATCTCAAACAAATTAACCATTTTTTCAGAACAGACGCATTTTGAGACCTATATTGCAAAATTTGCGAATTTCCACGCAAACGTTTAGTTTTTAAGATATCCTTTATTAAAAATTAAACTATACCTTATTTAGGGGTTAAATTGTTAATGGTGATTTGCAATTTTTTCTTCTTTACTATTATATTTTTAAATTTTTGCTAAAATCATAAAGATTGCTATTTTTTCACTTTAATAATTTGTAAAATTTCAATGAGCAACGTTAATTATTATGCAAACATTGTTTTGAAACATAAGGCTAGAAATTCGGAAAGGTAAACAA
Source organism: Diaprepes abbreviatus (assembly GCA_034092305.1). Classification (NCBI taxonomy): domain Eukaryota; kingdom Metazoa; phylum Arthropoda; class Insecta; order Coleoptera; family Curculionidae; genus Diaprepes; species Diaprepes abbreviatus. Next base: position 25,521,449 of record JASJET010000121.1, read on the forward strand.
CCACCTTCATATAAAAATTTCCCCTCTAATCCAATATCATGGCTTAATTTTTAAAACTGACCTTAGTTGACAGTAAAGGATTTTAACTGATTAGTGCAACAATAAATCAATCAAGTTTTGAACCCTGACAATAAAAGATAAGAAATAATTTTCTATTATTATTCAACAAAACTGGCAATTTGGTTAATTTTCGAAAGGCATTCCTCTTACCGATTTCTCAGCTTTTATCCTTGATTTTACTATACAGGGTAACTCAGTTCTAATTGTATATAGCCTTGTGGTGTATTCTACTTAATCAGGAAAATATTTATCTGCTATAGAAAATTTCTGTTAATCACCCATAATAAAGATACATTGTGGATTACAAAATTTGGCCAAGTTTCCTTTACAGATATTTCCTAAAGTATTTGTTCTGTTGGATTGCTAGTTGGTAATGATATTTCACGGTCATATTTATTACGTACGAAATGAAAATTTGTTAAGTTATGAGAGTTCTCTATTTTTTTTTTAAAGGAGCCTTTCACTCCTCAAACCTCGTCCTCATTTCTGTAAAGTTTCATCGGAATTGGTTCGGCCGTTTCGAAAATATACTCGTACGAGAAACCGCCTTTATCAGTCTTTATCTTCTCTTTATATCTGGAAAGTTTCATCGAAATCGGTTTAGCTGTTTCGATGATTAGTTCCTACAAACAGACAGACAGATGGGCAGAAAAAATCAGCCTAAAGCACTCCTGACAACCTTCTCTTTACATCTGTAAAGCTTTATAGAAATCGATTCAACCGTTTTAAAGTTAGCCTGTGCCGGCAGACAAAAAAATAACCTATCTAACCCCTGACAACTTTCTCTTCATGTCTATAAACCTTTATCGAAATCGGTTCAGCTATTTCGAAGATTAGTCCGTACAGACCAACAGACAATCGGGCAGAAAAAACCGCATCTATCACTCCTAACAACCTCTTCTTCATGTTTGTAAAGTTTCATCAAAATCGGTGTAACTCTTTCGAAGATTAGCCAGTGCAGACAGGCAGATACACAAAAAAAGACAACTTATTAACTCCTAACAACCTTCTCTTCATGTAGAGTTGTTTCGAAATTGGTTCGTCCGTTTCGAACATCAGCGTGACAGATAAACAGAAGAAAAGGGCAGCCTATGTCATACTAGACAACCTCTTCTTAATGCCTGTAAAGTTTTATCGAAATTGGTTCAGTCGCTTCAAAAAATTAGCTTTTGCAGACGCACAGACAGAAAAAAAGCAACCTGTATAACTCCTGACAACCTTTTCTGCATGTCTGTAAAATTTGTTCGAAATCCGTTCAGTTGCTTTAAAGATTAGTCCATCAGACAGACACATAGCAGACAGATATATAAAATAAATAGCGTATATCACTTTTGAAAACCTCCTTCTTATGTCCGTAAAGTTTCATGGAAATAGGTTTAGGTTTCGAAGATTAACCCTTGCAGACATACAAACAGACAGAGAAAAGAAGCCCAGACAGACATACAGACAAACATAAGAAGGTATCTTCTATCACTACTGACAACTTCTGTAAAGTTTTATCGAAATCGGTTCAACCGTTCCAAAGATTAGTAAAGACGGAGAGACAGACCGAAAAAATTGGCCTTTATCACCTGTGACAACCTCCTCTTCATTTCTGTAAAGTTTCACCCACATTTGTTCAGACGTTTTGAAGAGTAGTCCGGACAGACAAACACTTTAATTTTATTTATATGTATGAATTTAAAAAAGACCCTGTATACATTTTTAAGGAATTTAATGACACCATTAAGACTAAAATAAATTCCTAGAATATTGGTGAAATCTATTTAGTTTCAACAACTATTCTTTCTAAGAAGAAGGTAATAATTATATATTAAATAGTTTAAAAAGCGAATTTATTTGATGTTAAACTGACAGCTCTAGTATACTTTGATAGCTATTTACCTGGTAGCTGGTGGTAATGAAATGAGAAAAGTAAATTTACCACTTAATTTTTAAGGGTGATTTACGTCTAAACCGTTGGGTTTAGCGATGTAAATAAAGAGCACCTTTTTTAAAGGCCTGGCATCAGTCTTTCAGAAATTATGCCAAAAACTACTGTAGCTGTCAACACTAAAAAATTATGACAAAAAAACAATTTTCAATGTAGGTAAAGTGCCCTCTAGCGGCAAACAATCAATGTGAATTGTTACTAAAATGATGAAGCGCAGAAGACTTAGCCTATCTTTCAAATATTAGTCAAATCGGTTTTCCTGTAAGCGAGTAATTCAAAAAACAAAAAATAAAAACTTGAACTTGGACGGCTTGTAACTCGAAAACGAATGACATTTTGAAAAAAAATTATATGAAGCTCTACCCTTATTTTGTCAAGTAGAATCACCCCCTTAAGTTTCCTGATCGATTTTTGAATCACCCTGTATATATATATATATATATATATATATATATATATATATATATATATATATATATATATATATATATATATATATATATGAAGTAAAATGCGAACAGTAAATGCAAACAATATATATATATATATATATATATATATATATATATATATATATATATATATATATATATATGTATATATATATATATATGTATATATATATATATGTATATATATATATATATATATATATATATATATATATATATATACATATGTTTATGCGGATTTCACGGATTCCTCCGTGTGAGATGCAATAGCAGTGGATATATCCACATTATGCCGTTGTAGTGCTGAAATCACATTCAGCAAACGTACAACTATATGCAGCTCCGCGTATAAATGAAGTAAAATGCGAACAGTAAATGCAAACTTCTCTCCATCATATCTTTTCTGTATTAGAGGTTGCACAGTTAGAATAAATTGTTACAAAACGCAATTCATCCTATTCCACCACCATCGAGATGATGGCCCACCTGTACCACCATACCGAGAAGAAAGTCAAAACTTACCCTCCCCGCCACAGTGATACGGCAGAGGTACATGTTTCGTCTCTACTAGACTCATCAGGGTACCGACATGCACCTGGCTGTGCAAAGGACAGATCGGAAGGAAGCATGTAAATACTGAACGCGGCTTCTCCGACCTCCCGCCGGATGGCGTATATATGTTTATGCGGATTTCACGGATTCCTCCGTGTGAGATGCAATAGCAGTGGATATATCCACATTATGCCGTTGCAGTGTTGAAATCACATTCAGCAAACGTACAACTATATGCAGCTCCGCGTATAAATGAAGTAAAATGCGAACAGTAAATGCAAACTTCTCTCCATCATATCCGGCATAATGTGGATATATCCACTGCTATTGCATCTCACACGGAGGAATCCGTGAAATCCGCATAAACATATATACGCCATCCGGCGGGAGGTCGGAGAAGCCGCGTTCAGTATTTGCATGCTTCCTTCCGATCTGTCCTTTGCACAGCCAGGTGCATGTCGGTACCCTGATGAGTCTAGTAGAGACGAAACATGTACCTCTGCCGTATCACTGTGGCGGGGAGGGTAAGTTTTGACTTTCTTCTCGGTATGGTGGTACAGGTGGGCCATCATCTCGATGGTGGTGGAATAGGATGAATTGCGTTTTGTAACAATTTATTCTAACTGTGCAACCTCTAACACAGAAAGGATATGATGGAGAGAAGTTTGCATTTACTGTTCGCATTTTACTTCATATATACATATATATATATATATATATATATATATATATATATATATATATATATATATATATATATATATATATATCTATATATATATATATATATATATATATATATATATATATATATATATATCCACGCGAGGGGTTTCGGTTTAGGGAAAATACAACCTTTCGTTTTTTGTAATCATCATCAGGTTTTTAAGTTATTTGAAATCGAGTAAATTCGTATAATTTCGATAATAGGATTTATTTCTTATGGTTTGCGACCTCTCTGCTCGGGCGCTTGCGTTTACCCGCTGTCCCTTTAAACTGTCAGACCTGGTCGAGGTTCTCGAATAATTTGTTTACGTGGGGAAGCGGCCAACGACGTCGCACGCTTGTCGTACATATTATTACTTATATTGTTTTTATCTAATTTAGTGTTTTATACCAAGGTCGTGTGAGGTTATTTGTTTCTAATAAATTTTGATTAACATTAGTGGACTCGAAGAAGTTCACCAATTTTTTTACGCAACCGAAGAGTATCGATGAGTGTTCGTATTGTAAAATTAAATCCTCAGGGTAAAAAGTTGGAAAAGTTGCCGTATCCATTGGCGCGCCGGCCAGTACCGACACAAAGGACCCTCCATATCCACCCGGGAATCTTTAAAACTCACCCGCTTCATTGGTCACGGACTTGAAACTAGATAAGGGATTGGACATTTTTAAGAAGGAATTTTTAAAACTGTACAGAAATATTTATTTAAAAAAAAATGGAAGAATTTATAGTGCAATTTTTTTTGGGTCAATTAATTTGCGTAGTCAAATTTTGAAGAAAAAATGTTATTTTTATTTATGTTAATATAATAGTTTAAGTCCGGGATTATTCTTATTTTAGTTAGGCCTTTGATGTTATTTAGATTTTTACCGACCTCTATGAGCTCTGATTTTATTTTCTTCTTTGAACTAAATGATTTTATGGCGTCCCATAAACCCTTTTACAATATTTATTAATTTTAAATAAGTATTCTATTTTACAAATGTTTTTTGATACTATTTTTTTTGCAAATAGCTGTATTTGCTTTAATTAACTTTTAATTCTTTTGTTTCAAAATGAATATCAGATCTATAGCTGAAAGCTAATAAAGGGAGTTTTTTTGTGTATCGTTAATCACTATTGTACACCAATAAAATTTATTTACAGTCTTTGTTTTAATTTGTTGAGTAGTATTTTTATTAATACCAAATATTTAACAAAAGATCTAATATTCACATAAGTTAATTAGTTTTTCAAATTAATAATCAAGAATTTCTTTCTAGGAATTTATTCAAATCTTATTGAATAAATCGTGACAAAATTATAAGGCTAATTAGCAGTTGATTCAAAACTAATTAGGCCTAAAACATAAATAAAAGATTTTTCTTGGATCACAAAACAGATAAAAATTAATTTTATTTTTATAATATTTATCAAGTAAAAAAAATTATAAAAATTATTTTTAAAATTAAGTAACTATAAAAAACGAAGGATATTTTAATTTATAAGTTAATTATTAATTAATATTTTAAACCAGTAAGGTTGAAATTAAGCAATTATTCTTATTAGAGATTATTATTTCTGTACAATAAACGTTTTTTTTTTATTTCATAAAATAAATACAATGAAAAAACTTATTTTATATTTAGAAGGTAACAATAGTCGAAGTTTGAGATCTTTCCTTTGTCAGGAACGTGACTACGCAGTGTAAGGTCGTCCGGTTTTTTCTTTTGTTCTCGGGCTTGTGGAATGTTTCAACTGTCGAGGAAGAATGTTTTGACAACTTTGCACTTAATTCTTGCAAATTGACCGTTTTCGTCAAAATCAATGCAATAAACAAATTCACTGTTCAAAAAAAACTATTGAATATTTTTACTTGGAATTTTGCATACTTCTTGAATTCAACAAGAGGCTCTTTTCAGTGTAGTATAAAGTTAATACAACATATTTTCAATTGTTTATTAACAATTGAAAAAACAGCCATTTTAGCAGATTTTTTTGTAATAACTAACAAATAAATTATTTAATTTGGATGAGCTTTAGCTCATTTTGTAAGTATTTTTAAAGCGTACAACTTTTGTTTGAAACTTTTTTACTAAAAAATAATAGCTTTCCCTAGAACTCGAAAAAACTGTTTTTTCAAATCTTAATTGTTAAATAAAAAATTTTCCCCAAAAAAGAAAGTGAGACATAAGACATTACTTTTATCATTCTGAAGGTTTCTATGTAGTCAAAATTCTACTAATAATAAATTTATATCTCTGCGATGAATCTGAACTTTTAATCGATTAATATCATTGAAAAAGGATATTCGCCAATGGTCAATTCTTTTTGCGAAGTTGAATTAAAAGGACGGAGACGGTATGAAGTAATTTAATTTTATTTATCAATAGACTTTTTTTTATTTCCAGCCCTGTAGTTTAGATTGAACGTTTTTTTCTTCAGTTGTTTAATTCGATGACACTTGACCGCGAAAAAGTTTGGCAGTGATTTACTCAGGAACCCACTCCTAGCGCGAAAAAAATAAGGGTGAGATTAAAATTTTATTTTTTATTACCGACTCTGTAAGTTCGATTGAGAGTTTTTTCTCTTAAATTATTTATATCGACGACACTTGATTGTGGAAATACCTTGGACGCGATTTACTAATAGGAATTCAGCCACAAAAAAAATAAGGGTGAGATTAGAATTTTATTTTTTATTTTGGACCCAGTACGTTAAATTGAATGTTTTTTTTTTCTTCAATTATTTATTTCGATGACACTTGAATGTAAAAAAGTTTGTCAATGATTTACTAACACCCACCCTTAAAGCAAAAAAAAATGGAGTGAGATTAGAATTTAATTTTTTAATTCCGACCCTAAACGATAGATTGATTTTTTTTTTCTTCAATTATTTAGGAACCCAAAATTAACCTAAAAAAATAGTATTTTATTTTTTTTTCCGACCTTGTAGGTTAAGTTGTCGATATCAGCCCGATTTTAGGGCATTAATGATAGGTGACTAAGATTAAGTCACATTCAAGTTTCATCGAAATAAATCGTAAAAAAAACCTTCAAGCTAACGTACAGAATCGGAAATAACAAATAAAATTCTATTCTCACCTACATTTTTTCGCCCAGTTCCGATAAGTAAATAGGTCAGGTGTTATGGATAATTGAAGAAAAATAACGTTCAATTTAAACTACAGGTCTGAAAATAAAAAAAATAAAATTCTAATCTCAAATAATAAAAATAAATTACTCCATCTGAAGTGCCCCAAATGCTTGAAAAATAGTTTTTGAACCATTTTTATCAACTTCGTAAACAAAATTGAACAGTGGCGAATATTTTTTTCGATGGTATAAATCGATTAAAAGGTCCATCGTAGAGATATACCCTCTTTATAAAGTGGTGTATTTGTATTGAATCTGATGCAAATATCTTTTTCATATTTCTTGTAAATTATATGATGCAGAAATAATTTTTTTCAAATTTTTATAAATATATTTTGGTATTTTTGACTATTAGGCAAAATGTTTACTCTTAGCTTGAAACTTTTCTTAGGACAACGTCTTAAACTTACAATTAGCACACATTCTGGTTTCAAATATGGGGTCCACGAAATAAACTAATTTTCACCTATTTTTTTGATCATTCTTTGTCTGCTGCTATTTTTATGAAAATACTTTAAACTTATTTTAGAATACTTTTGGTTACAAATATCATTTTTTACGATCGATACTGAATCTAAAAATCGACTTCCGTTGTAGATATCAAAGTAGAATAAAAAAAAATTGTATTTCTTTTTCTAATTTATGTTTTAGAAGTTTTTAGAAAAGAGAATAAATACAAACTTAATACCGAAAATAAAATTTTTTATCTGGGGGTAAAACATTTATAAAACTATTTTTCAATAATTGCCGTCTTTCTAATTATTTCAATCCTAATAATATCAAAATAAATTAGAAATAGAGTTTCCAGTTCTTAACAAAATGATGGGATATTTTATGGCGTACCTTTTATCCCTGCAATAAAATCATTACTTTGCAGATTTTAGGTCCCTTATTATTGTTCCTTTTACTTATAATCTTATAGATAATGAAACTTTACAGGTAAATGATCAGAGGTTCTAGCTTTAGTTTTGAACTTCATTTCCAATTTAGTCTTGGAACAGAATTGTTCAAGAAACGGGCGTGAAAGTATCGTTGGTTCGTTCCGCATCCTAACAGATTTAAAAAGAGAGTTACTCCCAACAGTACGGTTTAACAAAGTTATCAAAAGTGTAGATTTTATTTTAAAACTATGTCTACGGTGTTTGATGATTGTAACCATAATCACAGTGAAAACTCCCGTTTGCATCGAGAGAAAGCAGGAAAACATCGACCAAAAGAAAAAACAAATTACGAAGTGACGGAAAAGGTCAGAAAACCCAGTGAAATGGAAGCTAGTGAGTTTACGCCTAACAAGACAGATGGCTCTACGTTTGAAGATGAAGTTTCAGAGTTCAGCGAAGCGCTTAAGCTTATAGCAAGGTAATTTTATTTATAAAGAATTTTAATTAATAGGGACGTTTATCCGCTCACATAATAAAAAATTAGATTAATAAAAAATATTGTAAAGCAAGTCATGGGTAACAAAATAGAGCCAAGGGCTGAGATCTTTGCTACTGATTTTCTACTAATTTACGATTATTTAAAAAGTCGATACGAAACGTTACATACTTTAAGTATATTTTCACCAAGAAATAAAACAGGATGATAAAATAATATTTATTTTGAAAAATGCAGATTAATTATTTCAAGAAATGCTAGCATGAACCCCCTAGTAAAAGTAATATATATATATATATATATATATATATATATATATATATATATAAAGCGTTATTCACCCTATAACGGCACGAAATATTACGGCCAAAATATGTGACTTTTAAAGAGTTTTCCTTTTGGGACATATGGGAGTCTAATATAGTTACTTTTTAAAATTATTACAATCGATTTCCACGTGTGATGTAGACTAATTTTACATTTAAAGAAACCAGGCACTGATGCAAGCTCCTTGGTTTCTTTTACATTAAAAGTGTGACCTGAGCAATGCTGGTGTTCAGCTACTGTACATTGTACAATTTGTTACTTTTATATACATCTTCCATGTTCCTTAAGCCTAGTGGATATAGACCGCCCTGTTTCACCTACAGTATTTTGATGTAGAATATCTGTACACAAATGTTCCTATAGATGATTCAGTTTCCATAATATCTGACATATTACGAAACAACAACTTGGACTCTACCCTACTAGAATTAATGTAAAGAAACTATCATCAGTGCCTGGTTTCTTTAAACGTATCAATCGAAATTTGTAAATATGCAAATAATATTAATAGAGATGCGGGTTACAATCTACATCACACGTGGTATAAATGCAGGGATGTTGCTCCTCGATACTCATTCAGTGTTCCAGTGTCGTGGAGTAAAGATCCCTGAAGATGCCTCGTCCAATTGTAGGCGAAACGTCGGATAATAATTCCAATTTGACACGGTTTAAACCCAAGAACCATATTTTCAAGGTTTATAGTACCTAAACCTTAAGGGTTATTAAATAATTTTAATTTTGACAAAATCTAACCTAATTTTCATGTTTCGAATACTTAAGGAAGTATTTCAGTAATGTACTCGAAATTTACAGTGAAGTGGAACAAATCATATTTTATATCCCAATTATAATAAATTTGCTATATTATACAGGGTGTCCAAAAATTAAAAGTAATCAAATAAGAACTTTAAGTAGTTATAACTTGATTAATTTAAATAGAACGCTATACTTTTTAACTTACCAGAAAATGTAACTTTTAAATACCTATCGAATGGTATAAGGGTGTAAGTCTTAGCGTTTTCACAGAATATGCTAAATAATCGTTTTCGGCACCATTTTGTGTTTGTTGCAGACCTATATTGACATGAGCTTTTTGTCTAAAATCTTCCAAAGATCCATATTCTGAGATATTAGCATTCAATTATGTAACGCCCAGTATATTCAGTTTGAAAAATGAAATTTTCACCTATAGTTAAAGCTTTCTTTTCTTATGCTTTCAGTTCATAAATGTGTACTTTATCTAGAACACTTCTTTATGAATTCACAAAAAATGTCGCTGATTTTGAGAATTGAACCCATAAGTTCTGTATAATTTTTAAGCTGCATACGAAATACGTAACCAGAAAAAGTACAATGCCCCCTCATAGTAGTTGTAGCTAGTAATAAAATATCGTATTAAAAATTAAAAAAATCCAATGTATTAGAAAATTTTTTTTATTAAAAATTAGTAGTAAGTAATAAAAAAGTCAATAGGATGGTTGATGATGATTTGTTAATAGCGGGTTTCAGATTTTGACAACAACAGCCGCAAATCGCGACGCTTAATGATCTTTGGTCTCTTTTTTTTTCAAAATAAATTTGTGACATACTGAACTCACGCTCAGTTAAATCTAATGAGAAAAAACCATTTAAAAATCCTTGAGCTATTTCCCACAATCCAGGATAAAGTCCTGATATTGATGTTTAAAGCCAGAACTTTTGATAAGCATTTTCGAATTCTATTTTAAGTTATTCGTTAGTTATGAGTTCTTAAAGTTCTTCTTTCAAATTTGATGAATCTGCTATATCTGCATTTGAGAAAAGATCTAAAATCCAAAACGATTTCCATCAGCAAAATCAGCCTAAAAAAATGTTCAGCTATTGCCAGTACGTAAATAAATCTTCCTGTTTTGCAGACACTGTTGATAATATTGGAAAGCGATTGTATTTATCTCTACAAAGATTCCGCTTGAACGGAATAAATAATGACACTTCTTTCTAACTTTCTACCTTTTTTATAGATTTGAATCGTGCACGCATCGACTTGCACGCCTTCGTTTGTTTGCGATGCTGGCGCACTCGCTGTCATTACAAACTCCCATATTCCTGTCATAACATGCTAGTTAGATAGACTACATGAATTTCGTAGTAGTTGTCATTACTTACAAATGTAAAAACTGATAAGCACAATAGGACCTTGTGTTATATAACTTTATTCTATATTTATTTCAAATCTTCCTAAAACTATTTTTCTTTTTATGCAGAAACGAAACTCAGGTAGCCTCCACCATGATCAATGTTCGATCACGAAGAGCCATTTTACCGAAGAGGCCATTCTACAGGCCTCTTATGATGAGGACCCCATCCGCCCAAGATGTGCCGTTACCTCCAAAGAAATGGTTAATGGTAAAAAATTTTTAATTCACAATACCAAAATTTTTTAAATCATTTAATTACCAGAGAAGTGTGAACAATTAAAAATGACATATTTGTGAGTAAATAATTTATATTATATATCGATGGTAGCTACGGGGAAAATTCCCACAAAATTATTTGAAGAGAAAAGATTTTCTTCATTAGAAATGCGTGGAAGAAAATCACTTAACGATAAGTGCGGTGAAAAAAATCTTTTCGTTAAAATTGTGGAGAAAAAATTCCTTCTCCTCAGTGCCGTATAAATAATCACACAACTGTAAGAGTGGCGTAAAAAATCTATCTTATATTACCCCAAAAGCACTATTCAACATTATTGCTTATACTATAGTACATTATAACTGTACTATATTATCAGGCAAGAAGTCTAATCGAGCTCGGTAATAAAAAAATATTTACATTTTTGACGTAGCACTCAGATTTAAAAAAGCTCCGCTGCAACGGACCGTTACTAGAAGGGATGTTAAAAACAAGTTTATGCTATTATTGAAATTGTTATGCTGGTGTTATTATATCAAATCAAACTGAGAGGTCAGTTACTATTTATTTATCAATATTATAAATCACGTATAGAAAAGTCTTTTGAAGAACCCGCATTTTAATTAGAATACTTTACGTATTTGCAACGAATAAAATAATTATTACAAAAAAATGAACTACTTGATTAAAAATTATCCTTATTTGCAACGAATAAAATAATTATTATAAAAAAATTTTTAATTAAAAATACACAGGCTGACAAAATTAGTCCAACTTTCTAAACCAGAAATAACACTATACTTTTCCGCAGGCCTTTGATGCGCTAAATCCAAATCCGGAACCCGAATTTCTTTAGCAGGTTTGATTTTAAAACTGCAAAAAGCGACATTTTAGGCCATATTTAAGGTTACTTTTTAACACTAGGTGACGTTCCTTCACCAAACTCATTATAACATCTTAAAGTACTACTCTTTCCCTTCAAAATCGTTTTTCAATGTCCCCGATATCATTTTTTCCCGTCGAGATACGTGCTGTTGAAAATATCTATTTTAGTGTTTTAGTCTTTATATAAAAATTGAATAGCATTCAGCAGACAGGTTAACGAAACGAATTTGCTCAAAAACCATGGCTTCTAAACATACATAATCCGGTTTTGTGTTAGAATATCACCTAACGTTAAAAAGTAACCTCAAATATGGCCCAAAACATCGTTTTTTTTTTCAGTTTTAAGTTAAATTATCTAGAAACCCTGACATTCTGAGCAATTCGGGTTCCGGATTTGGATTTAGTGTGTCAGAAAAGCGTGAAAAGTATAGTCCGATTTCTGGTTAAACATTTTATCGGCGTATGTTATCCTAGCATGATGCATCATATTAGAATCAAAATAGTATATTAGAAGTGCTCATTGTCTAAGAGAGATTCGCCGCTCATTGTGCAGGAGAGATTCTTTTCACGGCACATCTTTAAGGAGGATTTTTTTCTCCGCATAAATTTAAGAGGGTTTTTTTACACCGACACAGTAAGCAATGAGATTTTCTTCGTCCCTTTTTGTCTCAAAAGATTTTTTTCGCCGCACTTATCGTAATGTCTTTCGTAACCACCATCGATATAATATAAACCATGCTTCACATGTAAAATTTTTGGACCGTAACATTTACAATCCGAAAATTAATTTTATACCTCGAAAATACCTCTCCTCTAATAAACAAAAATGTAGAAACTATTTAGTCATAATTGTCCCAGAGCCCAATGGGTTTTCCTTGTCGATAAAAAGACATGGCTCCATCAAGGTTTTTTGTATGTATTTTGACTCCCTGATTACGAAAATTGAGGGTGGATTCCCGAAAACTGGTCATGTTATTTGTTTGTAAGCAAAAAAATTGTTAATAATTAAAAACTTTTTTTTTTGTGAAATAAATTATGAGAACTGTAAAAAGTGTTATGTGCCAAATTTGACTTTATTATTTTTAAAAATAAATTATACAAATATAAAAAACTAAAAATAATAATAAATTTATTTTGACACTCTCTATCTTAAACACTAAGCATTATCAGACATGTTTATATGAGCTTTATATATATATATATATATATATATATATATATATATATATATATATATATATATATATATATATATATGGAAAAATTATTTCATTCTCCTTACGACCGTTAAGAAAGGCGACAGACAGTATATTTTTGCGAATTCCACCCTGATTCTCTCTCCATACTAGTTTCGACTACCTAATGGTCTCATCAGCAGACTTGTAATAAACCGAGAGCAAAGTGCATAGATAACAACTGTCTACTTAAAATCCCTATATATCCGGCATAGTCCAGCATCAAGTTCTGGGGATAATATCCTACCGATATTTTATGAAATGGGGATTTTTAGTAGACAGTTGGTTTCTGTATATATTGTCTGCCCCCTTTCTTAACGGCCGTAAAAAGAACAAAATAACTTTTCCAAACACATAGACCGTGAAATTTTTTATTTTTAATATATATATATATATATATATATATATATATATATATATATATATATATATATATATACACTGCCCGTCAATCACTTTTGCCATGTCTTCGCGAAAACAAGTAAAACTTACAAGTTCTGTATTTCAGTAAAGAATCATCGCATGACAATTGTGAAAAAAGCATTTAAAAGCTCTTTTCGAGTACTCGCAGACAACATAAAGTGTAAGTCGATTTTTAATTTTTTTAAGGGTTTTAATCGAGAATAAAAAAATTTAAAAATAATTTTTTTTTCGACTTTGTTAAATTCAGCGCCATTTTTGTAAAAAAATTTGTGACAAAATTCTGATAAGACAGTTTTTTAGAGTTTTTTAAGAGGTTTAAATTATTTTTTTAAAGTTTGATCTAAGTGCATTTTCGACCGAAAAAAAATTATTTTTTTCAATGTTTTGTATATTCATAACTGAACTATATAGAGAAAAACTTCAAAGAGAAAAAAAGCCTGTTTTTAGATGCAGAATGACCTTCCGAATGTTTTCCGCGATTTTCACTTTTTTGAATTTTTTAATTTTTCATTTTTTTTTGAAAATAAAAACGATTATATGCTGTTTACGACTATTCACTCAATATGATACCAACGCGTAATCTTCGGACAATTTTTCAAATGTTTTTACATGAAAAAATATTCAATTTATTCCTTTTTTTATGAGTAGTTTAGTTGTAAACAGTTAATTCTATGATAAATAATCAAAAACTGGAAATCATGTAAAGAAACCAATGTAAAAACATTTGAAAAATTATCCAAAAATTACGCGTTGGTATCATATTGAGTGAACAGTCGTAGCATATTATTGTTTTTATTTTCAAAAAAATTGAAAAATCCAAAAAGATAAAAAAATAATATTTGCGGAAAACATTTAGGAACTAATGAAGGTCTTTGCATGTAAAAATAGGCGTTTTTTCTCTTTGAAGCTTTTCTCTATCTAGTTAAGTTACGAATATACAGAACATTGAAAAAAAGTCTTTTTTTTCGTATTTTGGTCAAAAATACACCTAGATCAAACTTTAAAAAGTAATTTAAACCTCTTGGAAAACTCTAAAAAACTATTTTATCAGAATTTTCTCATAAACTTTTCTACAAAAATGGCGCTGAATTTAATAAAGTCGAAAAAAAAATTATTTTTTAAGTTTTTTATTCTCGATTAAAACCCTTAAAAATCGACTTACACTTTATGTTGTCTGCAAGTACTCATGAGCTTTTAAATGCTTTTTTCACAATTGTCATGCGATAATTCCTTACTGAAATACAGAACTTTGAAGTTCTACTTGTTTTCGCGTAGACATGGCAAATGTTTTTACTTAACGACACAATGGCATAAGAAACTTCAGGTATTAAAATTGTTTTTGCAGCTTTTTCTATCATAGGATAAAAATTATTGAGCGTGATACTTAATTTTAAAAGTTCATAAACTTTCTAGTGAAAAAATTAATACATGACATCTCATGTAGTTAAGAATTTTCTTTGTAGGAATTTTTCTCCAAATAATACATTTGTTAATATCTATCACATAACTATAAGAACGCCTTATTGATCATTGACTTGATATTGATTCTTGAATGAAACTTAACTTTTTGTCCATTCCTCAAAATTATCTGTACTTAGATCACTTTCTCATTTTAGATTTTCATTTTTAACTTTTAAACTAAAGTTTTTTATGTGTACATTTTTTACAGCAGTCGTTGGTCATGTGGTACTTATAGGCCAGGAAACGAAGCGATTTTTGGGAGGTAAAAATGACTCAAATGCTGCCTGCGATCTGATTGCAGAAATAGATAAGGGAAGGTAGTAGAAATGACGTCTCATCTCGTGTCTCAACAAATTTTGATTGAAACATTGTTTTTTTTAACAAATGGGTCGAAAAATGATTTTTCTCCGTTTTTTTGGGATTTTACGGAAAATCTAAGGGATTTAGAGAAAAATGTTCCAGAAACAAATTGTACGTCTTGAAAATATCTTCAACATTTTTGTTTGTCCAAATCGGTCTTTAAAGAAAAAAGTTATTGCAAATTAAACATTAAAAATGACTTATTTTTCAATTGTTAATAACTTTCTTAATATTTATTGAATTCTGTTCAACTTTTACCAGAATGTGTGTGGAAGTTGGGCGCTGTCGGTCCAATAGTTTTTGTAAAATTGCAATTGTTATTAGAGAAACGGAAAAAGTTACTATTTTTGATTGGCTGTACCGTCGTCTGGGAAACTGTCAGTACTCATTCTCTTCGTAAAGACTTAAGCTATCATGTAGTAAAAAAAGTGGATATTTTTCATACTTTGTTTATGCAAAATCCTCATGAAGATATGGACAGTTTTTCGCTTATAAATAAATTAATTAACAACCGTATTTTTGTCCGATTTGTTTCATCGGAAAAATAATATTGAGCCCATGTTCACCCTTTTCGATTGTTCATAAAAGTAAAAATAAAAATATCCACTTTTTTTTACTACATGATAGCTTAAGTCTTTATGAAGAGAATGAGTACTGACAGAACTCTGTAGTAGTTTCCTAGACGACGGTAGAGCCAATCAAAAATAGTCACTTTTTCGTTTTTCTCATAAACAATTGCAATTTTACAAAAACTATTAGATCCACAGAGCCCAACTTCCGCACACTTTTCAAGCACTTTAAAACTCACATTCTGGTAAAAGTTGAAAACAATTCAATGAATATTAAGAAAGTTATTAACAATTGAAAAATAAGCCATTTTTAATGTTTGCCTTGCAAAAACTCATTTTGAAGATATTTTCAAGACGTACAATTCGTCTGTAGAACATTTTTCTCTAAATCCCTTAGATTTTCCGTAAAATCCAAAAAAACGGGGGAAAATCATTTTTCGACCTATTTGTTAAAAAAAAAAACAATGTTCCAACCAAAAGTTGTTGAGACACGAGATGAGACGTCATTTCTACTACCTTTCCCTTTCCATTTCTGCAATCAGATCGCAGGCAGTATTTGAGTTTTTTTTAACACCCCGTTTCCTGGGCTATTAAAGAAATCTAAAAAGTACATCCATCGCAGTCAATAATCACATCTTATACTGAATTAAAGTTTATTTAAAGTCGTTTGAAACTAAATAAAATGTTTGAAGTCTAGAATTATAAGCATCAAGTTTGTTATAAAATAATTGTTGGCTGTTTCACTCAAGCGACAAAATACAATGGCTCCATACAAATAGGCAGCGTGGCTTATTCGACACCTACCATGGTCAGTAATAAATTTTCTTGACAAATAATGCACAAATCAATGTAAAACAAATTATATTTTTCGAATTTACTCATATTGCTACCCACAACAACTTATCTATTTCGAATATAAATTTTAACAGTGCGCGTGAACAAATGTACAGATAGTAGCGCCATTGACAATTTGAAATCTGATTAGTTGATAGCTCGAGATCATATTAATCCGACCATAACTGTTGTACGATATTGAATTTTATTTATTATGCCATATTTTAAACACGGATTATAATTACTATGCAAAACAGACATCAACCCGCCCTCTCTCAAACATTGTTATAATAACTGAAGTTCGTTATGCTAATATATTGTTGATTTTATAATTAGAAGCTTATAATTAATAAATAAAAATAAATATATACTAAAATGTATAATGAAGTATGTGAACTAGATGTGCGCCGGTAAGTAGATTTCAACTTTGCTTCATAGATGGCGGCACGTACGTTATAATTGATGAAACGCTAATTTTGTGTAGAATCGGCAGACGAATACGAAAGTATTTTTTTATTTAACAAAAAAAACAATTTTTTTAATTTTCAACAATTTCTTTGTTTATAATAAATTGAAACTCATTATTTTTCGAGAACCCACCCTCGATACAGGTATTTAATAGGCCAAAACACATATAAAAACTGTAGTGGAGCCAAGTTAGTTTTATTACTAATATCAAAGAGCTATAATAGCAATTATCATCCCTGCTAATATATATAACTAACCAATATCCTTATATAATAGTTGTCCCAAAATTTACGCAAGATTTGAATTAGATAGAAAATAATTTTTTTTTAAACAGTAATTATTGAACTATAAAGTATATATGATAGGATTATTTATAAAATAGTACATCGGGCAAATGGCTTCCATAACTGGCTGAATTTTGTTGATGCAACGTTGAATCTCCTCCTTCAATACACGAGTAGTTGTGGGCTTATTGGCATAAACCTTGACTTTAAATAACTCTATAGAAAGAAATCCAAATATGTTAAATTACATGATCTAAGGGGCCGATTCTGATCACCGAAACGAGAGAGTATACGACCAGGAAAGGTTTCATGTAGTGACTGAACTGGCCTGTATGGCATGTGGCATCATCCTGTGGAAACCACATGTTGTCTACATCAATATCATCTAATCTAGGCAGAAAAAATTCGGTTATCATGTCGCAATATCGAGCACCAGTAACAGTCACTGCTTGACCAGCCTCATTTTCGAAGGAGTATAATCTAATGTTGCCTACCGCCCAAAATTCACACCAAACAATGACACGTTGTGAATGAATCTATTTTTAGACAGCCACATTTGGATTTTCTGAATTCCAAATGCGGAAATCTTGATGATTATCTAAAACATCAAGGTAAAAATGAGCTTCTCGCTTATTTTTTGCTCAAAAAAATCAGCATCCACTTGGTGATTTTCATTGATCTATTCACCGAATTCTCTTCACTGTGCATGATTATTAGGTTTCAGCTCTTGTGTCAATTGAACTTTGCAAGCATGGAGACGCAGATCTTTAGTGAATATATGCTGTAGAGAGCAACTTGAAATTTGCAGTTCTTGTCCAAAACGCCGAATTAATGTTCCTGGATTTTCAGCAACAGTCTCACGCACTGCTTCGATATTAACATTTAAACGGCTTGTTAATGCATGGCCAGTATGTTTAGCATCACCAATTAATCCAGTCTCCCTGAACTCTCCAATTACTCTATTCACAGTTGACGAAGTCGGAAAATTGATATACCATATTTTCTACGAAATTTTGTAAACTGTGGCAGCCAAATTTTCATTACTTTTGAGATATTGTTCAACAATGAAAATGCGTTATTCTCTCGTGTAGTGCTCCATTTTTACTAACCGCTATCAAACTTATTTTTTTGGTTGACAACACTTTATCGCACAAATGCCGGCAAATTCAAATCTTGCGTGAATTATATATGTATATATATAATAATAATTAACTGTGAAATTTTTATAATTATAAGTATTTAGTTTAGGAACTCTAGTATTCTTTGGTTAAGTATATGTAGTTACATGGATTATCTTAAAAGTGATTTTTTTTTGTAATATTTCATGTTCCCTTAAGTATCTGAAAAGTAACTGTTTTTGGAAATATCACATTTTGTCATTTAAAAGTTTAAATTTACTTGATTGTTATATGAATATAAAAGGTTTATTTTATTATAAAATTACTTTTAAACTTTAAGGAGAACATCTCCTTTTATAATTAATTGATATGAAAATTACTTTAGGGTAATCATATTTTGTAATTACTTTTTTTAAATATAAATTTCCTTGTATAATGGATTTTTTATTGTTAATAAATTCCCCGATTTTTATAAACAATAATACTTGCTTAAGAAACTTTGCAAATATGTAGATGACATATAGGAAGAGTTTTACGTCATCTGTACTGTGTTTTTATTTAGGCGCTACATAACCTGCTTTCCACCTCAATGAAAGATCCAAAAAAACTAATAAAAAGAACTTTCAGCATACATGATTTTCATAGATTTTGACCTAGATTTTCCAATGATACTACATATTTTTCCAGCTTTTCACATTGTCATAGTCAAAATTCAAAAAGAATATTTCTTCTGCATTTTTCTTGAAGATGATCAATTTAAATATTTTTTAGCTTTTTTCAATAAAAAAAACTGAGGTTTTTTACATTGACAACACTAAAAAAAAGGTATTTTTTTTATTTTCTCAATATATAATGCGCTGAATAGCAGACAGTTATCTGTCGCCAATAGGTGGGGAACGATTTTTGTCACGTAATATATAGTAAGAGAGCGTTGCCTTAGTTTATACATAGTCCGTGAGAAAGAGAAAAATTGGCCATACAAAACTGTCCGAGGGGGGATATCCAACAGTCACCCTGACTTTGGCGTCGAAACTGTCCTTCAAGCTTAAGCTGTTTTTTTTTTCAAATTGACACGTAATATCTTCCTCCATAAGAAAAAAACAGATTTCAATTTGAAAAAATATCCTTAGACGTCGGTCTTAAGGACTAAGTTACTGGTACATGTCCCCCTTCGAAACATACAGCTTTTGTATTTTTTTACTACGTACTGTATGAGAGATTCGAGTTCGACACCTACTGGCTAACAGAAACTGAAAGGTTACGTATAGCGCGAGCTCTTCATCGTGTTATATCTATGAAAATAGGGAAAGGTCCTTTTTTTTATTAGTGGTATCGACTTAATAAAATCTGAGCTTTCGTATGGAAATATTAAAAATTACCATATCCGACAAAAATGCAAAAAATTTTCACCACGAAAATAGGAAAATTTTGGAAAACGCATGGCCCCATTGGAGAGCAAAGATCAAATGCTATGAAAATCAAGTATAAGGATTTTTTGTAAGCTTTATGGCTTTTTTATTGAGACAAAAAGTAGATTATTTTGCGTCGAAATGTGAGCTCAGGACCATTGACGTAAAACGCCTTATAGTAAAATAATTCCGGCTATTTTTCGATCTTACAATTCTCTAATTTTAAGCAATGAAGAAAAGTTTTGAGTTAGTTTTTTTCCTCATATTTTTCAATTATTTACTCCATGTAAAAATTGTAAAAGTGGTCTACTTTTCAGGAATTCAATTCAAATTCCAAGTTTATAGAAATAACAAAAAAAATGGAAATTACGGATAGGCATATATTAACTAAAATATGGTTGTCGTACTTTATTTTAGTTTATTTTTACAACGTTTCGACGTATCTCTAATCGTTATCAAGTTTAAATTGAATGTTTTGTCTTAAGGCTACGAGCTTATATACGGACTGCGTCCACTGAAGCGTAAAGTTTCGCTTCATTATATATACCTCAATAATTTGATGTTAATATATATATATATATATATATATATATATATATATATATATATATATATATATATATATATATATATAAATTAAGTGTCTCAACACTGGGTTTACTAAATATTCCATTATTATTTTTAACGTAAGCTGCTTCTATAATTTTTTTTTATGTTGGGTTCCATCTATATTGCCGCAGCTTCAGACTATGTTATATGGTGTTGTATATCCCAGGCGTGTTCTGCAATACCCGATCTCAACGTTTTTGTGTATGAGTTTTATGTTTCTTAATTCTAACTTATAGTGGTCGCTTGGTTTCTCCAATATACATTTCACCACACTCACATGGAACTTTGTACACACACTCTTTCCTATCCGTAGTTTTTGGTTTTGTTTTTGTTAAATGAGCTCTACGTATATTTCCTGATTTAAGGGCTGTTTTTATATTATAACTGCTGGCAATTCGTCTTATTTTCTTCGAGGTTTCCTTAATGTACGGAATTGTGAAGAAGGAATGTGTTTCTTTGCTATCCAGTAGTCATTGTTCTAAAGTTATTTATAACATGTTCAATTAATTTTACGGGATACTCTTTCTGTTGTAAATCGGATTTAATGTTTGCCACCTCTTTTTCCAGTGAACTGACATTATTGCATATAAATTTAATGTGATTACAGAGGTTGCGTATAATTCCCCGTTTTGTTACAACAGAATGATTAGAACTATGGTTAAGATATTGTCCAGTATGTGTTGGCTTCCTGTATAATGAAATTTTAATAGTTTCGTTTGAACGGTTCACCATGACATTGAGGATGGGCAATTGATCATTTACCTCTTTTCCAAGGTAAAATCAAGTGTAGGTTAAATGGTGTTTAGATATTTCAAGAGATATTTCAAGAAATCATTAAGTTCTTGATCTTTGCCCTTCCATACGATGAAGGTATCATCGACATATCTCAATCAGACTTCCGATTTCACAGTTGCTGTTTCTACGGCATGAGTTTCAAACCATTTCATATATATATATATATATATATATATATATATATATATATATATATATATATATATATATATATATATATATATATATTGTAAGAGGGAAAAATAAAATATAAAAAATAAGGAACTTATTTACTATTTATTCCCCTAATTAATTATAATAGATTTATAGACACGTACTATTTCAGTATCAAAATATTTCGAGCAGCGTTTTATCCGAGCAGCCAGAATAGAATGACGACACATCTTTCTTCCAAAAGCAATAATAAAAATATATCAAATATCACTACGTCGTCGTATCCCTATTCCCGCTGACCGGCGGCGGCTCATGAAAAGAAGCAATATTGTAAACAAAATAAAAACAAGTCGTCTTGGAACTATTTTTAAATACTGGGTTATTCTTACAACTGTCAGGTTTCTAACACGGCCATTCTGACATGAGCGACGATCTCGAAGCTCCATTCCAAAGGTGTGTTCAAAGGAAGCCACTAAATGTGCCAACCTATACTAGTGCTCATATCTTTTCGCTTCTACCAAGTTTCTTTGGCCACTGCCATCTACTGATTACAGAATATTACTTATCACGTAGAGTCCGCAGTCTCTACTTGACTTCACCATTTATACGACCAAAGTTAATAAATGGTTATTATTAAAAAAAAAATTAAATTAAATTAATATACAAGTATTTTCCAACATGAAGAAACTGCAGTCACCTCCTGGCTCCATCTCAACCGGGACAGAGACCAAAAATTAAACATTCACAGGTATGTGGAGGCCTCAGTCACCACTTGGCTCTACCTCTAACGGGACAGAGACCAATAATTTAACATTCACAAACATGTGGAGACCTCAGCCACCACTTGGCTCTACCTCTAACGGGACAGAGACCAACAATTTAACAGTCGCAAACATGTGGAGACCTCAGTCACCACTTGGCTCTACCTCTAACGGGACAGAGACCAACAACTTAACATTCACAAACATGTGGAGACCTCGGTCACCACTTGGCTCTACCTCTAACGGGACAGAGACCAACAACTTAACATTCACAAACATATGAAGACCTCAGTCACCACTTGGCTCTACCTCTAACGGGACAGAGACCAACAACTTAACATTCACAAACATGTAGAGACCTCAGTCACCATTTGGCTCTACCTCTAACGGGACAGAGACCAACAACTTAACATACTCAAATGACTCACCTGAATCATTTAATTCAGCTGCTTCATTAGTTTCTAAGAACTCCAATATTTCTTCCATATCGCAAGAAAGATACCAGTGAGTTGGCCAAGGTCTTAGCTGCTCCCTCACTGTCTTGGTAGGTTCAGTCGTTTCAAAAATTAGCTCTTGCAGACTCACAGACAGAAAAAAAGCAACCTGTATAACTCCTGACAACCTTCTCTGCATGTCTGTAAAGTTTGTTCGAAATCCGTTCAGTTGCTTTGAAGATTAGTCCATCAGACAGACACACAGAAGACAGATATATAAAATAAATAGCGTATATCACTTTTGAAAACCTCCTTCTTATGTCCGTAAAGTTTCATGGAAATAGGTTTAGGTTTCGAAGATTAACCCTTGCAGACATACAAACAGGCAGAGAAAAGAAACCCACACAGACATACAGACAAACATAAGAAGGTATCTTCTATCACTACTGACAACTTCTGTAAAGTTTAATCGAAATCGGTTCAGCTGTTCCAAAGATTAGTAAAGACGGAGAGACAGACAGAAAAAATTGGCCTATATCACCTGTGACAACCTCCTCTTCATTTCTGTAAAGTTTCACCCACATTTGTTCAGACGTTTTGAAGAGTAGTCCGGACAGACAAACACTTTAATTTTATTTAAATGTATGAATTTAAAAAACACCCTGTATACATTTTTAAGGAATTTAATGACACCATTAAGACTAAAATAAATTCCTAGAATATTGGTGAAATCTATTTAGTTTCAGCACTTATTCCTTCTAAGAAATAGGTAATAATTTTTATAGAAGGATTATTTCTTCCGATGTATATTTGCTTAAAATAATGGTGACATTTATAACAGCTATTAAATAAAAAAAATCAATTAAGTCTTCATAAAATAAATTGTAATTAGTATTAGGTCAATAAAATTAGAAGTGACTGTGTGTTTTACAAAATATTCCTTTACAGACATTTCCTAAAGTGATATTGGATTTCTGGTGGGTAATACTATTTTAGTGCTCATATGGGAATATTTCATGTTTTAATAGTTTCTGATTTCCAGGGCCAAACTAGAAAATGGGTAATTTAATATTTTCAGCACGTTTCAAAACTTTTATAAATACTAACAAGACTGGTGAAGTTTATTTAGTTGCAGAACCTATTCCATCTGAGAAGGAAATATTCATTTTTTATAGCAATTATTTCTTAGCAATAAACCTTTTTAAATAAAAAGAGGTAAAGCGTTCGGTAATATTTAATTTTTATGTATTATTTTCAATAAAAAAATTAAAAAAAAAACAATAAATACAAGTGATGGGACATTTTAAACGTGCAGTAAAGCTTTACAAATAATCTTTTAATAACGCCTTAAAATCTGACCCTCTAATAAGGACATTTCTTTGATTTTGTTACCACCAAATAGTCCATGGCTCCAAGGTTTATTAATATGGAGTTAAAGTAAAGTTTATTAGAACTATAGCGTTAGGTATAATAAATCTTTGTTTAAAATAAATTAAGATTCTTTCATTACAAAATTATGCGCCTTATTTATCTACTTTGAATTAAAATATATTTTATGAAGAAAATTTTTTTTTTATTTAATAGTTATACATATATCAAAATAAACAAACAAACAAAAATTTTGCAAAAGAAATATTTTTCCTAAAGAAATTATTAGGTTTTTTAATTAGAATAAATAGGTGTGGCAACCAAATAAAAGGACTATTCTTTTGAGTCATTATCACTTTCACTTCTATCGCTTGAAGTAATCATGATCAATTCAGCCCAATGACAAGTAAATGTATATTCAAAAGAACATGAAGTTATCAGTTTCACTTTGTTCACTTTGATCAATTGATAATTACTCAAAAGAATATAGCCAAAGTTCACCAATCTTCTATAAGTTATGTCTTTAAATTTATCATTAAATTATTTAGAAAGTTATAAAAGGTATTTTGTTTTTTTTTTAATAATAAATATGTTCATTTTCTACTCCGGCCCTGCCTGTGACAAACAAAACTTTTCCATATCAGATAAATATTTATCTAAATAAGATTCATTTTTTACATATATAATAAAAATTATAACAATATTATAAGCAAAACAAAACTGACCAATTAGAAGGTCTAACTTTCATGACAACTGGATCGAGTTTAAGTGTTAAATCTTTTTAGTGAATCTGGGTGATAATTTTCTACTTTGGTCTAGCTGTCATTTTACTTGAATTTGATTTAAATGATTTTTAAATTACCGTTCCAATTAATAAAGTTTTACGACAGCTGACTTCGAATTTCAATAGAATGTCATTAACAAGAGTTCGGCCAACAAGCAAAAAAACCATAGGTCCTTTTAGATATTGGTATTTAACATCTCGAACAATAATTTCATTAACGAAATTGTCTAAAATTTTTAATGTTACCACAATGAAAAACTACGGTAATTACTTAGTTACTAGTATATTGTGTCTCTGATAGACAAGGCTAAAAAATGGCTACTATAGTGTATTTAAGAACTAGAGATGTTCAGAGCAACCGACAAGCTGCATTGGAAGGTTGGTCTACTGGACGAAAAGAACCTACAGAAATAGGTCGCAGGCTCATAATTACATATATCGGTTGTTAAAAGAGTTTTATTTAGGGCAGTTTATTAACTTTTCCGTCTAACAGGACCGGGAATTATCACGAGGATATGAAACGTCACGTCTTCGAGGAATATTTTCAGCATATTTTGGATCTCTTACCAAGGAGACCATTAATAGTTATGAATAATGCCCCGTACCACTGGCATAAAAGTGAAAGACTGCCATAAAACTGCCAACAAATACATGAAAAGAAGATGAAACGAAACAATGGCTGCTTTCCAAAAATTTATCATTTTATCAAAAGGTATACTAGAAATAACACAAGGTACAGAATTAGTGATTTAGCTGAACTTTTGATAGATTCTTTTAATAAAGTTAGTGCAGAACATTGGAAAACATGTGTGGACCATGTGATAAAAGAAGATGAGATAGTGGAATCAGTTGGGTAAAGATAGCTCCATTGACTCTGATTACGAATTAGATACCTAATGTTTACTAATTTAAAATCAATTTGTCATTTAAATTTTTGTATTTGTTGTATTTGATTTTTTAATGTTTTTAACGATTTATATATTTTTATTTTAGTCTGTCTCAGTCATTAATTGTATACATTTTAGTACAATTGCCCGTTATTTACTTAATACTTTATTATTATATGGACGAATTTAGTTTTTATATAAGTTTAACTTCTTGTACTTAAAATAATGAGTATTTTATAATTATTTAAATTATAACTTAGAATTTTTTGCGACAATAAGGTTATGTTTTATTCTGAATGTATCTAGAATTTGTGTTAGTTCTGACATAGTTAATTGTATTATGTAACATATGTGTATTATTATGAAATCATAAGAACTAATATAATAATATTATTATAAAATCTAAGTGATAAAATAAACTTCTTTCCTACGCCTTTGGTGATGATTAAAATTCCTTTTAATACTTCACACTTCTAAATATCTATTGTTATCCGACCCAAATATTCCGATTTTTTTTGTTATAAAACTTCTAATCCATTCCTACAAAAAATATATGAGTTTAAAATATTTTTCCAAAAACCCCAGACTAAAAAACTCGGATAGTTTGCACAGAACATTTTACTTGAATTTGATTTAAATGGTTTCTTAATTGCAAATCCAATTAATAAAAATTTTTAAAACAAATGACTTCAAATTTAAATAAAATATCATTAACAAACAAAGAAAGCATACATAGAGAGAGAGTGAACAATAAGTACATAATAATCAATGAAATTTTTAATGTTAACAAAGTAACTACGATAATTATATATATATATATATATATATATATATATATATATATATATATATATATATATATATATCAGGTTTTTAAGTTGTTTGAAATCGAGTAAATTCGTATATTTTCGATAGTAGGACTTATTTCTTATGGTTTGCGACCCCTCTGCTCGGGTGCTAGCGTTTATCCGCTGTCCCTTTAAACTGTTAGACCTGGTCGAGGTTCTCGAATAATTTGTTTACGTGGAGAAACGGCCAACGACATCGCACGCTTGTCGTACATATTATTACTTATATTGTTTTTATCTAATTTAGTGTTTTTATACCAAGGTCGTGTGAGGTTATTTGTTTCTAATGAATTTTGATTAACATTAGTGGACTCGAAGAAGTTCACTAATTTTTTTACGCAACCGAAGAGTATCGATGAGTGTTCGTATTGTAAAATTAAATCCTCAGGGATAAAAGTTAGAAAAGTTGCCGTGTCCCTTGACGCGCCGGTCAGTACCGACACAAAGGACCCTCCATAGCCACCAAGGAAACTTTAAAACTCACCCATCTCATTGGTCACGGACTTGAAACTAGATAAGGGATTGGACATTTTTAAGAAGGAATTTTTAAAACTGTACAGAAATATTTATTTAAAAAAAAAAATGGAAGAATTATTTCCAAGAAATTTTTAATCACGGGGGGCTTATTTACCCAAGCGAGAATTTTAATCGTAAATGAAAAGTTTGAAAATTTATAGTGCAATTTTTGTTGGGTCAGTTAATTTGCGTAGTCAAATTTTGAAGAAAAAATGTTATTTTTATTTATGTTAATATAATAGTTACCAAAGTCCGGGATTATTCTTATTTTAGTTAGGCCTTTGATGTTATTTAGATTTTTACCGACCTCTATGAGCTCTGATTTTATTTTCTTCTTTGAACTAAAGGATTTTATGGCGTCCCATAAACCCTTTTACAATATTTATTAATTTTAAATAAGTATTCTATTTTACAAATGTTTTTTGATACTATTTTTTTTGCAAATAGCAGTATTTGCTTTAATTAACTTTTAATTATTTTTTGTTTCAAAATGAATATCAGATTTATAGCTGAAAGCTAATAAAGAGAGTTTTTTGTGTATCGTCAATCACTATTGTACACCAATAAAATTTATTTACAGTCTTTGTTTTAATTTGTTGAGTAGTATTTTTATTGATACCAAATATTTAACAAGAGATCTAATATTCACATAAGTTAATTAGTTTTTCAAATTAATAATCAAGAATTCCTTTCTAGGAATTTATTCAAATCTTATTGAATAAATCGTGACAAAATTATAAGGCTAATTAGCAGTTGATTCAAAACTTAAAACATAAATAAAAGATTTTTCTTGGATCACAAAATAAATAAAAATTAATTTTGTTTTTATAATATTTATCAAGTAAAAAGTTTATAAAAATTATTTTTAAAATTAAGTAACTATAAAAAACGAAGGATATTTTAATTTATAAGTTAATTATTAATTAATATTTAAACCAGTAAGATTGAAATTAAGCAATTATTCTTATTAGAGATTATTATCTCTGTACAATAAACGAACTGTTTTTTTTTATTTCAACAATAGTCGAAGTTTGAGATCTTTCCTTTGTCAGGAACGTGACTACGCAGTGTAAGGTCGTTCGGTTTTTTCTTTTGTTCTCGGGCTTGCGGAATGTTTCGACTGCCGAGGAAAAAAGTTTTGACAACTTTGCACTTAATTCTCGCAAATTGACCGTTTTCGTCAAAATCAATGCTATAAACAAATTCACTGTTCGAAAAAAACTATTGAATATTTTTACTTGGAATTTTGCATACTTCTTGTATGCAACAAGAGGCTCTTTTCAGTATAGTATAAAGTTAATACAACATATTTTCAATTGTTTATTAACAATTGAAAAAACAGCCATTTTAGCAGATTTTTTTGTAATAACTAACAAATAAATTATTTAATTTGGATGAGCTTTAGCTCATTTTGTAGGTATTTTTAAAGCGTACAACTTTTGTTTGAAACTTTTTTACTAAAAAATAATAGCTTTCCCTAGAACTCGAAAAAACTGTTATTTCAAATCTTAATTGTTAAATAAAAAAATTTCCCCAAAAAAGAAAGTGAGACATAAGACAATACTTTTATCATTCTGAAGGTTTCTATGTAGTCAAAAATCTACTAATAATAAATTTATATTTCTGCGATGAATCTGAACTTTTAATCGGTTAATATCATTGAAAAAGGATATTCGCCAGTGGTCAATTCTTTTTGCGAAGTTGAATTAAAAGGACGGAGACGGTATGAAGTAATTTAATTTCATTTATCAATAGAATTTTTTTATTTCCAGCCCTGTAGTTTAGATTGAACGTTTTTTTTTTCTTCAGTTATTTAATTCGATGACACTTGACCGCGAAAAAGTTTGGCAGTGATTTACTCAGGAACCCACTCCTAGCGCGAAAAAAATAAGGGTGAGATTAAAATTTTATTTTTTATTACCGACTCTGTAAGTTCGATTGAGTGTTTTTTTTCTTAAATTATTTATATCGACGACACTTAATTGTGGAAATACCTTGGACGCGATTTACTAATAGGAATTCAGCCAAAAAAAAAATAAGGGTGAGATTAGAATTTTATTTTTTATTTTGGACCCAATACGTTAAATTGAATGGTTTTTTTTTCTTCAATTATTTATTTCGATGACACTTGAATGCAAAAAAGTTTGTCAATGATTTACTAACAGGAACCCACCCTTAAAGCAAAAAAATATTGAGTGAGATTAGAATTTTATTTTTTAATTCCGACCCTAAACGATAGATTGATTTTTTTTTTCTTCAATTATTTAGGAATCCAAAATTAACCTAAAAAAAATAGTATTTTATTTTTTATTTCCGACCTTGTAGGTTAAGTTGTCGATATCAGCCCGATTTTAGGGCATTAATGATAGGTGACTAAGATTAAGTCACATTCAAGTTTCATCGAAATAAATCGTAAAAAAAACCTTCAAGCTAACGTACAGAATCGGAAATAAAAAATAAAATTCTATTCTCACCAAGATTTTTTCGCTCAGTTCCGATAAGTAAATAGATCAGGTGTTATGGATAATTAAAAAAAATAACGTTCAATTTAAACTACAGGGCTGAAAATAAAAAAAAAATAAAATTCTAATCTCAAATAATTACTCCATCTGAAGTGCCCCAAATGCTTAAAAAATAGTTTTTGAACCATTTTTATCAACTTCGTAAACAAAATTGAACAGTAGCGAATATTTTTTTCGACGGTATAAATCGATTAAAAGGTCCATCGTAGAGATATACCCTCTTTATGAAGTGGTGTATTTGTATTGAATCTGATGCAAATATCTTTTTCATATTTCTTGTAAATTATATGATGCAGAAATGATTTTTTTCAAATTTTTATAAATATATTTTGGTATTTTTGACTATTAGGCGAAATGTTTACTCTTATTTGATAATTAGTGTGTCAAAATTGAAACAGATGCTCACCTTGAAACTTTTCTTAGGACAACGTCTTAAACTTTCAATTAGCACACATTCTGGTTTCAAATATGAGGTCCACGAAATAGACTAATTTTCACCTAATTTTTGATCATTCCTTGTCTGCTGCTATTTTTATGAAAATAATTTAAACTTATTTTAGAATATTTTTGGTTACAAATATCATTTTTTACGATCGATACTGAATCTAAAAATCGACTTTCGTTGTAGATATCAAAGTAGAATAAAAAAAATTGTGTTTCTTTTTCTAATTTATGTTTTAGAAGTTTTTAGAAAAGAGAATAAATACAAACTTAATACCGAAAATTAAATTTTTTATCTGGGGGTAAAACATCTATAAAACTATTTTTCAAAAATTGCCGTCTTTCTAATTATTTCAATCCTAATAATACCAAAATAAATTCGAAATAGGGTTTCCAGTTCTTAACAAAATGATGGGATATTTTATGGCGTACCTTTTATCCCTGCAATAAAATCATTACTTTGCAGATTTAAGGTCCCTTATTATTGTTCCTTTTACTTATAATCTTATAGATAATGAAACTTTACAGGTATATATATAAATGATCAGAGGTTCTAGCTTTAGTTTTGAACTTCATTTCCAATTTAGTCTTGGAACAGAATTGTTCAAGAAACGGGCGTGAAAGTATCGTTGGTTCGTTCCGCATCCTAACAGATTTAAAAAGTGAGTTACTCCCAACAGTACGGTTTAACAAAGTTATCAAAAGTACAGATTTTATTTTAAAACTATGTCTATGGTGTTTGATGATTGTAACCATAATCACAGTGAAAACCCCCGTTTGCATCAAGAAAAAGCAGGAAAACATCGACCAAAAGAAAAAACAAATTACGAAGTGACGGAAAAGGTCAGAAAACCCAGTGAAATGGAAGCTAGTGAGTTTACGCCTAACAAGACAGATGGCTCTACGTTTGAAGATGAAGTTTCAGAGTTCAGCGAAGCGCTAAAGCTTATAGCAAGGTAATTTTATTTATAAAGAATTTTAATTAATAGGGACGTTTATCCGCTCGCATAATAAAAAATTCGATTAATAAAAAATATTGTAAAGCCAGTCACACGTAACAAAATAGAGCCAGGGGCTGAGATCTTTGCTACTGATTTTCTACTAATTTATGATTATTTAAAAAGTCGATACAAAACGTTACATACTTTAAGTATATTTTCACCAAGAGATAAAACAGGATGATAAAATAATATTTATTTTGCAAAATACAGATTAATTATTTCAAGAAATGCTAGCATGAACCCCGCTAGTAAAAGTAATATAAATATATATATATATATATATATATATATATATATATATATATATATATATATATATATAAAGTGTTATTCACCCTATAACGGCACGAAATATTACGGCCAAAATATGTGACTTTTAAAGAGTTTTCCTTTTGGGACATATGGGAGTCTAATATAGTTACTTTTTAAAATTATTACAATCGATTTCCACGCGTGATGTAGACTAATTTTACCTTTAAAGAAACCAGGCACTGATGAAAACTCCTTAGTTTCTTTTACATTAAAAGTGTGACCTGAGCAATGCTGGTGTTCAGCTACTGTACATTGTACAATTTGTTACTTTTATATACATCTTCCATGTTCCTTAAGCCTAGTGGATATAGACCGCCGTGTTTCACCTACAGTATTTTGATGTAGAATATCTGTACACAAATGTTCCTATAGATGATTCAGTTTCCATAATATCTGACATATTACGAAACAACAACTTGGACTCCACCCTACTAGAATTAATGTAAAGAAACTAGCATCAGTGCCTGGTTTTATTAAACGTATCAATCGAAATTTGTAAATATCCAAATAATATTAATAGAGATGCGGGTTACAATCTACATCACACGTGGTATAAATGCAGGGATGTTGCTCCTCGATACTCATTCAGTGTTCCAGTATCGTGGAGTAAAGATCCCTGAAGATGCCTCGTCCAATTGTAGGCGAAACGTCGGATAATTCCAATTTGACACGGTTTAAACCCAAGAACCATATTTTCAAGGTTTATAGTACCTAAACCTTAAGGGTTATTAAATAATTTTAATTTTGACAAAATCTAACCTAATTTTCATGTTTCAAATATTTAAGAAGTATTTCAGTTATGTACTCGAAATTTACAGTGAAGTGAAACAATAAATCATATTTTATATCTCAATTATAATAAATTTGCTATATTTTACAGGGTGTCCAAAAATTAAAAGTAATCAAATAAGAAATTTAAGTAGTTATAACTTGATTAATTTAAATAGAACGCTATACTTTTTAACTTACCAGAAAATGTACCTTTTAAACACCTATCGAATGGTATAAGGGTGTAAGTCTTAGCGTTTTCACGGAATATGCCACCGGCACCATTTTGTGTTAGTTCAATAGATGTTCTGATGTATCTAGTTGCCTATGGCATTTAGAAATATCAAATGATTTTTTTATTAGAAACTTTAAGTCATTTCAATTAAACTATTTCCTTAATATTTATGTGCCACCAGTGTGGCTGCAAGTCCATTCCTGACTTTTGTGATGATCTAAAACATCTACTATAGTATGTTTTAATGAGTCGTTATGACCTCTATGAAATATACTTAGAGCCGACAGAGTAAATCGCTAGGTACTCCTCTGTATCTCCATTAAGTGGCACTTTAGAAATTTATTTTTCTTCAAAAAGTAGGGTTATTTTGACCTCCCCTGATTGCTCCCGAGATATATATATATATATATATATATATATATATATATATATATATATATATATATATATATATATTTATATATATATATATATATATATATATATATTTATATATATATATATATATATATTTAGAAAGAACAACCGATTTAGAGAACTAAATTAAATACCCTGTAACTCAAAAATAAATCTTTTGCAGACCTATATTGATATGAGCTTTTTGTCTAAAATCTTCCAAAGATTCATATTCTGAGATATTAGCATTCAATTATGTAACGCCCAGTATACTCAGTTTGAAAAATGAAATTTTCACAAATAGTTAAAGCTTTCTTTTCTTATACTTTCAGTTCATAAATGTGTATTTTATCTAGAATACTTCTTTATGAATTCACAAAAAATGTCGCTGATTTTGAGAATTACACCCATAAGTTCTGTATAATTTTTAAGCTGCATACCAAATACGTAACCAGAAAAAGTACAATGCCCCCTCATAGTAGTTGTAGCTAGTAATAAAATATCGTATCAAAAATTAAAAAAATCAAATGTATTAGAAAATTTTTTTTATTAAAAATTAGTAGTAAGTAATAAAAAAGTCAATAGGATGGTTGATGATGATTTCTTAATAGCGGGTTTCAATTTTTGACAACAACAGCCGCAAATCGCGCCACTTAATGATCTTTGGTCTCTTTTTTTTCAAAATAAATTTGTGACATACTGAACTCACGCTCAGTTAAATCTAATGAGGAAAAACCATTTAAAAATCTTTGAGCTATTTCCCACAATCCAGGATAAAGTCCTGATATTGGTGTTTAAAGCCAGAACTTTTGATAAGCATTTTCGAATTCTATTTTAAGTTATTCGTTAGTTATGAGTTCTTAAAGTTCTTCTTTCAAATTTGATGAATCTGCTATATCTGCATTTGAGAAAAGATCTAAAATCCAAAACGATTTCCATCAGCAAAATCAGCCTAAAAAAATGTTCAGCTATTGCCAGTACGTAAATAAATCTTCCTGTTTTGCAGACACTGTTGATAATATTGGAAAGCGATTGTATTTATCTCTACGAAGATTCCGCTTGAACGGAATAAATAATGACACTTCTTTCTTGTGTTATATAACTTTATTCTATATTTATTTCAAATCTTCCTAAAACTATTTTTCTTTTTATGCAGTAATGAAACTCAGGTAGCCTCCACCATGATCAATGTTCGATCACGAAGAGCCATTTTACCGAAGAGGCCATTCTACAGGCCTCTTATGATGAGGACCCCATCCGCCCAAGATGTGCCGTTACCTCCAAAGAAATGGTTAATGGTAAAAAATTTTTAATTCACAATACCAAAATTTTTTAAATCATTTAATTACCAGAGAAGTGTGAACAATTAAAAATGACATATTTGTGTAAATAATTTATATTATATATCGATGGTAGCTACGGGGAAAATCCCCACAAAATTATTTGAAGAGAAAAGATTTTCTTCATTAGAAATGCGTGGAAGAAAATCACTTAACGATAAGTGCGGTGAAAAAAATCTTTTCGTTAAAATTGTGGAGAAAAAATTCCTTCTCCTCAGTGCCGTATAAATAATCACACAACTGTAAGAGTGGCGTAAAAAATCTCTCTTATATTACCCCAAAAGCACTATTCAACATTATTGCTTATACTATAGTACATTATAACTGTACTATATTATCAGGCAAGAAGTCTAATCGAGCTCGGTAATAAAAAAATATTTACATTTTTGACGTGGCACTCACATTTAAATAAGCTCCGCTGCAACGGGCCGTTGCTAGAAGGTATATTAAAAACAAGTTTATGCTATTATTAAAATTGTTATGCTGGTGTTATTATATCAAATCAAACTGAGAGGTCAGTTACTATTTATTTATCAATATTATAAATCACGTATAGAAAAGTCTTTTGAAGAACCCGCATTTTAATTAGAATACCTTACGTATTTGCAACGAATAAAATAATTATTACAAAAAAATTAACTACTTGATTAAAAATTATCCTTATTTGCAACGAATAAAATAATTATTATAAAAAAATTTTTAATTAAAAAATACATAGGCTGACAAAATTAGTTCAACTTTCTAAACTAGAAATAACACTATACTTTTCCGCAGGCCTTTGATGCGCTAAATCCAAATCCGGAACCCGAATTTCTTTAGCAGGTTTGATTTTAAAACTGCAAAAAGCGACATTTTAGGCCATATTTAAGGTTACTTTTTAACACTAGGTGACGTTCCTTCACCAAACTCATTATGACATCTTAAAGTACTATTCTTCCCCTTCAAAATCGTTTTTCAATGTTCCCAATATCATTTTTTCCCGTCGAGATACGTGCTGTTGAAAATATCTATTTTAGTGTTTTAGTCTTTATATAAAAATTGAATAGCATTCAGCAGACAGGTTAACGAAACGAATTTGAGTAGTGAACATAACCCGATTCGCTCGATCCCCCCACTCCTCGACCTTGACCTTGACCTTGCTTCACCCCTCTTTGGCCCCGCCCACATGTCCTTGTCATTGACCTTGAAAGTGCACGTGTGCTTTGGCCTTGGCCTTGTGTTCAAGGTTGTGTGTGTGACCTTGACCTTGACCTTGGTCGAGACGACCTTGACTTTGTTGAAGGTCACCTTGGGTGTGTGACCTTGAAGATATGTTACGTGGTTGGGGGTGACCTTGAATGGTTTTATATAAGGTATGGGGCAGTTTCATTCATCAGTTGGCTCTGACTTGTATAGGTAGTACATGTGTTAATATTTGACAAATCATGGCATATGTTTGTGAAAATTGCGGTTCTAAGTTTACTAATATTTATAATATGAGACGTCATCAAAGAGAATCGTGTGCGGCGAGATTTAATGAAGTGCCTGGAGGAAAACGGCTCCGAATTGAAGAGTATACATCGACGATTCCGCTAATTAATTGCGCTACATGTAATGTAGATGTTCCAATAAATCATATGTCGGTGCATAAACGAACACAACAACATAAAAATAATTCATGTTTGCCGGTATGTCATGGTGTGCAACTCGTTGAATGTGCCTTCAAAAGGAGAATTGCAACCTATCGGGTTAGCAGTGATATGGAGCATTCCGATTACGCAATGTTCTTTGCAGACATTAAATCCAAGGTGGTGGAACTTGTTAATAATTTATTGCGTGTGCATCATGCTTTAAAAGTTAACATGACAGCTGTTGGCGAGTACATGCTTCCATCACAAGAAATATTCAGTGAAAAATCCTTCAACACTGCTAATCAAATAATTAGTGTAGAAAGTGATTTGGATGCCGTTTACCATTCTTTCACCGAATTAATAAAAACGCAGGCGACAGAGTTCCAGGAGAAAGATTCAGGTATGGAAAAATCAAAACCCGATATATTAAACTGATTTTTATATATTATTTTTCTTGTTATAGGATGGGCTCTTGTGCGAATTTTATACTTGGAAGTTGGTATCAACAAGTATATGCCTATGGGTGGCTCATCATACATCAAGTTGCCGTGTTCTATTGAAAAGAAAGGAGCTGTCGTCAATGTGATTAACCAGGACGAATTTTGCTTTGCGTGGGCTGTAACATCAGCATTGTTTCCTCCAACAGCAGAGCCTTCACAGAAGACATCCTACCCCCATTTTTCTAGAGTGCTAAATGTAACAGGTATGGATTTTCCAGTAAAATTACGTGACATTAAAAAATTTGAGGAAATGAACAACATATCAATTAACGTATACGGTCTGGAATCTAAATATGAAAATAATGAAGTAATACATGAAGTTATTGGTCCACTGAGGTATGCGTCAAAAAAGTTGGATAGGCATGTAAATTTATTGTTAATTACAAAAGACTGTAGTAGTAAAGATGGCGGTGAACATTTTTGTGATACGACTTGTTCAAAGAGTCATTATTGTTGGATTCGGGATTTATCACGTTTAGTTTCAAGTCAAATTAGTTGTCAACAACATAAAATATATTTCTGTGATGGTTGCCTCATTTATTTTAGTACACCGTCAGCTTTAACTTTACATCAAAGCTACGATTGTAACCACATTTTCACGCAAACACCCTCAGTGGATTTAAAAATCGATAAATTTGGAAAGAGTGTGCCGGAAAATATTTTAAAATTC
This sequence comes from Diaprepes abbreviatus, assembly GCA_034092305.1. Lineage (NCBI taxonomy): Eukaryota > Metazoa > Arthropoda > Insecta > Coleoptera > Curculionidae > Diaprepes > Diaprepes abbreviatus. The sequence continues at coordinate 25,558,395 of JASJET010000121.1, forward strand.
GAGGGTATAGAAAAGCAAATGCGCGTTCCATTCGTGGTTTATGCAGATTTCGAATCTGTTTTAAAACCCATTGAAACGGTACAACCAAACCCACAAAATTCTTACACTGTAAAAAGTTTTAAACATGAACCATATTCTTTTGCTTATTTAATTAAATGCTCTTTTGACGACTCACTTTCGAAATTTGAGCTATTTCGGGGGAATAATGCAGCTCAAGTCTTTGTGGATCGTATCGAGTGTGATTTAAGGGCTCTATACAACACATATTTAAAAGACATTAAGCCTATGAAACCGTTAACGCCTGAAGAAAAAAGGGAGTTTAATGATGCTAAAATATGTGGTATATGTGAAGGCCCTTTTGAAGAGGGTGAGATTAAAGTACGAGACCACTGTCACATAACTGGTGCAAAAAGATTTGGTGCTGCACATTCCGTTTGTAATTTAAATTATAAATTACCCTCTTTTATCCCTATCATATTTCATAACTTAAGCGGCTACGACAGCCATTTATTTATAAAAGAGTTATGTAAATATGGGGATAAAATTGGTGTTTTGGCTCAAAGTAAGGAAAAGTACATATCATTTACCAAAAGCATTTATGTGCACGATTATTTTGATAGTAAATGTGGAAAAGTCAAGAGGAAATATTTAAAGTTGCGATTTATTGATAGTTTTAAATTTCTGTCAACGTCTTTGGAAAATTTAGGCAGCGGTTTAAACGACGACGATTTTATTGAAACGCGGAAACATTTTTCAAATATCAACCAATTTAATTTGATGCGTCAAAAGGGTGTTTTTCCCTATAGCTTTATTGACTCTATAGAAAAAATGGAAAATACATGTCTTCCAAGTAAAGATGAATTTTATGATAATTTACGGGAAGAACATATTAGCGATGAAAGCTATAGAAGAGCAAAAGAAGTATGGCGCTTGTTTGGGTGTAAAACTTTGGGGGACTATTCGGACGTGTATTTAAAATCAGATGTGTTGCTATTGTGTGATGTTTTTGAGCAATTTCGGAATAATTGCTTAAAATTCGATAAACTTGATCCAGCACATTACTATACCCTTCCAAGTTTATCATTTGATTGTATGCTACGTATGACTAAGGTAGAGTTAGAGCTCTTAACTGATATAGACATGATACATTTTTTTAAGAAAGGTATACGCGGCGGCATAAGCCAGTGTACAGAAAGGAAGCACATCGCTAATAATATTTTTTTACCAGACTATGACCCAACAAAACCTTCTTCATTTATAACATACCTTGATGCTACAAATCTATATGGTCATAGTATGTCACAAGCATTACCATATGGTGGTTTTCGATGGTTAAGCGAGCGCGAAATTCTGGATTTAAATATTATGGCTGTTGGTGATGATAGTTTACATGGCTACGTTTTGGAAGTGGATGTGCATTATCCGACTGAGTTGCATGATGCACATTCTGATCTTCCATTTCTAGTAGAAAATATCATACCGCCAACAGAAAACGCTAAATTACCGAAATTAATTCCCAATTTACAAGATAAAAAAAAATACATTGTACACTATAGAACTTTAAAACAAGCCATCGCCAACGGCTTAGTGGTAATGCAAACCCATCGAGTATTACAGTTTGAGCAATCAAAATGGCTAAAATCGTATATTGATTTTAATACCAATTTACGTAACAAGGCCACCACAAAATTTGCGAAGGACACTTTTAAATTAAAAAATAACGCGATATTTGGTAAAACTATGGAAAATGTGGAAAATCGAAAGGATATAAAATTAGTAACACATTGGGAGAACAGTGTAGGCAGAAATGGAGCTAGAGCACTAATATCCCGCCCCAATTTCAATAGTAGCTCGATATTTACCGAGAACTTTGTTGCTATACATATGAATAAAGTTAAAATATTGTACAATAAACCAATTTATATCGGTTTTTCCATATTAGATATATCAAAGACTGTAATATACGATTTTTATTATAATTTTATTAAATCCAAGTTTGGCGATGATGCTTCGTTACTTTACACCGATACTGACTCGCTTATATTAAAAGTGTATACGGAAAACTTTTATCAAACTATATCAGAAAACCCCGAAAAATTCGATACATCAAATTACCCCGAAATTAATAATTTCAACATAATTAAAAGTAATTCTGTAGTTGGTAGAATGAAAGATGAGTTTCCTGGTGATCCGATAATAAGTTTTTATGGTACCGGCGCGAAGGCTTATTATGTAAAGTCCATTAATAATGAATTAAAAAAAGCCAAAGGTATCAAAAAATGTGTTATCGAGAAAGACCTTCATCAGGAAGACTACCAAAGAATTGTTGAACGGGGTGGTTTGATATTAAGAAAGATGAAGACATTTAGAAGTGAATTACATAACATTTATACCAACATAATAAATAAAGTAGCATTGTCACATAGCGATGATAAACGTTATGTAATTCCCAGTTCAACCAAAACTCTACCTTGGGGGCATGCAGACATAGATTTTTACAAAACAGACCCGGAAGAAAACTTAGCAAATTTAGTCACCGTGTTGGAATCATTTCTAAGTCAGGACAGCACGTAATCTGGAAAATCCATATTTCATTATTTGTATTGTTTTTATTATTTCTATTAAACATACAACATTAATATGTAACGATAGTATTGTAATTTTTTTTTTTTTTTTTTTTTTTAAATAAAAAACATGTATTCATTGATTGATTGCTTTTTTATTGAACCTTTATTTTAAAATTATAAATATAATGAAGTGTCGACAAATAACAAACTGTAAAAGTTATTGTTGAAAAATTTGTCTAATAGTAAATTAAACGCACAGGTCTACGAGTAAATGTTTAATGTGAAACAGGTTTGCTGACAAGATCCTCCATAGTCTTTTCAATTTTCAACATTCTAGAGTTAAGTTCATCACGCAGTTCGTCTTGCCTAAGTTCATATATTGCAATAACAGTATCATCAATGTATCCTCTAAGTTCTTGACCGGTTTCAATTAATTTCTTGCGTACGTAACCTTCAAGTTGGTTTCTGAATATATCTTTAATAACAATTGTTGAGTCATGTAAAGCTTTCTGCGTATCTTGCACACACTGAGCAAGGTTATTATCAACATAATTTCGTGTGGTCGCATCGTCTCCTTCAAGAGGTTCTGCTAAATAGCACAATCTTTTGCTTCCCATGTCGTAATCTCCATTAGGTGTAAGTTTAAAACCTATTCCTGAAGGACCTCGCATAAAGTTAAAATCCTTAAATTTTCTTTTGCGACCGAACTTATCAATAGTGTTTACTTCTGACATTGTTATGTGAGACTGATTTGAAACCATTAGATTTCACCCTAATATATGGTTCTATTTCATTAATAAACGGACTCTGCAGAAAAATATGGATTGCAAAACGTATTTTAGGTGATGTTTAATAAATACACATACAGATTCATTTTACTATTGTTTTATTGAAAAAAAATTAAAATATAACAAAAGATTGAGTTTACTTTTTATTATTAAAAAAAAATAAAAAAAATAACAAACAAAAAATTAAAAATTAAGAAATAAAATACATGTTAATTTCTTCTGTACAGGTAAGCTTCTTCTATGACCCAATTTCTTCTCTGGATGGCACGTTCATTAATGTCCTTGTTTTTAAAATAACCTTGACAGGACCAAAAAAAAATCCTTGAAAATTACAACCTCGAAAACGACCCTGACATTGACGGGTACTTTGACCTTGGCCTTGGCCTCGCATCTAACAAGTTTAGTACTATATTTATATGCTTCTTTAAAATAACCTTGACAGGGACAAAAAAAAAATCCATGAAAATTACAGCCCTGAAAACGACCCTGGTATTGCCGGTTACGTCGGCCTTGGCCTTGGCCTTGCATCTGACAAGTTTAAATATTATACTTAATGCATCGAACAAAAGGAATAAAGGCGGTGTAGTGGGGGAAATGGGCATAAAAGCAGACTTGCTGGCTCGAGCTCTTCACAGTTCGTCAGAACAGCAAACAGTACAGTGCTAAGAAAAAGTTAATTGTGTGAGTTGGAATATCGAAAATGTCTAGTGTACGGTCTCTTTTAGATGCTCTTGACGTGAGCTGCGGTTCACAGCAAGGCATGCTGGATAACATGAGTGGTTTAGAGGTGCTAAGTCCGGGGGTGTTCGAGAACTGGAATGGCGTGGAGCATGAAGATGCCGAAGACCGAGCCCTCAACGATGGTCGCGACGAGGAGTTGGTTCAGTCGGCAGCGCAATTCCTGGAATGCTGGACGGAGGAGAAAGAGCCAAAAATTAATGTGATTAGTGATGTGGTTGTGCGAAAAGCATCGCAGCCTAGGGAATCTTCTCCGAAAGCGTCGAAACTGCAAAAGCTCTTGACTATGCGGAAGTCGGAAATCGCCGATAAAAAAACATTTTATTCGGCGATTAAAGGTGTGGGACAAGGGAAGAAGAAAAAGTTTAACTTTAAGCGTCCCTCCACCCCTGTTCCATTACCCGACTTCCTAAAAACAGCACCGCAAGAGCCACTGTCAGTAGAAGTGGAAGTCATAGAAGGCCCCGATGGACCAACACCACCAACGCCACCAACACCGGCCAGCGTCGAGAATGAAATAGTGTCGGAGGTGAAGTCTTCCCCAGCGCCAGCGCCACTGTCGCCGATATTGGGGTGCCGGAAACCCATGAAGAAGCGGTTTAAGCGGTGTTTTGAAGGCGATGAAGTTTCCGCTGCTTCGTCGTCGTCGTCGTCGTCATCGTCTTCACCAAATAAAACCGCGTCTTCTTCCGAGCCATCACAACCGGAGTGGGTCGAAGACTTCACCAACTCTCAGAAGACCAAATTGACTGACATTTATACCATGAAAAAACGCTTAGTGAATGAAGTGAACGAGTGTGCCAGTGACATTATAGAACTTGAAAAACAATTAGAGATAAAAAAGGTGAAATCTGCGCGGTTAAAAAGACAATTAGAGGACTTTAATAAATTATGTAGTAGGTGTTAGGTAGTTGTAGATATTAGCTTTTAATTTATAGTATTAAGTTTGTAAATATATATATATATATATATATATATATATATATATATATATATATATATATATTGTAGTTAATAAAAAAGTGTTTGATCAAATTTTTTATATTTTATAATGAGAATAAAAATGACTTGAAAATTTATTTTTGTGTGTTATTTCATATAGGCCCTGTCCCACATAATATTAGGTAATAAAAAAAAAAAAAAAAAAAAAGTGAATAATCCACTAAAACTACGCAATAGCAATAGTTGTAAATATTTTCTGATAATATTTACAAGTATGCTAAAACATGGTTCGGTTTATGAAGTTAAGGTTCTGTCGCCAGAACTTCTAATACTTTGTATCTCAATATTGTATGTTTTTATGAAAAAAACATAAAATATTGGTTACAAAGTATTATAACCAACTAAAACTACGATCAAATTATTTTGTGGTCCTGAAAAGGACCGTTTGGTTTTAAAACATGCGACTCTTTTATTGAGTTGTGGAGTCGCACGGCCCGTCATCATCATCAGCGGGGGTGGCGGTGCTGTCCTCTGTGTATTCGATGATGAACCGCCAAAGTTCATCCCATCTAGGATCGTTCGGCTCCCACTCCAAACAATTCTCTGTGGTAGAATCTACCACAGGGCATTGGATGGGTTGTTGTTGTTGTTGAGTCGCAGACATGTTGAACTAAAATGATTGTAATAAGTATTGATGGTCGTATATATAGAGACAAATTAATGGTGGGGGGTGAAAACAAATGTCATATTACGTATTGAGACCAAAAGTTGTTTGTGGTCTCAAATACGAACGAACGATTTAGCTGGGTTCCACCAGCACTTAAAGTTTTAATACTTTGTATCTAATATTGTATATTCTATACATACAATATTAGTAACAAAGTACTAATATGTACTAAAACTACGATCAAAGTATTTTGTGGTCCTGAAAAGGACCGTTGTTGTGTGCCCTTAAAAAGGGCCAGGGAGAGTGTGGGGCTTATGGTGCCCCATCCTCGCTGGTCGACCACCAGCTTGACGAATCGCAGGGGCCTTGTGGGTCGTCGGGTGTTGGTGATGCTGGAATTTCCAGCACCGCATCTTCCGTCGAGTCCGGCTCTGGCTGCGGCGACGGAGTTTCGAGTCTTTGTAAGACCCAATCACCCGCATCGTCTAATTCCACTAGACCCGGATCATGGTCATATACTAGCGGAATCGGCTCATCCAAGTCGTCCCAACGTAGGACGTCAATTTCAAAATCCACCTCGTCGTCGTCGTCGAAGACTTGCAGGTCTCCAACGTTGTCGGCTACGGTGTCATCACTAAAGATGGATGAGCCTCGGCTGGCGGGTCTTTCTTCCTCCATGTTTATCGTATGAGGGTTGATGAATATATGACTGTGTAACTGACCCAGTCTCATATATATAGAACTACCCCCACCCCACCAACGGATTCTAAATGTTATGTATTGGTGAGAGCTTATAGAATTATTGATTTTTTTCAAAAACTTTTAATAAGGAATTAGATTTGTTTAGACAATAAGACTTATTCTTAATATTTTGTGAAGAATACATTACAAAAAAAAAAATAATAGAAACCTTGTTTGAACTGTTAACATTTTCATAGGTTCTCAAGCATATAACTTGGCACTTAAGCTACGAGACAAATCGTCGTTAAACGAATATCTCGCCCCATAAGTGACGATTACTAAACTACGATCAAAATATAATGTGGTCCTGAAAAGGACCGTTTTTGTGGCCCTAAAAGGGCCTGGGGGGAGGGTGGGGTGCCTACCGTGGAGTAATACCCAACGATATTAACACCGACCTAGGTGCAGCCCTTGGTCTTCTCATTGGCGGCACCGTCGTCGTCGCTGGTGGTGTCGGCGTTGCAGGCGGTGCCGAAGGTGCCGCTCCTGGTGCGGTACCCCCGCACTCCTCACACTTGCATATCTTGCCGGGCACGAATGGCCTGACAATGCCAATGATCCTTTTTGGTATATCTTCCATCTTGCCGATCGAATGTGTAATGATGAAATAATTCTAATACCGGCCTCTATATACATTCAAAAAGTTGGAGGGGGTAAGGTGGAGTGCATATATGCATTATATAAGTTTGAGAATAATATGATTTTATAACTCACCGTATCTCTGGTATGGACACAAACTACCCCCCTCCACTTTTCTAGCATATAGTACTAGACTTTCTCTACATTTTTTTCAAATAAATTTTTTTGATATTTCTAACCATTACTTTGCTACATATTTACAAAAAATGCAAATTATGCATATATTTTAATTATTTTCAGGCAAGGTAAGGAAAATTTTGAAAATGTTTTGATGGAATCGTAATAAGGAAGAGTTGAAGTATATCACACTATTTTTCCCGATTCGCTAATATAAAAAAAATTTTTTTATCGCATTTTGGATGGGCTCTGGCATCGTAACGGTTGACGATAAAAAATTGGAAAAATACATATATTGTGGGAAATTTTCTCTAGAATCCAAAAAAAAAATTTCCGAACTTCTGTCACCGCAAATAAAAAAATCGATACCTCAAAAATTGCGAGAAAATGGTGAAGGAGCCGCGCAATCGCTCTGAAACCATCAAAAATCGATTTTTTTTCCCTCCGCGGGTGGGAGGATGGGGGAGGCGGTGGTGGACTTAGAAAAAAAAAAAAAAAAAAAAAAAAAAACCTCCCCTACAACTTCCACATACTCCCGTTCGGCGGCCCTAGCCTCATAACTCGAGAATTTCAATTTTTTCGTCTAAATTTTTTGTCATTTTTAAGATTTTCCAAATTTTTTTTTCACCATTGTATTCTACTCAAAATTCTAGGTAATTAAAGTGCTTTTATTTTTTCTCTATCTTGAACGGTTCCCGAGCTACAGCGCTTTAAAGAATTCAAATTACTAACTTTCTATAACCCTTTTTTTCAAATTTCATTTTTTCGAATTTTCAAAAATACTACAATATGTAGAAAAAAGTTCTCTCTTTAATTTCCCAATACCGTTTTTCTCTAAATCTTCAACTTTAGCGCGTATTCAGCATTTTCAAAAAAAAAAAATTATAATTTTTTTTACACCATCGCATTCTCCTCAAAATTTTGGGCTATCAAAGTGCTTTTATTTTTTTTCTATCTTGAACGGTTCCCGAGCTACAGCGCTTTAAAAAATCCAAATTACTAACTTACTATAACCCTTTTCTTAAAATTTCATCTTTCCGAATTTTGAAAAGTACTACCATATGTAGAAAAAAATTCTCTTTCTAATTTCCTAATATCATTTTGCTCCAAAACTTCAACTTTGGCGCGCATTCACCATTTTTCAATTTTTTTTGAAAAAAAATTTTTTTACGTTTTTACTATCGAGAAAAATGCTTGCTTATAGTACTCGATTTCCTCTATAATTTTTTCTTATAACTTTTTTCCCTATTCCTAACCGTTACTTTCCTACAAATTTTCTAAATTGTTGTTTTCATATTTTGCATTAAAAATTTTTTCTTGTGTTATTTAAGCTCTTTTTTCCACTTAATAAACCACCATTTTCTAAATTCCCGTACTCTTCTCTTAAAGAGCGGGCTTTTCCGCCAGCTTTTTTTTTTTTTGGTTGGGTTTCAAATAAATATAAAACTACTACTTCACTCATTACAAATTTATTGATTCAAGAACATTATTTTGTGTTACATATAATAGATACATTAAAATATAGATTTATTGGTCATCGAACCGTTTAATACATTATAACTAAAAAATGAGTCGTGAATAACTAATGCGTACACTTTAGTGTCTTTGGGGAATTTATTCTTTCTCGTTTGGAACTCCAATTTTACATCCACTGTCGATGAGTTAATCGCCTCTGGTTGATGACTGCAATTGATAATAAAAACGGGGTTTTTCATATATTCCGCGAACGTTATCATCGGATCGTTTATCTCGCGCCCGTAGTAGCTGCTTTGGAAGTTTTCGTAATTGTAATAGGCTGCTGCGTACAGTTTCTTGGCGAAATCTAAATTCCATCTTTCGTATGGATAAACGGTTGAATTCAGATACAGTCTAATGTCGCATACGTCGGCGTGGGTAAACTGGGTTGCGTTTTTTTCTTTCTTGTCGCAATTATTGCTGTCTTGAAACCCGACGATTATATAGCGCGGTCTTTCCAGACTTGTACTCGTTCTCAAGGCCCACACGTCGGAAGATGTTTGCCTTAAAGCTGGTAATTCGTACAGATCCCATTTACGATATGCCATTTGAATACTGGCGTTGTTTCCTCCTTTATTAATGCGAGACAGTATTTTCAATTTTTGCTTGTCGTCTGGAATGATGTGACGAATTTTCCATTCGATTTTGTCGATACTAATTTCTGCCTCTACTTCGCCGACGTAACAATTGGTAAAAGTGCGAGCTATAATCATAATAAGCTCTTGTTTTACGTTGAAAACACCTTTTGCGTAATCTTCGGCGAATCCCATAAGATATTTTAAGGGTAATTTCCCGGAGAATACGTTACTTGCCGTGTCTACGATATCTTGGTTTGCTTCGTCGAGACCCCATCCGCACGTCATGAGAGATCTTTGTTGCAAACTTCCGAATGAAACCATGGTTTTTAATGTCGTCGTAACTCCAGGTTTACGAACCACGGCGACCTGTTCACCTCCCATCTCGTAGCGAATTTCATCGAACAAAAATGCGAGGGCATTATTTGATAAAAAACATCTTTTCGTTGCGTCTATGGGTTTAAATTTTCCTTCGATATATATGTAACTTTCGGCGATATCCAGTATAATATCTTGAAAATTAATGGGGATACGGACTTCATCCGAATTGTTGAATGATGGAGATCCGTATGGTTTATACGTATGCTCTTCTAGACTAATAATGGAATTGTCCAAGATGGGCTCGGAGAAAACCTCTATTTTATCGCTGGTGGTGGAAATCATTTTCGCACTTTAAGACCGATTGATTTTAAAAATTTATAGTCTTCGGCAGATAACTGTTGAGATGTTTGTGATCTAACGTCTGGACGACGACTAACCTTGACGTTAACTCTTCTTTTACTTTTATTATGTTTCGGCGGTTCCCCCATCTTAGTCGACAGCACACACAATTGACGATTGAAGCAAAAACCCATTTCTATGAAAGTTTCTTCAGTTCCAATTTCACGATTATTTTCTCGCCTTGAAAATTGATTAGATCACCGCTATCGTCCAAGATGCGAAGAGTAATGTTGTCGATAAACTGACGTCCTGCCGGCATTAACGGCATATAAATATTATTTTGTGGTTCTTTACTGATTTTGTAACCGGGCTCCACGTCGATATCGAATTCGAACAAGGTATGACCTTCCACCGAATTCATATATGCTCCGGAAATTATATTACAATCTACGCGTATGATGCGTACTTTCATTATTTCCACCATCTCGGTTGATTCGTGCTTTTTGTCTCTTTTTAACACTGTATGATTAAATCCTAACATTTTACCGATACTCGCCTCTCCCCGGAAATCTATAGTATATTGGGATTTCAGTTCACATTTCAGCGTATTATTATTAGCAACCAAGTAAAAGATTCCATCGTTCTTTTCTTCAGTTGAAATCCTCAAAGCCTCCAACATAGCTTTACCTATCTCATCTATTTCATAGGCCCCAGGTGGAATCTGCAATTGTATCGGCTCGGTGGTGTAACCCTCCTTCATGTAGGCAAACTTATTGTTGCTTTCGTCCACATTAAAAATTGAATTGTATGTGTAAAATCCCAGCAATGCCAGACCATATTTGTTTTCTCTATTTAATTCGACTGGTGGATAAAAATCGGCGCTTAAGACGCTCGAGTGTCCTGTTAGTGTGAACGTATAAGACATGACTAACCATTAAAACATCACACATCTCGGTTTTATTCTTAGCGGCAACATTTAAAAAGATTCATCGTCACACCTTTTCTCACTGCATTAGATAGTGATGTTTTTATGCTATTTTCTGCTTTTATGCGCACATCGCTGATTTTGCAATAACAACAAAATATTTTTCTAGCCGTAAGATCCTCATCAGTCATAACCTCGTTTAAATTGCTGCTGCTGCTGCTGAAATAATGTTTGCAACCGCACTGATATTTTAATATATCGATATCGCTTTTAAGGTGCTCCGGCAACTTTTCCCAAACGAATGGAATTTCATTTGGGGCTAATGCAATCATTACTTCCTTGGGCATGTTTTTTAACTGTTTCACGGTCATTTTCCTTAATCCACCGGCTAGATGAAATGCTTTCAGTGATTGCAACATTTTAGTATAGTAATTGCGATCCATTTGCGGTGTTAATGGTGACGATGATGATGATGACATCTTTTACGCTGATGATTCGACAAGAAACTTTAAGCACAAATGTCCACACCAGACTGTTCCAAAATCCTGCTGACGATCGTATGTATAGTAAATAATTTTTGATGGTTCCGATCCCGTTTGTAGATATCGTACCAATTCGATCGGTGGGGGTAAATCGCCGAAGCTGTCATAATATGTTACTTTAGAATTATTTTTTCTATAAGCTACCCAATGAGTCCCTGCACCACGCGTACTATCCAAATTCACTATTGCTGCTTCGTAACGTCGAGGACCTTGTCTAGGTAATAAATCCCTCATATAAACGCCTCGAAAGTGTCCTATTCTTTTCTTTTTGGCATATTTTTCTATATCGATGTTAGATAGTGGTCTTCGAGGTAGGGATTCAATTAGTTTTTTGATCTACGATTTAAAAATAATCCCATACCTTTACGATATGGCTTTAGAAACAAACCATTTCCTTTCGATTTTAAATACAGGCCGGCACCGGTTTTATCTTCGCTGCTTTTTTTTACTGCTTTTATGGCGCGCACAATTCCCGCTGCCCCGCCGGCTAATGAACCCAAAGCTGATAACCCGGCAAAAATTGGTATTAATGGTAATATTCCACCAGTTTTAGGAATCGGTATTATTCTCGGTGTACGAACCTTCCTTTTGCCACCTGCCGCTTTTACCGATCTACGTGCTGCCGACAGAGCTATTTTAGATGCATTCATGACATTTTTTTCCAACACATTTTTACTTCCGGCTTTTAATAATTCCCTTCGAACTGCTTGTCGAATAGCTGTTCCGAAACTGGCTTTCCGAACATGTCGATTTTTATTAACACCTTTCCTTTTTGTATGACGCGTGCCTTTACTAGATGTTTTTTTTGTTGATAATGATGATGATGGTACACCCATACCAAAACGTTGTTTTCCTTTCATAATGTTTGTAACTAACCAAGCTGCTGTTTTTTCACCTAAACTGGAATCTTTCGATTTTACTCTATTCCAAGCACTTTGTTCGAGCTCGTAATCCGCTCGATGTCTCGCACTTATGTTGTCTTTATTATGTAAATAGGCTAAATCGTGTTTTTTGCATGCGGCATCCAAAGGATTAATGCCTGGATCACCTCTTGTTACACGTTTTATTACTTTTGTTCCGGGTCCGCAATATTGATAACCAGGAATGTGTACCTCGAATGGTAATTTATTTATTAACGAATTCACAATACCGTATCCAGTTTTGTTGGAAACGTGAGACCGTCCACTTCGTTTGACGCTCGGCATCTGAATGACAGTTTTTGTGAAAAATTGCCTATAAAATATCAAATTTTCCTAAGATGCGCGTTATCGATCTTAAACAAAAACTTCCTATTGACAATCTCGATGAAAAAGTCGGACTTGGATTTGAAAAGAAGATAATGAAGAGACACGGTCCTCTACTTCCTTCCTCTATTCGCGGCCTGTTAATTGGTCCATCCAATTGTGGAAAAACTAATGTCATGATTTCGCTGCTTACACACCCCCTTGGGCTACGTTTCGAAAATGTCTATATTTACTCGAAATCTCTGTATCAACCGAAATATGAGTATTTAAGGAAAATTTTAGCGCCCATCAAAGGTTTAGGCTACTATGCCTTTAGTGATTCCAGTAATATTGTGGTACCGTCCGATGCAAAACCAAACTCTATATTTATCTTTGATGATGTTATATGTGAAAAACAAGATGTTATAAGATCGTACTTTAGCATGGGACGTCATAAAAATATCGACTCCTTTTACCTAGCGCAAACATATTCGCGAGTGCCTAAACAGCTTGTGCGAGACAACGCCAATTTTATTATTATGTTTAAACAAGATGAGTTGAATATGAAACACATATTTTCCGACCACGTTTCACCGGATCTAACTTTTACTCAATTTCAAGAAATGTGCTCAAAATGTTGGGATAATAAGTATGGATTTTTAGTAATTGATAAAGACAGTGATGTGAAATCGGGAAGATACCGCAAAGGATTTGATAGCTATATATTACTGTAATAATAAGGGAAAATGCTCATTTGATTGTTGAAACGTCCTTTGTTAACATCATGAATAACGCGATCGACTTAAAACGTAAACTAGTGGAAGCTACCAATGCCGTCAGAAAAAAATTTAAACAAATTAAAGCGGCTAAAGAGTTTAATGTTGTGGAATTGGAAAAGTTTTACGAACCCATTTCTAAGCCGTTGACAACTATATCTGATGTGGTTAAGCAACGTCAGCAGCAGCAGCAGCAGCAGCAACAACAACAGCAACAACATTATCCAGCTACAAAGTCACATAGTCTCAGTACATCAGTGCAGTCGACTCAAATATCAGGTTTTCCCCAACCTACACATTCCTTTCAAACCTCCACACCTATTCAGCAGCAGCAGCAGCAGCAGCGCATTTCAAAAGAAGATATTAGCCAATCGGTGTTTGATACACCCTCAACTTCAACTAATACATCTCTCGCATCCGCTGACACCACAACTTCCGATACTTTAAACGCACACCTGAAAGGATTACGTTCGAAACCATCTCTATACGATACTGTATATGGTGTACGTTTTGGTTCAAAAACAGATAACAAAAATTTTATTGGTAATTTAGAGGTGCGTTTTCGAAATGGAAATATTGTCTTATACAAAAAAGGGAAAAATATTGCAGAATATGGTGGATCACCGGCACTTTATGATTTGTTATTTCTTAAAACACCCCCAAGTGTAGGCAAGGAACAACAACAATTAAGTGATAATGTACTTTCAACGTACAAGGAAATTTTGGAATCAACGAATGCTGTCTACAACAATTTTAAAAAAAGTGATGGTTTACGGGAGACCAGATGGAACAAATATTTACGAATTATTAAACCTCTGATAATGGGCACAAAATTAGGTGGTACTATTACAAGAAAAAATCTCTCGGAAAAACTACAGTTACCCACAAACAAGAAATTATCTTCGAAAAAATTTCAATATGTCTACTGGAACAAAGCTAAAGAGTTGGTGGATCGTTTACGTTTGTTGTGGAGTTCCAAAATGGCCGGTCACACTGGACACGAAAATGAAATTATGTCAATCATAGAGGAATTACGAGAAGAAGATATAATATATTAAGCTCAATATTTAATGATATTATTCAGTTCTTCCTTCGATCTGAAACCTTTAGTATTACTAATAATATGGAGCCCAGTCTAGAAAAAATCAAGATTGTTAATGAACTACATAGAACGGCTAGAAAAAATTTTGTAAGACGGCGCACGATAATAAAAGGATACAGAGATTTGTGGCAAATTGATTTGGCTGAAATGCAACAGTATGCTGATGAAAACGATGGTTATCGTTATATTTTGGTCTGTATAAATTGTTACTCGAAATTTGTCTATACCAAAGCCATAAAAAACAAGACTGGTATAGAAGTTACTAATGCGATGAAAAGCATCATTGAAGAGGCATCATATACACCAACAAATCTGCAAAGTGATCAAGGAAAGGAGTTCTATAATACAAACTTTCAAGCCCTGATGAAAAAATATAATATAAATCATTATTCCACTTACAGCACAAAGAAAGCTGCAATTGTTGAGCGAGTCATAAGGACTTTAAAAAATAATTTATATAAACAATTCTCGACAAGAGGATCTTACAAATGGATACATATATTATCGGCAGTAACAAAAACCTATAACCATTCGAAACATCGCACCATTGGAATGAAGCCTGCAGACGTGCAAGAAAAAACACATATTAAAGCATATGATTATTTAAAAATTGTACCTAAAAAATTTAAGTTTTCCATGGGTGACATTGTGCGTATTAGCAAGTACAAAAGCTTATTCGAGAAAGGATATACGCCCTCTTGGTCAACCGAATTGTTTAAAGTTGTAAAAGTTAACGTTACAAATCCACCTACTTACTTGTTGGAATCGTTAGAAGGTCAGCCTATAAGAGGGTGTTTTTACGAATCAGAACTACAAAAAACAAGCAGTCCTGACGTTTATCTAGTAGAAAAGGTCCGTAGACAACGCAAGAAAAATCACATCGAACAATTATTTGTCAAATGGCTAGGATTTCCCAACCACTTCAACTCTTGGATAGATAAAGCTAATATTGTTTAAATAACATATTGTATGACTATATTTTTTATTTAAAATGTAAAATAAATAAACAATATATTGTAAAATAAAGTTTTTTATTTCAATCTTCATTATTAAAAACAATGACAATAAAACATCATACACATAAATAACATTTCAATATTCTTGGAGGGAAGGTCCAATTCACCGACGACTACGACGTTATCTTCAAGGCTATGCCACTCGGAGTGCGTTCTCCTATTCTTTAACCTGCTTTTTTTAGATTTTTTTTGAAGTCGAGTCGTACGACAGTGCGCTTAATGAGTCATTTAAAGGCTGATGATAGAGTATTTTCTGCATAACTTCAATTTTTGTTTTAAGCTCACTATTATTTTTGTATATCATGGGGAGGACATCCTTGTTAAATATGTCACATATTACAACTGCAAAATTGTAAAACTTTCTATTAACAAAGTGTTTTGTCACAGCATCGTCATCATCTTTAGGTTCGCCTAAGTTGGTTATGATTTTTCCACCCATATCATACTGCCCATCCGCTGTAAGTTTAAAACCAATCCCTTGTGGCCCAGATAATATATGATATTTTTCATTATATTTCTGACGACCAAATTTATCAATTGTGTTGTTTCCTCGACTCATTTTCAATCTTTACTAAACTATTTTATTTTTATTTGCCCTACTTATATTAAATATTTCAGCTGAGAAAAAGAAACACTGCCTATGATCTACTGGGTTGGTATGTTTATAAAAGAAATAAAATAAAACTGTGATTGTAACAGATATTTATTTACAGTTATTTAATTGCACAAATACAAAAATTATAAAAAATTAATTTTCCATGTCTTCGTTTTCGTTGCTCAAAATTCTATCCCATCCGACACTATTTCGATCGTCAACGTCTTGGGCTGTTGCTGTTGCAGAAACCAATTCATATTTTGCAGCAAGCTCACCTGGTAAATGTGGAATATTGACGAGGTATTCTTTTAATTCTTCTTCAACCATTTCAGCACAAAATGTATCCATGTCTATGGAACCATATAAAAATTTGTCGCACAAGTGTGCCCCAGCCATAAAATTGATTGTATCCCTGATCTCGTTCTTATATTGATCTTTGGTTACATCAATATGCGACCAATCATTTACGCTATCTAACATATCGTGAGCCCTATTTCTTAATTCTCTCCCCAACCAAAATATGTATCTATCTACACATTCGTTGGCGGTCGTCGTCGTCGTCGTCGTCGCATCAGCAGACATCTTTAACAGAAATAATGAACACGCGTAAGTATTCTGACATGTGCAACTATATTTTAAATTTAATTACATCCTTTTTTTCAAACAATTTACATACAATTTACTCCAATGAGCCAAAACGTAATAATGTTCGAGTATTGTTTCCAAAAACTCTAGTGCCCTGCCCCAAATAAGTTAGAGTGTATTTATCTTTAGTTTTACTCATAATATCTACAATATCGTCAGATAGTGTTTCGGCCACACGTTTTGGTAAAAAAGTCTCAAATGTGCTATTATCACCGTCATCGTGTAAAGCCACTAAAAGAGTTTTACCAAATCGTGTAGTCATTGAAACCATCTTTACAATTTTATACACTTTGCCTACAATCATTTCGGTAACCTTTTTTTTCTCTAAAACCTCGAAATCTTTGCTAAACATTTCATTAATTTCATCTAGAGTTTCTTTTGCAATACTCATTATTGAAAAAAATGGTATATAAATCCAAAAATTACCGTGAATATAAAAGCACTTTCAGAACACTACACGAACACAATATTTGATGTTTATGCCACTGATATCTGCGACTGTTTGAAGTCACTTCTTCTCCCACGAACCTTTATAGCGAGGTTTCAAGGTCGAATTGTAACAATGGTGGGGGTAGCTTAACGATAGAAATAGTGGGAGGAGTATTGAAGGTCAAATGACGTCACACATTTAAATTGGTATAAGGATAACTTCAAGGACAAAATATAATGAAACAAATAACTACATTTTATGTACTTTATTCATTGATTTTTTTCTGCCATTCTTCTATGCGTTTAACATTATCACCTAAACCTAATTTCCTTAATTTGTTCAATAATAATTGTTTATTTTTATTTCTAAGAAAATTCTTACAAACTATACTAGCTAAAAGACACACTTCGGCATGGTCCATATACTTAAAAAATACACTAAAGTCCTGAGCCTCCGAATCTTGCATTTCATATGCGTAAAATTCCGAACAGGCTGCAGAAATTAGAAATTCCTCGTACATTTCTCGCACTAAACTTTCCATATTAACTACTACTACGTTAAACTTAAGTCCTACACTCTAATTTCATCTAACACAACCGGATCTGCAATGAACCTAATCAGTTTTTCCAAACAGTCACTAAACCCCAACTTTTTTATCTCACGAACAAAGTCTTGTAAATTTATTGTTTTGCTGCAATATTTACGACATGCATTCGCAGCCTTTTCATATTCATAAGCCAAATCACAATAGCGCGACGCCCATTCTGCTCGACTTTTCATTGCATCATTGAAATAATTACTAGCCGTTTCAGTGAACTCATCGCCCAATTTTTTTACTGTCTCTTGCAAAGCACTATTCATATTATTCACTCATTTTTACATTCACGACACTTTTTTATTGCTGGTGGTGGCCCATCTATATGATGACGATATATTTGTTCATAGTGAATGTAACAGGGTAAGCTTAACTGTAGTTCCTTGTTACACCGATATGACGCTGGCAGCTTATCCCAAATTTGCCGTAAACTCAGCGTATCAACGCAAGTTTTTAAATATTCGAGAGGAAAAAATGCTAGATCCTTCTCTTCAAAATCACACAAACTTTTTAAATTACTCTGATATAAACAAATTACTCTGCCGACTTGCTCTATAATTTTTTCTTTAGATAGTTCCGTATCTGACATTTCACACTGAATGAATGCAAGTAGACTCGCACAATTTATAGAACAATTTGCAAGGTCGAAATCATTTCAAGATCATCCCACACTATTACAATGCACAAATAACTACTTCAAGGTCACACACCCAAGATGACCTTCAACAAAGTCAAGGTCGTCTCGACCAAGGTCAAGGTCAAGGTCACACACACAACCTTGAACACAAGGCCAAGGCCAAAGCACACGTGCACTTTCAAGGTCAATGACAAGGACATGTGGGCGGGGCCAAAGAGGGGTGAAGCAAGGTCAAGGTCAAGGTCGAGGAGTGGGGGGATCGAGCGAATCGGGTTATGTTCACTACTAATTTGCTCAAAAACCAAGGCTCCTAAACATACATAATCCGGTTTTGTGTTAGAATATCACCTAGCATTAAAAAGTAACCTCAAATATGGCCCAAAACACCATTTTTTTTTGCAGTTTTAAGTTAAATTATCTGGAAACCCTGACATTCTGAGCAATTCGGTTTCCGGATTTGGATTTAGTGTGTCAGAAACCTTCGGAAAAGTATAGTCCGATTTCTGGTTAAACATTTTATCGGCATATGTTATCCTAGCATGAAGCATCATATTAGCATCAAAATAGTATATTAGAAGTGCTCATTGTCTAAGAGAGATTCGCCGCTCATCGTGCAGGAGAGATTCTTTTCACGGCACATCCTTAAGGAGGATTTTTTTCTCCGCATAAATTTAAGAGGTTTTTTTTACACCGACACAGTAAGCAATGAGATTTTCTTCGTCCCTTTTTGTCTCAAAAGATTTTTTTCGCCGCACTTTAATCGTAATGTCTTTCGTAACCACCATCGATATAATATAAACCATGCTTCACATGTAAAATTTTTGGACCGTAGCATTTACAATCCGAAAATTAATTTTATACCTCGAAAATACCTCTCCTCTAATAAACAAAAATGTAGAAACTATTTAGTCATAATTGTCCCAGAGCCCAATGGGTTTTCCTTGTCGATAAAAAGACATGGCTCCATCAAGGTTTTTTATATGTATTTTGACTCCCTGATTACGAAAATTGAGGGTGGATTCCCGAAAACTGGTCATGTTATTTGTTTGTAAGCAAAAAAATTGTTAATAATTTAAAACTCTTTTTTTGTAAAATAAATTATGAGAACTGTAAAAAGTGTTATGTGCTAAATTTGACTTAATTATTTTTAAAAATAAATTATACAAATATAAAAAACTAAAAATAATAATAAATTTATTTTGACACTCTCTATCTTAAACACTAAGCATTATCAGACATGTTTATATGAGCTTTATATATATATATATATATATATATATATATATATATATATATATATATATATATATATATATGGAAAAATTATTTTATTTTCCTTACGACCGTTAAGAAAGGGCACAAACAGTATATTCTCTACGAATTTCACTCTGGTTCTCTCTCCATACTAGTTTCGACCGCCTAATTGTCTCATCAGTGGAGCTGTAACGAACCGAAAGCAAAATGCATAGAAAACAACTCTCTACTTGAAATCCCCAGATCATAAAATGTCGGCAGGATGTTACCCGTAAAACTTGATGTCAGACTGTTATCTTAACCAGTACAAACGAACATCTGAATATACAACGGAGCGGTACGAAATTATTGAAAATAAATAATTCCACGGTGTATGTATTTGGAAAAGATATTTTATTCTCCTTATGACCGTTAAGAAAGGCGACAGACAGTATATTCTCTGCGAATTTCACCCTGATTCTCTCTCCATACTAGTTTCGACTACCTAATGGTCTCATCAGCAGACTTGTAATAAACCGAAAGCAAAGTGCACAGATAACAACTGTCTACTTAAAATCCCTATATCTCCGGCATAGTCCAGCATCAAGTTCTGGGGATAATATCCTACCGATATTTTATGAAATGGGGATTTTTAGTAGACAGTTGGTTTCTGTATATTTTACTCTCGGTTCGTTACAGCTCCATTGATGAGACCATTAGATGATCGAAACTAGTATGGAAAGAGAACCATAGTGGAATTCGCACGGGATATATTGTCTGCCCCCTTTCTTAACGGCCGTAAAAAGAACAAAATAACTTTTCCAAACACATAGACCGTGAAATTTTTTATTTTTAATATATATATATATATATATATATATATATATATATATATATATATATATATATATATATATATATATATATATATATATATATATATAAATATATATATATATACTGCCCGTCAATCACTTTTGCCATGTCTTTCCGAAAACAAGTAAAACTTACAAGTTCTGTATTTCAGTAAAGAATCATCGCATGACAATTGTGAAAAAAGCATTTAAAAGCTCTTTTCGAGTACTCGCAGACAACATAAAGTGTAAGTCGATTTTTAATTTTTTTAAGGGTTTTAATCGAGAATAAAAAAATTTAAAAATAATTTTTTTTTCGACTTTATTAAATTCAGCGCCATTTTTGTAAAAAAGTTTATGAGAAAATTCTGATAAGACAGTTTTTTAGAGTTTTTCAAGAGGTTTAAATTATTTTTTTTAAGTTTGATCTAAGTGCATTTTCGACCGAAAAAAAATGATTTTTTTTCAATGTTTTGTATATTCATAACTGAACTAGATAGAGAAAAACTTCAAAGAGAAAAAAATCCTGTTTTTACATGTAAAATGACCTTCCGAATGTTTTCCGCGATTTTCACTTTTTTGAATTTTTTCATTTTTTTTAATTTTTCATTTTTTTTTTTAAATAAAAACGATTATATGCTGTTTACGACTTTTCACTCAATATGATACCAACGCGTAATCTTCGGACAATTTTTCAAATGTTTTTACATGAAAAAATATTCAATTTATTCCTTTTTTTATGTGTAGTTTAGTTGTAAACAGTTAATTCTATGATAAATAATCAAAAACTGGAAATCATGTAAAGAAACCAACGTAAAAACATTTGAAAAATTATCTAAAAATTACGCGTTGGTATCATATTGACTGAACAGTCGTAGCATATTATCGTTTTTATTTTCAAAAAAATTGAAAAATCCAAAAAGATAAAAAAATAGTATTTGCGAAAAACATTTAGGAACTAAGGACTTTGCATGTAAAAATAGGCGTTTTTCCCTTTGAAGCTTTTCTCTATCTAGTTCAGTTACGAATATACAGAACATTGAAAAAAAGTCTTTTTTTTCGTATTTTGGTCAAAAATGCACCTAGATCAAACTTTAAAAAGTAATTTAAACCTCTTGGAAAACTCTAAAAAACTATTTTATCAGAATTTTCTCACAAACTTTTCTACAAAAATGGCGCTAAATTTAATAAAGTCGAAAAAAAAATTATTTTTTAAGTTTTTTATTCTCGATTAAACCCTTAAAAAAATAAAAAAAATCGACTTACACTTTATGTTGTCTGCAAGTACTCGCAATGAGCTTTTAGATGCTTTTTTCACAATTGTCATGCGATGATTCCTTACTGAAATACAGAACTTTAAAGTTCTACTTGTTTTCGCGTAGACATGGCAAATGTTTTTACTTAACGACACAATAGCATAAGAAACTTCAGTTATTAAAATTGTTTTTGCAGCTTTTTCTATCATAGGATAAAAATTATTGAGCGTGATACTTAATTTTAAAAGTTCATAAACTTTCTAGTGAAAAAATTAACACAGCCGTGCTCATGATGACATCTCATGTAGTCAAGAATTTTCTTTGTAGGAATTTTTCTCCAAATAATACATTTGTTAATATCTATCACATAACTATAAGAACGCCTTATTGATCATTGACTTGATATTGATTCTTGAATGAAACTTAAGTTTTTGTCCATTCCTCAAAATTATCTGTACTTAGATCACTTTCTCATTTTAGATTTTCATTTTTAACTTTTAAACTAAGGTTTTTTATGTGTATATTTTTTACAGCAGTCGTTGGTTATGTGGTACTTATAGGCCAGGAAACGAAGCGATTTTTGGGAGGTAAAAATGACTCAAATACTGCCTGCGATCTGATTGCAGAAATAGATAAGGGAAGGTAGTAGAAATGACGTCTCATCTCGTGTCTCAACAAATTTTGTATGGAACATTGTTTTTTTTAACAAATGGGTCGAAAAATGATTTTTCTCCGTTTTTTTGGTATTTTACGGAAAATCTAAGGGATTTAGAGAAAAATGTTCCAGAAACAAATTCTATTTCTTGAAAATATCTTCAACATTTTTGTTTGTCCAAATCGGTCTTTAAACAAAAAAGTTATTGCAAATTAAACATTAAAAATGACGTATTTTTCAATTGTTAATAACTTTCTTAATATTTATTGAATTGTGTTCAACTTTTACCAGAATGTGTGTGGAAGTTGGACGCTGTCGGTTCAATAGTTTTTGTAAAATTGCAATTGTTATTAGAAAAACGAAAAAAGTTACTATTTTTGATTGGCTGTACCGTCGTCTGGGAAACTGTCAGTACTCATTCTCTTCGTAAAGACTTAAGCTATCATGTAGTAAAAAAAGTGGATATTTTTCATACTTTGTTTATGCAAAATCCTCATGAAGATATGGACAGTTTTTCGCTTATAAATAAATTAATTAACAACCGTTTTTGTCCGATTTGTTTCATCGGAAAAAAAATATTGAGCACATGTTCACCCTTCTCGATTGTTCATGAAAGTAAAAATAAAAATATCCACTTTTTTTTACTACACGATAGCTTAAGTCTTTATGAAGAGAATGAGTACTGACAGAACTCTATAGCAGTTTCCTAGACGACGGTACAGCCAATCAAAAATAGTCACTTTTTCGTTTTTCTAATAAACAATTGCAATTTTACGAAAACTATTAGATCCACAGAGCCCAACTTCCGCACACTTTTCAAGCACTTTAAAACTCACATTCTGGTAAAAGTTGAAAACAATTCAATGAATATTAAGAAAGTTATTAACAATTGAAAAATAAGCCATTTTTAATGTTTGCCTTGCAAAAACTCATTTTGAAGATATTTTCAAGACGTACAATTCGTCTGTAGAACATTTTTCTCTAAATCCCTTAGATTTTCCGTAAAATCCAAAAAACCGGGGGAAAATTATTTTTCGACCTATTTGTTAAAAAAAAAACAATGTTCCAACCAAAAGTTGTTGAGACACGAGATGAGACGTCATTTCTACTACCTTTCCCTTTCCATTTCTGCAATCAGATCGCAGGCAGTATTTGAGTTTTTTTTTAACACCCCGTTTCCTGGGCTATTAAAGAAATCTAAAAAGTACATCCATCGCAGTCAATAATCACATCTTTTACTGAATTAAAGTTTATTTAAAGTCGTTTGAAACTAAATAAAATGTTTGAAGTCTAGAATTATAAGCATCAAGTTTGTTATAAAATAATTGTTGGCTGTTTTACTCAAGCGACAAAATACAATGGCACCAAACAAATAGGCAGCGTGGCTTATTCGACACCTACCATGGTCAGTAATAGTTAAATTTTCTTGACAAATAATGCACAAATCAATGTAAAACAAATTATATTTTTCGAATTTACTAATATTGCTACCCACAACAACTTATCTATTTCGAATATAAATTTTAACAGTGCGCGTGAACAAATGTACAGATAGTAGCGCCATCGACAATTTGCAATCTGATTAGTTGCTAGCTCGAGATCATATTAATCCGATCATAACTGTTCTACTCGTTGAATGTCAGTTTTAAAATGCTGTCTATCTAATGTGCTATTACAGTACGATATTGAATTTTATTTATTATGCCATATTTTAAACACGGATTATAATTACTATGCAAAACAGACATCAACCCGCCCTCTCTCAAACATTGTTATAATAACTGAAGTTCGTTATGCTAATATATTGTTGATTTTATAATTAGAAGCTTATAATTAATAAATAAAAATAGATATATACTAAAATGTATAATGAAGTATGTGAACTAGATGTGCGCCGGTAAATAGATTTCAACTTTGCTTCATGGATGGCAGCACGTACGTTATAGTTGTTGAAACGCTAATTTTGTGTAAAATCGGCAGACGAATACGAAAGTATTTTTTTATTTAACAAAAAAAACAAATTTATTAATTTTCAACAATTTCTTTGTTTATAATAAATTGAAACTGATTATTTTTCGAGAACCCACCCTCGATACAGGTATTTAACAGGCCAAGACACATATAAAAACTGTAGTGGAGCCATGTCTCTTAGTGGGCGGCGAAAACCCACTGGGCCACCCAAATATAACGTGCTGCCGAAAAATAGAGATCAATTTAAAGTAACATTTTAAAATAAGTTAGCTTTATTACTAATATCAAAGGGCAATAATAGCAATTATCGTCCCTGCTAATATATATAACTAACCAATATCCTTATGTAATAGTTGTCCCAAAATTTACGCAAGATTTGAATTAAATAGAAAATACATTTTTTTTAAACAGTAATTATTGAACTATAAAGTATATATGATAGGATTATTTATGAAATAGTACATAACTCTATAGAAAGAAATCCAAATGTGTTAAATTACATGATTTAATGGGCCAATTCTGATCACCGAAACGAGAGAGTACACGACCAGGAAAGGTTTCATGTAGTGACTGAACTGGCCTGTATGGCATGTGGCATAATCCTGTTGAAACCACATGTTGCCTACATCAATATCATCTAATCTAGGTAGAAAAAATTCGGTTATCATGTCGCGATATCGAGCACCAGTAACAGTCACTGCTTGACCAGCCTCATTTTCGAAGGAGTATAATCTAATGTTGCCTACCGCCCAAAATTCACACCAAACAGTGACACGTTGTGAATCAATTTATTTTTAGACAGCCACATTTGGATTTTCTGAATTCCAAATGCGGAAATCTTGATGATTACCTAAAACATCAAGGTAAAAATGAGCTTCTCGCTTATTTTTTGCTCAACAAATCAGCATCCACTTGGTGATTTTTATTGATCTATTCACCGAACTCTCTTCACTGTGCATGATCATTAGGCTTCAGCTCTTGTGTCAATTGAACTTTGCAAGCATAAAGACGCAGATCTTTAGTGAATATATGCTGTAGAGAGCAACTAGAAATTTGCAGTTCTTGTCCAAAACGCCGAATTGATGTTCCTGGATTTTCAGCAACACTCTCACGCATTGCTTCGATATTAACATTTAAACGGCTTGTTAATGCATGGCCAGTATGTTTAGCATCACCAATTAATCCAGTCTCCCTGAACTTTCCAATTACTTTCTTCACAGTTGACGAAGTCGGAAAATTAATATACCATATTTTCTACGAAATTTTGTAAACTGTGGCAGCCAAATTTTCATTACTTTTGAGATATTGTTCAACAATAAAAATGCGTTATTCTCTCGTGTAGTGCTCCATTTTTACTAACCGCTATCAAACTTATTTTTTTGGTTGACAACACTTTATCGCACAAATGTCGGCAAATTCAAATCTTGCGTGAATTATATATGTATATATATAATAATAATTAACTGTGAGATTTTTATAATTATAAGTATTTAGTTTAGGAACTCTAGTATTCTTTAGTTAAGTATATGTAGTTACATGGATTATCTTAAAAGTGAATTTTTTTTTGTAATATTCCATGTTCCCTTAAGTATCTGAAAAGTAACTGTTTTTGGAAATATCACATTTTGTCATTTAAACGTTTAAATTTACTTGATTGTTATATGAATATAAAACGTTTATTTTATTATAAAATTACTTTTAAACTTTAAGGAGAACATCTCCTTTTATAATTAATTGATATAAAAATTACTTTAGGGTAATCATATTTTGTAATTACTTTTTTTAAATATAAATTTCCTTGTATAATGGATTGTTTTATTATTAATAAATTCCCCGATTTTTATAAACAATAATACTTGCTTAAGAAACTTTGCAAATATGTAGATGACATATAGGAAGAGTTTTACGTCATCTGTACTGTGTTTTTATTTAGGCGCTACATAACCTGCTTTCCACCTCAATGAAAGATCCAAAAAAACTAATAAAAACAACTTTCAGCATACATGATTTTCATAGATTTTGACCTAGATTTTCCAATGATACTACATATTTTTCCAGCTTTTCACATTGTCATAGTCAAAATTCAAAAAGAATATTTCTTCTGCATTTTTCTTGAAGATGATCAATTTAAATATTTTTTAGCTTTTTTCAATAAAAAAAACTGAGGTTTTTTACATTGACAACACTAAAAAAAAGGTATTTTTTTTATTTTCTCAATATATAATGCGCTGAATAGCAGACAGTTATCTGTCGCCAATAGGTGGGGAACGACTTTTGTCACGTAATATATAGTAAGAGAGCGTTGCCTTAGTTTATACATAGTCCGTGAGAAAGAGAAAAATTGGCCATACAAAACTGTCCGAGGGGGGATATCCAACAGTCACCCTGACTTTGGCGTCGAAACTGTCCTTCAAGCTCAAGCTGTTTTTTTTTTCAAATTGACACGTAATATCTTCCTCCATAAAAAAAAACACATTTCAATTTGAAAAAATATCCTTAGACGTCGGTCTTAAGGACTAAGTTACTGGTACATGTCCCCCTTCGAAACCTACAGCTTTTGTATTTTTTTACTACGTACTGTGTGAGAGATTCGAGTTCGACACCTACTGGCTAACAGAAACTGAAAGGTTACGTATAGCGCGAGCTCTTCATCGTGTTATATCTATGAAAATAGGGAAAGGTCCTTTTTTTTATTAGTGGTATCGACTTAATAAAATCTGAGCTTTCGTATGGAAATATTGAAAATTACCATATCCGACAAAAATGCAAAAAATTTTCACCACGAAAATAGGAAAATTTTGGAAAACGCATGGCCCCATTGGAGAGCAAAGATCAAATGCTATGAAAATCAAGTATACGGATTTTTTGTAAGCTTTATGGCTTTTTTATTGAGACAAAAAGTAGATTATTTTGCGTCGAAATGTGAGCTCAGGACCATTGACGTAAAACGCCTTATAGTAAAATAATTCCGGCTATTTTTCGATCTTACAATTCTCTAATTTTAAGCAATGAAGAAAAGTTTTGAGTTAGTTTTTTTCCTCATATTTTTCAATTATTTACTCCATGTAAAAATTGTAAAAGTGGTCTACTTTTCAGGAATTCAATTCAAATTCCAAGTTTATAGAAATAACAAAAAAAATGGAAATTACGGATAGGCATATATTAACTAAAATATGGTTGTCGTACTTTATTTTAGTTTATTTTTACAACGTTTCGACGTATCTCTAATCGTTATCAAGTTTAAATTGAATGTTTTGTCTTAAGGCTACGAGCTTATATACGGACTGCGTCCACTGAAGCGTAAAGTTTCGCTTCATTATATATACCTCAATAATTTGATGTTAATATATATATATATATATATATATATATATATATATATATATATATATATATATATATATATATATATATATATATATATATTAAGTGTCTCAACACTGGGTTTACTAAATATTCCATTATTATTTTTAATGTAAGCTGCTCCTATAAATTTTTTTTATGTTGGGTTCCATCTATATTGCCGCAGCTTCAGACTATGTTATATGGTGTTGTATATCCCAGGCGTGTTCTGCAATACCCGATCTCAACGTTTTTGTGTGTGAGTTTTATGTTTCTTAATTCTAACTTATAGTGGTCACTTGGTTTCTCCAATATACATTTCACCACACTCACATGGAACTTTGTACACACACTCTTTCCTATCCGTAGTTTTTGGTTTTGTTTTTGTTAAATGAGCTCTAAGTAAATTTCCTGATTTAAGGGCTGTTTTTATATTATAACTGCTGGCAATTCGTCTTATTTTCTTCGAGGTTTCCTTAATGTACGCAATTGTGAAGAAGGAATGTGTTTCTTTGCTATCCAGTAGTCATTGTTCTAAAGTTATTTATAATATGTTCAATTAATTTTACGGGATACTCTTTCTGTTGTAAATCGGATTTAATGTTTGCCACCTCTTTTCCCAGTGAATTGACATTATTGCATATAAATTTAATGCGATTACAGAGGTTGCGTATAATTCCCCGTTTTGTTACAACAGAATGATTAGAACTATGGTTAAGATATTGTCCAGTATGTGTTGGCTTCCTGTATAATGAAATTTTAATAGTTTCGTTTGAACGGTTCACCATGACATTGAGGATGGGCAATTGATCATTTACCTCTTTTCCAAGGTAAAATCAAGTGTAGGTTAAATGGTGTTTAGATATTTCAAGAGATATTTCAAGAAATCATTAAGTTCTTGATCTTTGCCCTTCCATACGATGAAGGTATCATCGACATATCTCAATCAGACTTCCGATTTCACAGTTGCTGTTTCTACGACATGAGTTTCAAACCATTTCATATATATATATATATATATATATATATATATATATATATATATATATATATATATATATATATATGGTAAGAGGGAAAAATAAAATATAAAAAATAAGGAACTTATTTACTATTTATTCCCCTAATTAATTATAATAGATTTATAGACACGTACTATTTCAGTATCAAAATATTTCGAGCAGCGTTTTATCCGAGCAGCCAGAATAGAATGACGACACATCTTTCTTCCAAAAGCAATAATAAAAATATATCAAATATCACAACGTCGTCGTATCCCTATTCCCGCTGACCGGCGGCGGCTCATGAAAAGAAGCAATATTGTAAACAAAATAAAAACAAGTCGTCTTGGAACTATTTTTAAATACTGGGTTATTCTTACAACTGTCAGGTTTCTAACACGGCCATTCTGACATGAGCGACGATCTCGAAGCTCCATTCCAAAGGTGTGTTCAAAGGAAGCCACTAAATGTGCTCATATCTTTTCGCTTCTACCAAGTTTCTTTGGCCACTGCCACCTACTGATTACAGAATATTACTTATCACGTAGAGTCCGCAGTCTCTACTTGACTTCACCATTTATACGACCAAGGTTAATAAATGGTTATTATTAAAAAAAAAATTAAATTAAATTAATATACAAGTATTTTCCAACATGAAGAGACCTCAGTCACCTCCTGGCTCCATCTCAAATGGGACAGAGACCAAAAATTAAACATTCACAGGTATGTGGAGGCCTCAGTCACCACTTGGCTCTACCTCTAACGGGACCGAGACCAATAATTTAACATTCACAAACATGTGGAGACCTCAGTCACCACTTGGCTCTACCTCTAACGGGACAGAGACCAACAACTTAACATTCACAAATATGTGGAGACCTCAGTCACCACTTGGCTCTACCTCTAACGGGACAGAGACCAACAACTTAACATTCACAAACATGTGAAGACCTCAGTCACCATTTGGCTCTACCTCTAACGGGACAGAGACCAACAACTTAACATACTCAAGTGACTCACCTGAGTCATTTAATTCAGCTGCTTCATTAGTTTCTAAGGACTCCAATATTTCTTCCATATCGCAAGAAAGATACCAGTGAGTTGGCCAAGGTCTTAGCTGCTCCCTCACTGTCTTGGTAGGTTCAGTCGTTTCAAAAATTAGCTCTTGCAGACTCACAGACAGAAAAAAAAAGCACCCTGTATAACTCCTGACAACCTTCTCTGCATGTCTGTAAAGTTTGTTCGAAATCCGTTCAGTTGCTTTGAAGATTAGTCCATCAGACAGACACACAGCAGACAGATATATAAAATAAATAGCGTATATCACTTTTGAAAACCTCCTTCTTATGTCCGTAAAGTTTCATGGAAATAGGTTTAGGTTTCGAAGATTAACCCTTGCAGACATACAAACAGGCAGAGAAAAGAAACCCACACAGACATACAGACAAACATAAGAAGGTATCTTCTATCACTACTGACAACTTCTGTAAAGTTTAATCGAAATCGGTTCAGCTGTTCCAAAGATTAGTAAAGACGGAGAGACAGACAGAAAAAATTGACCTATATCACCTGTGACAACCTCCTCTTCATTTCTGTAAAGTTTCACCTACATTTGTTCAGACGTTTTGAAGAGTAGTCCGGACAGACAAACACTTTAATTTTATTTATATGCATGAATTTAAAAAACACCCTGTATACATTTTTAAGGAATTTAATGACACCATTAAGACTAAAATAAATTCCTAGAATATTGGTGAAATCTATTTAGTTTCAACAACTATTCTTTCTAAGAAGAAGGTAATAATTTTTATAGAAGGATTATTTCTTCCGATGAATATTTGCTTACAATAATGGTGACATTTATAACAGCTATTAAATAAAGAAAAAATAATTAAACCTTCATAAAATAAATTATAATTAATATTAGGTCAATAAAATGGAAGATACTGTGTGTTTTACAAAATATTCCTTTACAGACATTTCCTAAAGTGATATTGGATTTCTGGTTGCTAATACTATTTTAGTGCTCATACGGGAATATTTCATGTTTTAATAATTTCTGATTTCCAGGGCCGAACTAGAAAATGGGTAATTTAATATTTTCAGCATGTTTCAAAACTTTTATAAATATTAACAAGACTGGTGAAGTTTATTTAGTTGCAGAACTTGTTTCATCTGAGACGGAAATAATCATTTTTTATAGCAATTATTTCTTAGCAATAAACCTTTTTAAATAAAAAATAAAAAGAGGTAAAGCGTTCGGTAATATTTAATTTTTATGTATTATTTTCAATAAAAAAATTAAAAAAAAAACAATAAATACAAGTGATGGGACATTTTAAACGTGCAGTAAAGCTTTACAAATAATCTTTTAATAACGTCTTAAAATCTGACCCTCTAATAAGGATATTTCTTTGATTTTGTTGCCACCCAATAGTCCATGGCTCCAAGGTTTATTACTATGGAGTTAAAGTAAAGTTTATTAGAGCTATAACGTTAGGTATAATAAATCTTTGTTTAAAATAAATTAAGATTCTTTCATTACAAAATTATGCGCCTTATTTATCTACTTTGAATTAAAATATATTTTATGAAGAAAATTTTTTTTTTATTTTTTAGTTATACATATATCAAAATAAACAAACAAACAAAAATTTTGCAAAAGAAATATTTTTTCTAAAGAAATTATTAGGTTTTTTAATTAGAATAAATAGGTGTGGCAACCAAATAAAGTTCACCAATCTTCTATAAGTTATGTCTTTAAATTTATCATTAAATTATTTAGAAAGTTATAAAAGGTATTTTGTTTTTTTTTTAATAATAAATATGTTCATTTTCTACTCCGGCCCTGCCTGTGACAAACAAAACTTTTCCATATTAGATAAATATTTATCCAAATAAGATTCATTTTTTTACATATATAATAAAAATTATAACAGTATTATAAGCAAAACAAAACTGGCCAATTAGAAGGTCTAACTTTCATGACAACTGGATCGAGTTTAAGTGTTAAATCTTTTTAGTGAATCTGGGTGATAATTTTCTATTTTGGTCTAGCTGTCATTTTACTTGAATTTGATTTAAATGATTATTAAATTACAGTTCCAATTAATAAAGTTTTACGACAGCTGACTTCGAATTTCAATAGAATGTCATTAACAAGAGTTCGGCCAACAAGCAAAAAAACCATAGGTCCTTTTAGATATTGGTATTTAACATCTCGAACAATAATTTCATTGACGAAATTGTCTAAAATTTTTAATGTTACCACAGTGAAAAACTACGGTAATTACTTAGTTACTAGTATATTGTGTCTCTGATAGACAAGGCTAAAAAATGGCTACTATAGTGTATTTAAGAACTAGAGATGTTCAGAGCCACTGACAAGCTGCATTGGAAGGTTGGTCTACTGGACGAAAACAACCTACAGAAATAGGTCGCAGGCTCATAATTACATATATCGGTAGTTGAAAGAGTTTTGTTTAGGGCAGTTTATTAACTTTTCCGTCTAACAGGACCGGGAATTATCACGAGGATATGAAAGGTCACGTCTTCGAGGAGTATTTTCAGCATATTTTGGATCTCTTACCAAGGAGACCATTAATAGTTATGAATAATGCCCTGTACCACTGGTATAAAAGTGAAAGACTGCCATAAAACTCCCAACAAATACATGAAAAGAAGATGAGACGAAACAATGGCTGCTTTCCAAAAATTTATCATTTTATCAAAAGGTATACTAGAAATAACACAAGGTACAGAATTAGTGATTTAGCTGAACTTCTGATAGATTCTTTTAATAAAGTTAGTGCAGAACATTGGAAAAAATGTGTGGACCATGTGATAAAAGAAGGAAACAAAATGTGGACACTCGATTATACGGTAGATGAGATAGTGGAATCAGTTGGGTAAAGATAGCTCCATTGATTCTGATTACGAATTAGATACCTAATGTTTACTAATTTAAAATCAATTTATCATTTAAATTTTTGTATTTGTTGTATTTAATTTTTTAATGTTTTTAACGATTTATATATTTTTATTTTAGTCTGTCTCAGTCATTAATTGTATACATTTTAGTACAATTGCCCGTTATTTACTTAATACTTTATTATTATATGGACGAATTTTAGCTTCTTGTACTTAAAATAATGAGTATTTTATAATTATTTAAATTATAACTTAGACTTTTTTGCGACAATAAGGTTATGTTTTATTCTGAATGTATCTAGAATTTGTGTTAGTTCTGGCATAGTTAACTGTATTATGTAACATATGTGTATTATTATGAAATCATAAGAACTAATATAATAATATTATTATAAAATCGAAGTGATAAAATAAACTTCTTTCCTACGCCTTTGGTGATGATTAAAATTCCTTTTAATACTTCACACTTCTAAATATCTATTGTTATCCGACCCAAATATTCCGATTTTTTTTGTTATAAAATTTCTAATCTATTCCTACAAAAAATATATGAGTTTAAAATATTTTTCCAAAAACCCCACATTAAAAAACTCGGATAGTTTGCACAGAACATTTTACTAGAATTTGATTTAAATGGTTTCTTAATTGCAAATCCAATTAATAAATTTTTAAAACAACTGACTTCAAATTTAAATAAAATATCATTAACAAACAAAGGAAGCATACATAGAGAGAGAGAGAAATTTTCTGAAATTTTTAATGTTACCAAAGTAACTACGATAATTATATATATATATATTTATATATATATATATATATATATATATATATATATATATATATATATATATATATATATATATATATATATATATATCAGGTTTTTAAGTTGTTTGAAATCGAGTAAATTCGTATAATTTCGATAGTATGACTTATTTCTTATGGTTTGCGACCCCTCTGCTCGGGTGCTTGCGTTTATCCGCTGTCCCTTTAAACTGTTAGACCTGGTCGAGGTTCTCGAATAATTTGTTTACGTGTTTTTATCTAATTTAGTATTTTTATACCAAGGTCGTGTGAGGTTATTTGTTTCTAATGAATTTTGATTAACATTAGTGGACTCGAAGAAGTTCACTATTTTTTTTTACGCAACCGAAGAGTATCGATGAGTGTTCGTATTGTAAAATTAAATCCTCAGGGTTAAAAGTTAGAAAAGTTGCCGTGTCCCTTGGCGCGCTGGTCAGTACCGACACAAAGGACCCTCCATATCCACCAGGGAAACTTTAAAACTCACCCGCCTCATTGGTCATGGACGTGAAACTAGATAAGGGATTGGACATTTTTAAGAAGGAATTTTTAAAACTGTACAGAAATATTTATTTAAAAAAAAAATGGAAGAATTATTTCCAAGAAATTTTTAATCACGGGGGGCTTATTTACCCAAGCGAGAATTTTAATCGTAAATGAAAAGTTTGAAAATTTATAGTGCAATTTTTGTTGGGTCAGTTAATTTGCGTAGTCAAATTTTGAAGAAAAAATGTTATTTTTATTTATGTTAATATAATAGTTACCAAAGTCCGGGATTATTCTTATTTTAGTTAGGCCTTTGATGTTATTTAGATCTTTACCGAACTCTATGAGCTCTGATTTCATTTTCTTCTTTGAACTAAATGATTTTATGGCGTCCCATAAACCCTTTTACAATATTTATTAATTTTAAATAAGTATTCTATTTTACAAATGTTTTTTGATACTATTTTTTACAAATAGCAGTATTTGCTTTAATTAACTTTTAATTATCTTTTGTTTCAAAATAAATATCAGATTTATAGCTGAAAGCTAATGAAGAGAGTTTATGTGTATCGTCAATCACTATTGTACACCAATAAAATTTATTTACAGTCTTTGTTTTAATTTGTTGAGTAGTATTTTTATTGATACCAAATATTTAACAAAAGATCTAATATTCACATAAGTTAATTAGTTTTTCAAATTAATAATCAAGAATTTCTTTCTAGGAATTTATTCAAATCTTATTGAATAAATCGTGACAAAATCACAAGGCTAATTAGCAGTTGATTCAAAACTAATTAGGCTTAAAACATAAATAAAAGATTCTTCTTGGATCACAAAACAAATAAAAATTAATTTTATTTTTATGATAATATTTATCAAGTAAAAAAATTTATAAAAATTATTCTTAAAATTAAGTAACTATAAAAAATGAAGGATATTTTAATTTATAAGTTAATTATTAATTAATATTTTAAACCAGTAGGGTTGAAATTAAGCAATTATTCTTATTAGAGATTATTACCTCTGTACAATAAACGAACTGTTTTTTTTATTTCATAAAATAAATACCATGAAAAAACTTATTTTATTTTTAGAAGGTAACAATAGTCGAAGTTTGAGATCTTTCCTTTGTCAGGAACGTGACTACGCAGTGTAAGGTCGTCCGGTTTTTTCTTTTGTTCTCGGGCTTGTGGAATATTTCGACTGCCTAGGAAGAAAGTTTTGACAACTTTGCACTTAATTCTCGCAAATTGACCGTTTTCGTCAAAATCAATGCTATAAACAAATTCACTGTGCAAAAAAAAACTATTGAATATTTTTACTTGGAATTTTGCATACTTCTTGTATGCAACAAGAGGCTCTTTTCAGTATAGTATAAATTTAATACAACATATTTTCCATTGTTTATTAACAATTGAAAAAACAGCCATTTTAGCAGATTTTCTTGTAATAACTAACAAATAAATTATTTAATTTGGATGAGCTTTAGCTCATTTTGTAGGTATTTTTAAAGCGTACAACTTTTGTTTGAAACTTTTTTACTAAAAAATAATAGCTTTCCCCAGAACTCGAAAAAACTGTTTTTTCAAGTCTTAATTGTTAAATAAAAAATTTTCCCCAAAAAAGAAAGTGAGACATAAGACATTACTTTTATCATTCTGAAGGTTTCTATGTAGTCAAAAATCTACTAATAATAAATTTATATCTCTGCGATGAATCTGAACTTTTAATCGATTAATATCATTGAAAAAAGATATTCGCCAGTGGTCAATTCTTTTTGCGAAGTTGAATTAAAAGGACGGAGACGGTATGAAGTAATTTAATTTTATTTATCAATAGAATTTTTTTTTATTTCCAGCCCTGTAGTTTAGATTGAACGTTTTTTTTCTTCAGTTATTTAATTCGATGACACTTGACCGCGAAAAAGTTTGGCAGTGATTTACTCAGGAACTCACTCCTAGCGCGAAAAAAATAATGTTGAGATTAAAATTTTATTTTTTATTACCGACTCTGTAAGTTCGATTGAGAGTTTTTTTTCTTAAATTATTTATATCGACGACACTTGATTGTGAAAATACCTTGGACGCGATTTACTAATAGGAATTCAGCCAAAAAAAAAATAAGGGTGATATGAGAATTTTATTTTTTATTTTGGCCCAGTATGCAAAAAAGTTTGTCAATGATATACTAACAGGAACCCACCCTTAAAGCAAAAAAAATGGAGTGAGATTAGAATTTTATTTTTTAATTCCGACCCTAAACGATAGATTGATTTTTTTTTTCTTCAATTATTTAGGAACCCAAAATTAACCTAAAAAAAAATAGTATTTTATTTTTTATTTCCGACCTTGTAGGTTAAGTTGTCGATATCAGCCCGATTTTAGGGCATTAATGATAGGTGACTAAGATTAAGTCACATTCAAGTTTCATCGAAATAAATCGTAAAAAAAACCTTCAAGCTAACGTACAGAATCGGAAATAAAAAATAAAATTCTATTCTAACCTAGATTTTTTCGCTCAGTTCCGATAAGTAAATAGGTCAGGTGTTATGGATAATTGAAGAAAAATAACGTTCAATTTAAACTGCATGGCTGAAAATAAAAAAAAATTCTAATCTCAAATAATAAAAATAAATTACTCCATCTGAAGTGCCCCAAATGCTTGAAAAATAGTTTTTGAACCATTTTTATCAACTTCGTAAACAAAATTGAACAGTGGCGAATATTTTTTTCGATGGTATAAATCGATTAAAAGGTCCATCGTAGAGATATACCCTCTTTATAAAGTGGTGTATTTGTATTGAATCTGATGCAAATATCTTTTTCATATTTCTTGTAAATTATATGATGCAGAAATAATTTTTTTCAAATTTTTATAAATATATTTTGGTATTTTTGACTATTAGGCAAAATGTTTACTTTTAGCTTGAAACTTTTCTTAGGACAACGTCTTAAACTTTCAATTAGCACACATTCTGGTTTCAAATATGGGGTCCACGAAATAGACTAATTTTCACCTATTTTTTTGATCAATCTTTGTCTGCTGCTATTTTTATGAAAATACTTTAAACTTATTTTAGAATACTTTTGGTTACAAATATCATTTTTTACGATCGATACTGAATCTAAAAATCGACTTCCGTTGTAGATATCAAAGTAGAATAAAAAAAAATTGTATTTCTTTTTCTAATTTATATTTTAGAAGTTTTTAGAAAAGAGAATAAATACAATCTTAATACCGAAAATAAAATTTTTTATCTGGGGGTAAAACATTTATAAAACTATTTTTCAAAAATTGCCGTCTTGGTAATTATTTCAATCCTAATAATACCAAAATAAATTAGTTTTCCAGTTCTTAACAAAATTATGGGATATTTTATGGCGTACCTTTTATCCCTGCAATAAAATCATTACTTTGCAGATTTAAGGTCCCTTATTATTGTTCCTTTTACTTATAATCTTATAGATAATGAAACTTTACAGGTATATATGTAAATGATCAGAGGTTCTAGCTTTAGTTTTGAACTTCATTTCCAATTTAGTCTTGGAACAGAATTGTTCAAGAAACGGGCGTGAAAGTATCGTTGGTTCGTTCCGCATCCTAACAGATTTAAAAAGTGAGTTACTCCCAACAGTACGGTTTAGCAAAGTTATCAAAAGTACAGATTTTATTTTAAAACTATGTCTACGGTGTTTGATGATTGTAACCACAGTGAAAAAACCCGTTTGCATCAAGAGAAAGCAGGAAAACATCGACCAAAAGAAAAAACAAATTACGAAGTGACGGAAAAGGTCAGAAAACCCAGTGAAATGGAAGCTAGTGAGTTTACGCCTAACAAGACAGATGGCTCTACGTTTGAAGATGAAGTTTCAGAGTTCAGCGAAGCGCTAAAGCTTATAGCAAGGTAATTTTATTTATAAAGAATTTTAATTAATAGGGACGTTTATCCGCTCGCATAATAAAAAATTAGATTAATAAAAAATATTGTAAAGCAAGTCATGGGTAACAAAATAGAGCCAAGGGCTGAGATCTTTGCTACTGATTTTCTACTAATTTATGATTATTTAAAAAGTCGATACAAAACGTTACTTACTTTAATTATATTTTCACCAAGAAATAAAACAGGATGATTAAATAATATTTATTTTGAAAAATGCACATTAATTATTTCAAGAAATGCTAGCATGAACCCCCTAGTAAAAGTTATGTATATATATATATATATATATATATATATATATATATATATATATATATATATATATATATATATATATATATTTATATATATATATATATATATATATATTTATATATATATATATATATATATATATATATATATATATATATAATCATATATATATATATATATATAAACATATATATATATATATATATATATATATATATATATATATATATATATATATATATATACAGTGCTATTCACCCTATAACGGCACGGAATATTAAGGCCAAAATACGTGACTTTTAAAGAGTTTTACTTTGGAGATATATGGGAGTCTAATATAGTTACTTTTTAAAATTATTTCAATCGATTTCCACGTGTGATGTAGACTAATTTTACCTTTAAAGAAACCAGGCACTGATGCAAGCTCCTTGGTTTCTTTTACATTAAAAGTGTGACCTGAGCAATGCTGGTGTTCAGCTACTGTACATTGTACAATTTGTTACTTTTATATACATCTTCCATGTTCCTTAAGCCTAGTGGATATAGACCGCCCTGTTTCACCTACAGTATTTTGATGTAGAATATCTGTACACAAATGTTCCTATAGATGATTCAGTTTCCATAATATCTGACATATTACGAAACAACAACTTGAACTCTACCCTACTAGAATTAATGTAAAGAAACTAGCATCAGTGCCTGGTTTCTTTAAACGTATCAATCGAAATTTGTAAATATCCAAATAATATTAATAGAGATGCGGGTTACAATCTACATCACACGTGGTATAAATGCAAGGATGTTGCTCCTCGATACTCATTCAAAGATTCCTGAAGATGCCTCGTCCAATTGTAGGCGAAACGTCGGATAATAATTCCAATTTGACACGGTTTAAACCCAAGAACCATATTTTCAAGGTTTATAGTACCTAAACCTTAAGGGTTATTAAATAATTTTAATTTTGACAAAATCTAACCTAATTTTCATGTTTCGAATACTTAAGGAAGTATTTCAGTTATGTACTCGAAATTTACAGTGAAGTGAAACAATAAATCATATTTTATATCCCAATTATAATAAATTTGCTATATTATACAGGGTGTCCAAAAATTAAAAGTAATCAAATAAGAACTTTAAATAGTTATAACTTGATTAATTTAAATAGAACCCTATACTTTTTAACTTACCAGAAAATGTAACTTTTAAATACCTATCGAATGGTGTAAGGGTGTAAGTCTTAGCGTTTTCACAGAATATGCCAAATAATCGTTTTCGGCACCATTTTGTGTTTGTTGAATAGATGTTCTAATGTATCTAGTTGCCTATGGCATTTAGAGATATCAAATAATTCATTGAATTTGTCAGTTTAATCTGCAAAGTCTGTTGCAATAATAGCGGAATTATTTACTGTACCTGTGAAACTTCATTTACTGAATTGAATTATTTGAATATCTGTATGCATTAGGTGGAAAATAAATTTTAAATGCGTTTAATTTCTATATTATGATTTTTTTATTAGAAACTTTAAGTCATTTCAATTAAACTATTTCCTTAATATTAATGTGCCACCAGTGTGGCTGCAAGTCCATTCCTGACTTTTGTGATGATCTAAAACATCTACTATAGTATGGTTTAATGAGTCGTTATGACCTCTATGAAATATACTTAGAGCCGACAGAGTAAATCGCTGGGTACTCCTCTGTATCTCCATTAAGTGGCACTTTAGAAATTAATTTTTCTTGATATATATATATATATATATATATATATATATATATATATATATATATATATATATATATATGTATATATATATATATATATATATATATATATATATGTATATATATATATATATATATATATATATATATATATATATATATATATATATGTCGTTGTAGTGCTGAAATCACATTCAGCAAACGTACAACTATATGCAACTCCGTGTATAGATGAAGTTCACATTTACTGTTCACATTTTCCTTCATATATATATATAT
Source organism: Diaprepes abbreviatus (assembly GCA_034092305.1). Lineage (NCBI taxonomy): Eukaryota > Metazoa > Arthropoda > Insecta > Coleoptera > Curculionidae > Diaprepes > Diaprepes abbreviatus. The sequence continues at coordinate 25,598,563 of JASJET010000121.1, forward strand.
ATATATATATATATATATATATATATATATATATATATATATATACAACCGATTTCCAATTTGATGAATCTGCTATATCCGCATTTGAGAAAGGATCTAAAATCCAAAACGATTTCCATCCGCAAAATCAGCCTAAAAAATGTTCAGCTATTGACACTGTTGATAATATTAGAAAGCAACTGTATTTATCTCTACGAAGATTCCGCTTGAACGTAATAAATAATGACACTAATTTCTAACTCTCTACTTTTTATAGATTTGAATCATGCATGCATCGACTTGCACGCCTTCGTTTGTTTGCGATGCTGGCGCACTCGCTGTCATTACAAACTCCCATATTCCTGTCATAACATGCTAGTTAGATAGACTACATGAATTTCGTAATAGTTGTCATTACTTACAAATGTAAAAATTGACGAGCACAATGAGACCTTGTGTTATATAACTTTATACAATATTTATTTCAAACCCTCCTAAAACTACTTTTCTTTTTATGCAGTACGGAAACTCAGATAGCCTCCACCATGATCAAACTTCGATCACCAAGAGCCATTTTACCGAAGAGGCCGTTCTACAGGCCTCTAATGATGATGACCCCATCCGCTCAAGATGTGCCGTTACCTCCAAAGAAATGGTTAATGGTAAAAAATTTTTAATTCACAATAACAAAAATTTTGAAATCATTTAATTACCAGAGAAGTGTGAACAATTAAAAATGACATATATTGTGTAAATAATTTATATTATATATCGATGGTAGCTACGGGGAAATCCCCACAAAATTATTTGAAGAGAAAAGATTTTCTTCATTAGAAATGCGTGGAAGAAAATCACTTAACGATAAGTGCGGTGAAAAAAATCTGTCGTTAAAATTGTGGCGAAAAAATTCCTTCTCAGTGCCGTATAAATAATCACACAACTCTAAGAGTGACGTAAAAAAATCTATCTTATATTGCCCTAAAAGCACTATTCAACATTATTGTTTATACTATAGTACATTATAACTGTACTATATTATCAGGCAAGAAGTCTAATCAAGCTCGGTAATAAAAAAATATTTAAATTTTTGATGTGGCACTCACATTTAAAGAAGCTCCGCTGCAACGGGCCATTGTATATTAAAAACAAGTTTATGCTAATATTAAAATTGTTATAATATGGTATTATTATATCAAATCAAACTGAGAGGTCAGTTACTATTTATTTATCAATATTATAAATCACGTATAGAAAAGTATTTTGAAGAACCCGCATTTTAATTAGAATATCTTACGTATTTACAACGAATAAAATAATTATTACAAAAAATGAACTACTTGATTAAAAATTATCCTTATTTGCAACGAATAAAATAATTATTATAAAAAAATTTTTAATTAAAAAATACACAGGCTGACAAAATTAGACCAACTTTCTAAGCCAGAAATAACACTATTCTCTTCAGCAGGCTTTTGATGCGCTAAATCCAAATCCGGAATCCGAATTTCTTTAGCACGTTTGATTTTAAAACTGCAAAAAGCGACATTTTAGGCCATATTTAAGGTTACTTTTTAACACTAGGTGACGTTCCTTCACCAAACTCATTATAACATCTTAAAGTACTACTCTTTCCCTTCAAAATCGTTTTTCAATGTCCCCGATATCATTTTTTCCCGTCGAGATACGTGCTGTTGAAAATATCTAATTTAGTGTTTTAGTCATTATATAAAAATTGAATAGCATTCAGCAGACAGGCTAACGAAACGAATTTGCTCAAAAACCAAGGCTCCTAAACATACATAATCCTGTTTTGTGATGGAATGTTTTTTTGCAGTTTTAAGTTAAATTATCTCGAAAACCTGACATTCTGAACAATTCGGGTTCCGGATTTGGATTTGTTGGGTCAAAAACCTTCGGAAAAGTATAGTCCGATTTCTGGTTAAAAATTTTATCGGCCTATGTTATCCTAGCATGTAGCATCATATTAGTATCAAAATAGTATATTAGAATTCAAGTTATTTAACTTCACGTCAATTACCGAGAAAGGATTATTTTTCGATTTCACAACAAGCGAAAGGATTTTCTTCGCCGCTCATTGATTTTGAGATTTTTTTCGCCGTACTTTAATCGTAATGTTTTTCGTAACCACCATCGATATAATATAAACCATGCTGCACATGTAAAATTTTTGGATCGTAACATTTACAATTCAGAAATTAATTTTATACCTCGAAAATACCTCTCCTCTGTTAAACAAAAACGTAGAAACTATTAAGTCATAATAGTCCGGGAGCTCCATCAAAGTTTTTTATATGTATTTTGACTCCCGGATTACGCATATTGAGAGTGGATTCCCGAAAAATGGTCACGTGATTTGTTATAAACAAAAAAATTGTTAATAATTAAGAACTGTTTTTTTTAAATAAATTATGAGAACTGTAAAAGTGTTATGTATCAAATTTAACTCAATAATTTTAAAAAATAAATTACATAAATATAAAAAACTAAAAATAATAATAAATTTATTTTGACACTCTCAATCTTAAACACTAAGCATTATAAGATATGTTTATATGAACTTATATATATATATATATATATATATATATATATATATATATATATAATGTTTTTATTTACCGACACAATAGCATAAGAAACTTCAGTTATTAAAATTATTTTTGCAGCTTTTTCTTTCATAGGATAAAAATCATTGAGATACTTAATTTTAAAAGTTCATAAACTTTCTGGTAAAAAAATTAACACAGCCGTGCTCATGTTGACATCTCATGTAGTTAAGAATTGCCTTTGTAAGAATTTTTCTCCAAATAATACATTTGTTAGTATCTATCACATAACTATAAGAGCGCCTTGTTGATCATTGAGTTGATATTGATTCTTGAATTAAGCTTAACTTTTTGTCCATTCCTCAAAATTATCTGTACTTAGATCACTATTTTCCCTTTTTAGATTTTCATTTTTAACTTTTAAACTAAGGTTTTTTTATGTGTACATTTTTATAACACTCATTGGTCATGTGGTACTTAAAGAAATCTAAAAAGTACATCCATCGCAGTCAATAATCACATCTTATACTGAATTAAAGTCTATTTAAAGTTGTTTGAAACTAAATCAAATGTTTGAAGTCTAGAATTATAAACGTCAAGTTTGTTATAAAATAATTGCTGGCTGTTTCACTCAAGCGACAAAATACAACGGCTCGATACAAATAGGCAGCGTGGCTTATTCAACACCTACCATTGTCAGTACTAGTTGCATTTATGCCTTTTCTATTTTCTTGACAGATAATACACAAATCAATGTAAAACAAATTATATTTTTCGAATTTACTCATATTGCTACCCTCAATAACTTATCTATTTCGAATATAAAATGTAACAGTGCGAGTGAACAAAAGTACAAATAGTAGTGCCATTAACACTTTGCAATGTTATTAGTTACTAGCTCGAGATCACATTAATCCGATCATAATTGTTCTACTCGTTGAATCAACCCGCCCTCTCTCAAGCATTGTTATAATAACTGAAGTTCGTTATGCTAATATATTGTTGATTTTATAATTAGAAGCTTATAATTAATAAATAAAAATAAATATATATTAAAATGTGTAATAAAGTATGTGAACTAGACGAGCGCCGGTAAGTAGATTTAAACTTTCCTTCATACACGACGGCACATACGTTGTAATTGATGAAACACTATTTTTGCGTAGAATTGGCAGACGAATACGAAAGTATTTTTTATTTTCCAAAAAAAAACAATTTTTTTACTTATTAACAATTTTTTTGTTTATAATAAATTAACTAATTATTTTTCGAGAACCAACCCTCGATATAGGTATTCAATGGTCCAAAATACATATAAAAACTGTAGTGGAGCCATATCTCTTTGTTGGCGACGAAAACCCTCTGGGCTACCCGAATATAACGCGCTGCCAAAAAAATAGAGATCAATTAAAAGTAACATTTTAATATAAGTTAGTTAGTTTTGCTACTAATATCAAAGGGCAATAATAGCAATTATTGTCCCTGCTACTATGTACAAATAACCAATATTCTTATATAATGTTGTCCCAAAATTTAAGCAAGATTTGAATCGGGCACATAGCTTCCATGACTTTGCTGGCACATATGCAAAATTTTATCGAAATTTTCAGCAACACTCTCACGCATTGCTTCGAAATTAACATTTAAACGGCTTGTTATTGCATGGCCAGTATGTTTAGCATCACCAAATAATCCAATCTCCCTGAACTTTCCAATTAATCTCTTCACAGTTGACGAAGTCGGAAAATTGATTTTTCTACGAAATTTGTAAACTGTGGCAGCCAAATTTTCATTATTTTTGAGATATTGTTCAAAAATGAAAATGCGTTGTTCTCTCGTGTAGTGCTATTACCAACCGTAAACTGTCAGCTGTCAAATTGTTTTTCTTTGGTTGGCAACACTTTACCGCACAAATGCAGGCAAATTCAAATCTTGCGTCAATTATATATGTATAAATATAATAATAATTAACTGTGGGATTTTTATAATTATAAACATTTAGTTTAAGAACTCTACTATTCTTTAGTTAAGTATATGTAGTTACATAGATTATCATAAGAGTAAAATTTTTTTGTAATATTTCATGTTCCCTTAAGTATCTGAAAAGTAACTGTTTTTGGAAATATCGCATTTTGTCATTTAAAAGTTTCAATTAACCTGATTGGTATATAAATATAAAACATTTATTTTATTATAAAATTAATTTTAAATTTTAAGAAGTACATCTCCTTTTATAATTACGTGATATAAAAATTACTTTAGAGTAAGGGTAAAATTTTGTAATTACTTTTTTTAAATACAAATTTCCTTGCATAATGGAGTTTTTTTTTATTAATAAATTTACAGATTTTTATAAACAGTAATACTTGCTTAAGACTTGCAAATTGTAGATGAAGTGTAGAAAGAGTTTTACGTCAACTGGACTGTGTCTTTATTTAGGCGCTACATAACCTACTTTCCACCTCAATGAAAGATTCAAAAAAACTAATAAAAAGAGCTTTCAGCATACATGATTTTCATAGATTTTGACCTAGTTTTCCAATGATACTACATATTTTTCCAGATTTTTACATTGTCATGGTCAAAATTCAAAAAGAATATTTATTCTGCATTTTTCTTGAAAACGATCATTTCTTAGCTTTTTTGAATAAAAAACTGAGGTTTTTTTACGTTGATATCACTAAAAAAGACATTTTTAAAAAATTTTCTCAAGATATAATGCACGTAATAGCACTCAATTATCTGTCGCCAATAGATAGGCAACGACTTTTCAGAAAATTTACAGAAATAACGAAAAAAAAATTGAAATTACGGATAGGCATACAAAAGCCTAAAATATGGTTGTCGGACTTGCATTGCCTCTATTTTTGTTTATTTTTACGACGTTTTGATTAGATTGTTTCTCTAATCGTTATCAAGTGTAAACTGAATGTTTGGTCTTAAGGTTACGAGCTTATATAGGGACTATCTCCATTTAAACGCAAAGTTTCGCTTCCCTACACACACCTCAATAATTTGATGTTACAAGGCAGTGGTTGCCAAAGATTAGGTATCTCAAAATTTGGTTTACTGAAGATACCATTATTATTTTTAATGTAAGCTGAGACTTTTTCATATTGAGTTCCATATATATTGCCGCAGCTTCAGCCAATTTTAAATGGTGTTGTTTATCTCAGGCGTGTTCGGCAAGCTCGACGTTTCCCCTTTTTGTGTAGAGTTTTATGTTTCTTTTCATGATCACCGTTGCATTTCCTTTGACCGCTGGTAAAATCTCTATGGATTCATCCTTATGAAGTTTTTTTTGTCTTGCAAGGCTGATTTTATTTTCCACCTAAGCTCGTCGGAATAGTTTTCGTCGACTTGTATGGATTCTACAGAGCTTATGGTGCCTAAAAGAGGTATGCTTTTAGATGTTACTGCAAAATTAAGCCCCTTCCTTAATAGTTAGTTTCTGTTGCTGAGAATATTCTTGAAAATAAGTTTATGATGGTTTTTCTTTAAGTTGTTTCAGATCGAGTCGGTTGCTATTATGATTTTAGTTTTTCTAGTTTATTCCGGTGTTTCCCGCCATATTTTCTTTTAACTTGTTGCTTATGTTATCTTTTTTTATGGAAAATTGGCTCATAATCATCTGACAAAGTTTCGGCTTTGATTTCTTCGCAGCGTTGTGCAGCTTAATCCAGAGGATGGTATTGGTGATTTCATGAGTTCGTATTGGGTTTCCAACGTTTATTTGAAGATTGTAGACAATGTTGAAGATTGACTAAAATGTGGTTTTCGAACTTCCATGGACTTTATTTGTATTTATTTTTACGACGTTTCGATTAGGTTGTATCTCTAATCGTTATCAAGTATAAACTGAATGTTTTATCTTAAGACTACGAGTTTATATAGGGACTGTGTCCACTGAAGCGCAAAGTTTCGCTTCACTGTACACACCTCAATGATCAACACTCGGTTGACTGAAGATTCCATTATTGTTTTTAGTATAAGCTGCTTCTATAAATTTTTTTATAAATAACATATAAATATGATTTCAATATTAATAAACAAACATTTATTAAAACTACATATTTATATTTATTGATATTTATTAATATGTATTTAGTTCTGATGCAATAATGAGGTTTAGCGACACCCATAGTAAACTAATATTAAATATATTTTTATTAATGGCGTATTAGACTACATGATCATCCTAGCTAGGATGTAAGAATGGGAGAAATTTAGAGCGCGCCAGTTACTTCGTTCTTTAATTAGAATCCTAAATCAGTCGAAGAATAATTTTCGAACATATCAGATCTTCGATATTAACCATGACATCCGCCCTTTCTACGCACGTAAAAATAATAGTATACGGGACGTAATCCCTATTTTAACAATCTTCTGAATCTTTGTAAGTGGCTTCACTTTGATACCGTTTGTTTGAAGGTTGTAGACAGTGTTGAAGATTGACTAAAATATGGCTATCGGAGTTGCGCTGTCTTTATTTTTATTTATTTTTACAACGTTTCGATTAAGTTGTATCTCTAATCGTTTTATATTTGATAAAGATTAGAGATACAACCTAATCAAAACGTCGTAAAAATAAATAAAAATAAAGACAATGGAAGCCCGACAACCAAATTTAAGTTCGGCAACTTTTTTTTGCGAAAATTCTCGTATACGCTGCGTTTTCCAACACGGGAGATTGAAAATTTCCCAACCTCGGAAGGGAAAAATGGCACATAAGATTTGTCAGACAATATCACCACATGTTTAAAACTATGCAAAAGTAGTACCCAATGTAACACTACCATGAGAGCATCGTTTAGCGTGGTGCGGCACGTGGCTTTGGCTGCTTAAATAGCGGTATGCTTGCTTGCCAGTACCGAAAAATGCGACCCCTATCTTTTGGGCAGCGCGTTTCGTTGTACTCGATTTTACATATTTCTGTTTTAATTTACCGTCGCGCCACCATATGACGGTTCTCTTACAGACTTTGTTAATCTGTATGGTTCTTGTATATCAAGTGGACCATCGAGATGTCGCCTTTGTCGTCTTATTTGCCGTATTTTGATTATAAATGTGGCTTATACGATGCAAAGGCGAGATGATGGTTTGTACCGACTGCGGTGGCCTGACGAGTCCCATATTAGGACGAAACAGCGCTGTCGCCATCTGTCGGACCCGGAGTTTTTCCATATTTTGGAGTGCTCCGCACTTTTTAATACGAGAATCATGTAGATTGACAAATTTTCACGTCCGCTTCGCCAATATTTTATTCTATTTTGTTATATATATATATATATATATATATATATATATATATATATAATGTCTCTACACCGATTACTCCGGAACGACTGCACCAATCTGAATGAAATTTTTTACGTTATGTTCAGGAAGTTGCGAAATTGATGCAGTAATATCCAAGATGGCGCTTACAATCTGGCGGCCAAAAAAATTAATTTTGTCCGATTCTCTCCAAAATTGGTAAGGGGGAATTTTCGGGGTTGTACCCAACGAATCTGAAATTATTTTTAAAAAATTCACCTACATCTCCCAATTTTATCTAAAGTCAGTATGAAGGGATTTTTGTTAGTGTTAATTACGAAATTAAAATATTTTTTGAAAAACTCAATCTGGCGGATTCAATATCGTGTTTTAAAAATTTTACATTTCTCGACTTTCTCCAAAACTGATATAGAGGGTTCTTGAGGGTGTAAATTATGAATTTAATAGTATTTCTTCAGGATTCAATATGGTGAATGCAATATAACTGACTAAAAATTTTACATTTTTCGAATTTGTTCAAATGTGGAACTAAATTGTTTTTGAGGATGTAAATAGCGAATATAAAATTATTTTAAGAAAATCTAATACGTCATATGCAATTTTTGTTATTCTAAAATTGGTACTGGGGGGGCTTTGAAGGGTTTAGATTTAGATTGGATTAAGACGTTAAAATTATTTTTTTGAAATTCAATATGGTGGATCCAATATGGTGGGTTGACATTTTTACCTTATTCACATTTTTTCAGATTTGATATTAGGGCGTTGGAGGGTGATGTATTACGAATATGAAGTTAATTTTTTACAACTATTAGGTTAATAAGATACAATATGAAGGACTAAAAATTTTACATTTTCCGGTTTTATCTAAAATTGATATTGCGGGGTTCTTGGGGCGTATACAAACTCAATATGCAATAAAAAATATGTCGGGCTAAGAAATTTACGTCTCAAATTCTTTAAATATCGATATTGGAAGGTTTTGGGGTCTATATTGCCAATCTAAAATTAATTTGAAATTTAAGATATTGGATTTACTATGACAGACTTAATATTTGTTTGACACAATTTCATTGGTATTTGGAGAACTTTAAGAATCATTTTTGGCTGATTTACAATTTTGGATAAAATGGTTACTTTTTTGCACCTTGGAGTCCATTGCGAGGTACATTAATCTTGATTAGCACGTAGTTCAAATAATTTATGAATATCATAAAGAATTCAAAAATGAAAATTGAAAAATAAAATTTTTATAAAAAAATTGAACTCACTTCTAAAAGTGCGCTAAAAAGGGAAAAATAACTAGAAATTTTTATATGAAATTGAAATTTTTGAAGTCGGCGCCAAATTATTTTTAAATGAAATAAATAACTACTAATATATACAAATTATGGTAAGAAAGCAATTACAAATAAAGTATTTTTAATCTGTTTACGCGAATCACATTTTGTCAGGTATTAATTTGGCGCCGACTTCAAAAATTTGTTTAAAACTTGCTTGATTTATTATTTCTTTTGTCAGTGTAAGCTCTCTGCTGTCAATTTAGGGCGGTTTTAAATTTAAACCATGTTAGTGAATCCAGCTGTAAGTGTTGAATTTCATTGTATTCTAAAACATTTCACTATGATGTTGTACCTAGTAAAAAAATTTAAAAACCGTGAATAATAAGTTATAGATAAGTAGTTCTAACCAAAAGCCCGTACGAATTAAGGTATAAAATATATCAACAAAGGTTAATAAACAACTATGCAATTTTTACAAGGAAAGTTTCGAATTTACAACTGGGAAATATTTTTTGAATAGAATAGTAATAGAATAAAATAAGTTTTTCTAACAGTTTAAATCTCAAAGGCATAAAATAAAAGAAGAAACAACTGCTAATATATATATACATATATATATATATATATATATATATATATATATATATATATATATATATATATATATATATATATATATAGGGTTACTGGTAATTCAATACATTCCTTTAGGGATCTGATAATACAAGTAGTAAGGAGTAAATTTGACCCTAATATGTATTATAAAGGGTGTTTTTTATAGAGGTATAAAATTTTAAGTTGGCAACACTTTTTTAACTGGCGGCCATTTTGTCAGCTGTCAAATAATTTACATTTAGTTTGGTTTGGCATTTCAACATGAATAGACTGACGCCTGAACAACGCTTCCAAATTGTGCAAATTTATTTTGAAAATCATGGTTCTGTTCGAAATACGTATCCCGCACTACGTCCATTTTACGGCCAACATAATCGTCAATCAGAGCAATTAATTCGATTAACTATGGAACGTTTTCGCACCACGTTTACTCTAAAAGATAATACGCATCCACAGAGACGTCGTACAGGTCGTACAGAAGAAGTCATTGCTGCTGTAGAGCGTAGCGTAGAGGAAGTCCCGAATCAGTCTATCCGCCATCGTGTACAAGAATTGGATATGTGTCCATTCACTTTATGGAAGATTTTGCGGAAAGATCTTGGTTTGCGTGCTTACAAAATCCAACTCGTGCAAGAATTGAAGCCACACGATCACCTAGCAAGGCGTAGATTCGGTGAATGGGCCCAAAACAAGATTGCCGTTGATCTCGATTTTCATAAGCTAATTTTATTTAGCGATGAAGCTCACTTTTGTTTGAATGAATACGTCAATAAACAAAACTGCCGTATTTGGAGCGATGATAATCCTCAAGTGTATGTTGAGACACCGTTACATCTAGAAAAACTGACTGTTTGGTGTGCTTTATGGTCTGGTGGAATCATTGGTCCGTACTTCTTTAAAAACGATGCTGGTCAGAACGTTACAGTCAATAGTGACCGCTATAGAGCCATGATTACTGACTTTTTCGTTCATCAATTGAACAACCATGATGTGCAGGAGCTGTGGTTTCAACAAGATGGCGCAACCTGTCCCACAGCTCGTGCCACAATTGATTTATTGAAGGAAATGTTTGGTAACCGCATAGATTCACGTTTCGGACCCGTGAATTGGCCTCCAAGATCGTGCGACTTAACGCCGCTAGACTATTTTCTGTGGGATATGTGAAGTCGCTAGTCTACGCCGATAAGCCCGAAACGATTGATCACTTGGAGGACAACATTCGCCGCGTTATTGCCGATATACGGCCACAAATGTTGGAAAAAGTCATAGAAAATTGGACCTCCAGATTAGACTACGTCTGAGCCAGCCGTGGAGGTCATATGCCAGAAGTCATATTTAATTTATAATGCCAGAAGGTTATTTTTCGAATAAAGCAAATTTCATATCAATTTAAAAAATTCATTTTTGTTTTATTCCATTTAAAAGTTCTATACCTCTATAAAAAACACCCTTTACAAAACGCAACAGTTTTTGATATATTTCGATTTTTAATTTTTCTTCAAAAAGTAAGTTTTTCATAAAATTTTTCACAGATTTTTTTGCTCCATTTTACAGATCATAGTATTGGTCAAGTATTCCAACAAAATAGTTATACAAACTTAAATTACATATTTGAAAAATTTCAATTTTAGAGATTACAACTGAAAATATCTCAAAACCTATTGCGTTTTGTATAATGCATATTAGGGTTAAGTATTACTTACTCTATATTATCAGATCCCCAAAAAAATGTATCGAATTACTCGAATATATATATATATATATACATATATATATATATACATATATATATATATATATATATATATAATATATATATATATATATATATATATAAATATATATATATATATATATATATATATATATATATATAAATATATATATATATATATATATATATATATATATATATATATATATATATATATATATTTATTTTCTTGATTCTTGAACCATGGATTATATCATTTTTCTTAATTTTGTATTTTCTTGGGTTTAGGTTCTATAATTAATAAAACACAAAACGATTGACGTTTCGCCCTTTATTCAAGGCATTTTCAAAATTTTTTCCTAAAAAAATATATAATTAAAATACATCAAATAAAAAACATATTTTACCATTTTGGAAAACAAACAAGACACTTAAAAACAGTAGTCAAAAACTTTAAAATATTTTAAAAATATTTAATTTTACCAGTACATACCTTGACATTTTGCTGTTCTGTTTCTAAATAAACTTTAAATTTTCATCGTTTACTGAGGATACGTGGAATGCGAATGTGTTTTATTTTTTTAATATTTTTTATATTTTACAATGTATAAAAAAACAAATAAGGTATATGTTTGGTTTTATGTTTAAGAGGATATTCTATTTTTGATTCTTATTTGACTGGATCGAATACTTAATAGCTTTGTTTAAATTAGGTTTGCGTAAATGTGGCTCAAATTTCCCATATCTGTTCTGTCGTTAACAGTGTTTTTATCTTTTTTAATTTCAATCATTTCCTTTATCTGTAATTTTTGGTAATTCATATCTTTGTTTTTTATATCTTTGTATACAAACATACCAAATCAACTTGTCCACACTATTTTAGCACAAAAATGGGAAATTTAAAAAAAACATACAACGCTATCAAAAAATAATTTTATGGATGCTGTTGACCTCGTTCTTAATACAAATTATTTTCAGTACGAAAATACCTTTTACAAACAACTCGATGGATGTGCTATGGGATCACCAATTTCATCTACCATTGCTCAGCTAGTAATGGAATATTTAGAGGAAAAAGTCTTAGAAAAATTAAATTTTAATATAATATTTTTCAAACGTTTTGTCGATGATTGCATAGCAGCCGTACCACAAAATAAAATAAATGAAATTCTCCAAGAGTTTAGCAGTTTCAACGAAAAATTACAGTTCACGTCCGAAACAGAGAATAATAATAAAATAAATTTTCTAGATATGACACTTATACGCAGAAAAAACAAAATTTTAACTGAATAGTACACCAAACCAACTTGGTCAGGTAGATATCTAAACTATTCCTCTAATCATTCAAAAACTCAAAAAAATAGCGTTATAATCGGTCTATCTGATCGTGCTATCTCCCTAACATCTCCAGAATTCCGACCAAAAATACTTCAAAAAGTAAAAGAGACACTAATAAATAATAATTTCAACGAAAAGACTATCACCAAAATAATTGATAAACGAACATATAAATTTTATAACAACGTAAAAACAAAAAACATAGAACATAAACAGCAGAAATATGTGGCATTACCTTACACTAGTGAGCTGTCAGAAAAAATAAAATACATTTTAAAAAAGCATGATATTATCGTATACCACAGGTCACATAATAAATTAAATACATTATTCACAAATTTAAAAAGTAAAACTCCTCTAATGAATAAATCAAATATAATATATTCGATCCCTTGCACAAATTGTCCCAAAAAATATATAGGCATGACGACCAATTACTGAAGAACAGATTAAATGGCCATAAATATACAAAAAACGCCTCAACAGCGTTAAACAAACACACACAAGACGAAAAACACACTTTTGATTATAACAGTACCATTATAAAAAACAAAGATATGAATTACCAAAAATTACAGATAAAGGATATGATTGAAATTAAAAAAGACAAAAACACTGTTAACGACAGAACAGATATGGGAAATTTGAGCCACATTTACGCAAACCTAATTTAAACAAAACTATTAAGTATTCGATCCAGTCAAATAAGAATCAAAAATAGAATATCCTCTTAAACATAAAACCAAACATATACCTTATTTGTTTTTTTATACATTGTAAAATATAAAAAATATTAAAAAAATAAAACACATTCGCATTCCACGTATCCTCAGTAAACGATGAAAATTTAAAGTTTATTTAGAAACAGAACAGCAAAATGTCAAGGTATGTACTGGTAAAATTAAATATTTTTAAAATGTTTTAAAGTTTTTGACTACTGTTTTTAAGTGTCTTGTTTGTTTTCCAAAATGGTAAAATATGTTTTTTATTTGATGTATTTTAATTATATATTTTTTTAGGAAAAAATTTTGAAAATGCCTTGAATAAAGGGCGAAACGTCAATCGTTTTGTGTTTTATTAATTATAGAACCTAAACCCAAGAAAATACAAAATTAAGAAAAATGATATATATATATATATATATATATATATATATATATATATATATATATATATATATATATATATATATATACTCGTACTAGTACAATTCCTGACAAGTCACAAGACATGGTAGCATTTCTAGCAAAATTACTGGCTGAGTTAATAATTATTCCTGTTAAATGTCAGCGGTTTCTGACAAATCGACTGCCCTACCAGATTTCTTCCGTTCAAAGTAATTGGGCACCCACTTGAAGTGATTTTCTTGAAAAAATCCGATCACAGTCTTGTAATGGAAATAAGGTATATTAATAAGATCTGTGATACCAGCCAAGAATCTACGAATTTTCCCGCAGAATTAATATATCGTCTGAATTAGTGCCCGTTGTGTAGTCGGTAAATCAAGTGAAAATATTTTTATTTCTATTTGGAAAATTGTTGGTAAATAGTTGTAGTTTCTAGTTTGCATTATTTAAATCAATATAACCTGCTAATCGATACATCAACTGGTAAATAAAGTACCCGGCCAATAAAATAAAAGTATGAACTTTGGATTATCTAAATTGTTATGTTATTTTCAGTATATAAAAAATTTATAATAATATTTATCAATAAAAAAAAACTATTTAAATCCTTTTTTGGTTTAGATTAATTATAAACTTCACAGATTGCATGACAATTTTTAACACCTAAGGGCTAATTCTGTTCTTCAGGGAGGGCGACCTCTAGTTTAAAGATTTTAGCTAATTAAGTAGGACCGATAAATTAGCAAAAATGACGGTCTTAATGCAACATTAAAAATTATATCCATATAATATAAATAATTCCTGAAAAATATAAAACTCTCCGTTGCTGGCACTCTTAACTATGTATCTTAACTCGTACAAGTTGTTGAGAGTTCTTACAATATTTTCTATTTTCTTCAATATAATGGTAGTTTTCAAAAAATATTTTCGAGTTGTAGACTCGAAGCTTTCCTTGTGAAAATTACATATTTCTTTATTAACCCACTCTTCGTTACTGACATATTTGATATCTTAACTCGTATGGGCTTTTGGTTGGTTCTCTATAACTTATGCTTCACGGTTTTTAATTTTTGCACTAAATACATAAGAATACCACTTGAATTGGGTACTTAATCTTCCAAATGTTTTGTCTAATTTGTTGTTCAGAAGTTCCCTTCTAGTTAGTTAGTTAGTTAATTTAAGGGTTAAAGGCGCGTCAGTATCTCAGAACATTTAGCGCCTTCTGTAGAAATTGTTGGGAACATTTAAACTTTACTGTAAAGATCAGTATGCCTCAAGAAACAAAGTAAGCGTTTGGCGTTAGTCAGATCAAAGACATAACTGTCGCAAAATTATTAGAGGTTAGATACCTCTCTATAGCATTTCTGTATGAGGGACAGTCAGATATTATGTATTTTATAGATAGAGGGGAACGACAAGACGGACATTGAGGGGAATCCTCGTTTTTAAGAAGAAAAGAATGAGTCATTCTGCAATGTTCAATAGCGACTCTCTTCCATATGACATTTTCCCTTCTGGACAGTTGGGGAAAGTGATATGTCTCTGAGAAATTTCTCTTAATGTGGAAGAGTTTACTGGAGTTTTCTAGAGATTCCCAACGAACCTGCACAATGTTGCGAATAATGTTATTGATGTGTCTATTGAGTTCTTTGGGGTTGAGTAAAGGGAAGAAAGGGGTGCCTTCAAGGATCGCAGATTTTGCTTGAGTGCCTGCTAATTCATTCCCTTCTATGCCGACGTGGCTCGGGGCCCACATGAAAGCTATGCACAGATTACGTTGGGATCCCATTTTAAGGAGGTCGAGAATTTTATTCATGAGAGGCTGGGATGTGTTAATGGCTTGGATCGATCTCAGGCAGCTGAGGGAATCAGAAATGATTAGATGATTGGGGGTGGAGGAGTGCTTAATTATTTCTCTGATGCATTGCTTGATGGCAAACAACTTAGCTAAAAAATGGATGAAAGGGGATTTAACTTTGTTTTGTTGCATGAAAAGCTGGTTACGGCAGCTGAGCCTACCCCTTGATCCGATTTGGAACCATCAGTAAACGATAGTTTGAAAGATTTGAACTTAGAGTTAATTAGGCTAAGGAAGTGTTGTTTGATGATGGAAGGTAAAGTATTATTCTTATCATACTGCAGAAGATCAAAATTGATTTCAAAAGGGGGAAGATCCCAGGGGGAGAAGATCTGGGGGAGGATGGGGGTGGTATTGGGAATGGATATGTTATGGGAGGCTATAAACGCAAAAGCTCTATCATTGGCACCCAATGTGATATTTGAGACAACCGGGAAATCAGAAGGATTAAGGATTTTATCATAATCCAAAAGGAATGGTCTAGATTCCCTTCTAAAATTCGTTGCTGGTAGAAACGTTTCTGAAAAACATCTCTAACTTCACACAGGTGTCAGTTCATTGACAAGGAGATATAAAGTTTTTCCGTAATTTTTGTAATGAATTACCTTAACAAATCCACTTACCATCACGGGAAGTACTACTTAGAATCGCATTTAGACATAGAAAAATATAAAATTTTTAGATATTGCATCTGCCATATTGAATTGTTTTTAAAACATCTGTTAACTTGTTGTTTATACTCTCAGAAACCCCGCCAGTGCCAATTTTAAACGAAACTTTGAGATAATAAATTTTTAGTCCGATTTATTGGATCTGCTATATTGGATTTTTTAAAAATAATTTTAAATTCGTAATCTAAACCCTTAAAAACCCTTTTAAACCAATTTTATACAAAATCGAGAAATGTAAAATTTTTTATCCATTATATTGAGTCCGCTATATTGAATATTTTATAAATAATTTGATATGTTATGTACAACCCTAAAAACTCTCCTAAACCAATTTTGAAGACAAGTGGACAAAAATTTTTTTTTTTTTGTTTCTTCAAATAATATTAATATCTTGGATTTTTTCACTGAAACAATTTCGGGCAAAATAATATGGGACGATGGCAGCAACTTTCCGAATATAATGCAAGAAATTTCATTCAAATCGGCGCCGCCCTTCCGGAGTAATAAACGTACATACATAAAAAAAACCGTTTCATACTCCCTTCAGGAAAACATTCACTCATCCCAAATACACTCGAATATCAAAAGGAAGGAACTTTTCAGAGGATCTCGGGTGTCCTTTGTATTTCTCATAAGCCTCTAGAAATTTCGAGCGGTCCTAAGCTTTTGCAAAGCTTTTTACAGGTAGTCGCTAAGGTCCAAACCATTAATATTAACAGAAGACCTTTCGGTACCACGCCGGTTATCAATAACATTATGGGGATCGTCCGGACACTATTCAGTCCCCACTGCCTGCGTATTTTTACCTCCAGGGTCTAGTCTTTTAGGTACAACCGTATGATCCGTAAGCAAAGTTCGATACCAGTACAGCCTAAACTGATTTTTCTCTAACATATGGGTTAGTTTTCGATATACTGTATGTCACAGGTGTCTATCCATTGTCTTGGTCACAAGAATATCTAAAAACGAAAGGATTGATTTCCTCAAGTTTCAGGGTGATATGTATCTTTGGGTGAATAGAATTAAGAAACTCATGGAAGCAGTTGAGTTGTTGTTTGACATAGGGCCATATCACTAATACATCATCCACATAACGACACCAGAGTTTGAGTTTCAGATTGGATTCTTAAGGAGCTTTTTCTAAATCGATCGTAAATAGCACAGCTAAAGATAGTAATGAACCCATGGCAGCGCCGTCTGTATATGTGGCCATCAAACAAGAGATATGCGTTCTTAAGGCAATATCTTGGTGATATCCATAATGTTAGTTGAAAAATTCTGTCTTTGGGCGATATGGTTCAGTGCTGAGTTGATTCGCTTGTCAATAGAAATTGAAAATAACGGCATTTTGAATAAAAGAGACACAACACATCACCAACAGCACTTAAAAAGGAGATGAAGCCAACACCAATTAATTAATTAATCACAACCAGATATATATATATATATATATATATATATATATATATATATATAATATATATATATATATATAGTATTAATTTTTCTTGAATCATTAAATATATTTTTAGTTGGTTATTTTCTTGGGAATATGGTTCATTTTTATATTGAAACTACATATATATAGTAGTCATACTTATTGTATATTTATACTTTTATTTCTCAGGACGTTTTGATTTTTTCGAATCTTTTTCAACTGAGGGTTTCGGCGGATGCATTAAGAAGAGAGATTTTTGTTTTAAACAAAAATTAATTACATCACAAACCCATTATAATCACTCACTCTTTTGTATATTCACTTGTCAAGTCAAGGCAGTTATAGGGTTAAAAATGTAGTGTCCATTCTTCGAACTGGACTTTTAAAAATACTTTTGAAAAGTGAATATACAATTGGTTTGTGATGTAATTAATTTTTGTTTAAAACAAAAATCTCTGTTCTTAATGCATCCGCCGAAATCCTCAGTTGAAAAAGATTCGAAAGAACCGAAACGTATGACTATTGTATATATGTAGTTTAAATATAAAAATGAACCATATTCCCAAGAAAATAACCAACTAAATATATATATATATATATATATATATATATATATATATATATATATATATATATATATATATATATATATATATATATATATATATATATATTTTGGTGTCTAAAGTAATCCGAAACGTATGACTATTGTATATATGTAGTTTAAATATAAAAATGAACCATATTCCCAAGAAAATAACCAACTAAATATATATATATATATATATATATATATATATATATATATATATATATATATATATATACATATATATATATATATATATATATATATATATATATATATATATATATATACATATATATATATATATATATATATATATATATATATATATATATATATATATGAAGTAGGATAAATTGCGTTTTATAACAATTTATTCTAACTGTGCAACCTCTAACACAGAAAGGATATGATGGAGAGAAGTTTGCATTTACTGTTCGCATTTTACTTCATCCATACGCGGAGCTGCATATAGTTGTATGTTTGCTGAATGTGATTTCAGCACTACAACGGCATAATGTGGATATATCCACTGCTATTGCATCTCACACGGAGGAATCCGTGAAATCCGCATTAACATATATACGCCATCCGGCGGGAGGCCGGAGAAGCCGCGTTCAGTATGTGCATGCTTCCTTCCGATCTGTCCTTTGCACAGTCAGGTGCATGTCGGTACCCTGATGAGTCTAGTAGAGACGAAACATGTACCTCTGCCGTATCACTGTGGCGGGGAGGGTAAGTTTTGACTTTCTTCTCGGTATGGTGGTACAGGTAGGCCATCATCTCGATGGTGGTGGAATAGGATAAATTGCGTTTTATAACAATTTATTCTAACTGTGCAACCTCTAACACAGAAAGGATATGATGGAGAGAAGTTTGCATTTACTGTTCGCATTTTACTTCATCCATACGCGGAGCTGCATATAGTTGTATGTTTGCTGAATGTGATTTCAGCACTACAACGGCATAATGTGGATATATCCACTGCTATTGCATCTCACACGGAGGAATCCGTGAAATCCGCATTAACATATATATATATATATATATATATATATATATATATATATATATATATATATATATATATATATATATATATATATATATATATATATATATATATATTTTGGTGTCTAAAGTAATCTATTTTTAACTTTTTCTATAAAAAAATTATACAAGATTTAAACAATTACTAATTAGGTATCTAAAAAAATAGATCCGATCTCATTATAGTCAGAACTAATTTGTGTGTCTGGTTGTTTATAACTGGTTTGTCCTTATTTGAATTCGGTGAAAAAGATAACCTGACTGTTTTCAAACACCCAGACCATGAGCGTTAAAGTTAGTTGGTGCGACCAGCCTCGCAGAGTGCTTTCACCTAGTGTGGGTTTAGTATTAACAAAAATATTGTTCGTATTTTTATATAATACGTGTTTAATAAAATACACACACAGTGATTTTTCATGATACCAACTCCTAGTTAATTATCTGGTAAGACTATTATTATAGAGTTATATACAAAAACAATTTTGGTAAAAATTCTAGACAAAATGGGCATGCTTAAATTTCCGAGTTATAAAAGGCTGAATGAGGCTGTATTTGGGCTGGGGAGGTCTTTTAATATTTATTTTGTACTAGATGTAAATACTTTTGTGATATTAAAGGTAATAAAAAATTATTAATACACAGTATCTCTGCCATTTCCACAAACCAATTTGGTTGTTTATTTGGCTGTTTATTTAATTATTTTAATGATTTTTTCAGTTTATTGTAAAATTAGAAACACAACCAAAATTGGTATAGGGTTTTTTTGAGGGTGTGGATTTTAGAGGGTATACTGGGAGATTTCTGAGAGTAAAAATAACAAATTTAAAATTGTTTTAAAAGATTTCAATTTGGCAGTCGAAAATATTCGGAATATGTTCAAAATTGGAACTGGAGATTTTCGAGAGTGTAAATTAAGATTAGAATACGAGTTTAAAATTATTTTTTTGAACTTCAACATGGCGGATTCAATATAGTGGGTTGAAAATTTTACGTTTTTCATAATTTTCCAAAATTGGCATTAGGTGTTTTTCGGAAACGTAGGTTACAAAATCTGAATTTAATTTTTTTCAATTTAGTACGACATAAAATATAAGGGACTATAAATTTTACATTTTTCCGATTTTGTAAAAATTGATATTGGGAATTCTTGGGGAATTTGTTACGGATCTTAAATTAATTTCTTCAACCACAATATTCACGGTAAAATATGTCGAACTAAACAAAAATACTCAAGTTTTTTGAATATCGGTGTTGGAGGATTTTGGGGGCCTGGATTAGAAATCTAAAACTAATTTTTTACTACAGCAGATTAAATATTTGTTTCGTACAATTTCATTCAAAACTGATATTGGGAAACTTCTTAGAATGAAAGCATTTGTTATTGTTCAATTTAGTTTGGTCTAGAAGTTTGGTTCTATCACCAATTTACATATAAAAATATTTTGTGGCACTAAGTTAATAAGTTAAAATATTTTTCCAGAAATATAGTTCATGTTTTAAAGTATTGCTGTTATGGGATCCATGGTATTATTCGTTATTGAGCTCCTTTCATTGTTCTTCAGCATTTTCTGGGCAGTGTATGAATATTTTCAGTATTTATATCGATATTGGGAAAAGAAAGGAGTACCTTTTTTAGAGCCATCATTTCCCAAAGGTAAGAAATATCCTTAAAAATTCGGATCATAAATAAATTGAATGTCATATTTTTTTGTAAAACGTTTTATAATAATTTAAAGGAAAGTTTACATTTTACAAGCGGCCAAGAAATGCTTCTACAAACATGAGGCAAATTGCCGACCTTTTGTAATCAGTTCATGTTTCTTTTTCCATACTTGTGTAAAAATAATTTTATTCTAATCCTAAATGTCACACTGTCAACAAAATATGACTGATTTATTGTAACAGAAACTCTAGTATACTGTTTCAAAAAATTTTGGTACACTGAATCCGAATCTGGTATCAGACTTGCTCCATCAAGTCAGATTTTTGAGATATCCTAACCTAAAAGTGCAAAAAGCACTCTTTTTGAACATATTTGAGGTTATGTAAAATCACAAGGTAATTTTTTCACAAAACTAGTAAAAGCACCTCAAGGTATGGTCGTTTCTCTTTAAAATTAGTTTTCAAATATTTAGATATCTTTTTTTTTGTGTCTCACCAATGTACTCGAAGGCAAGCCAAAAACATAATAAAAACTGAATTAAATCCCAGATTTATAATAAAAACTACTTCTTTGAATGTACTTTTCTAAATTCTGTTATTCTGATAAGAATGCTTAATTCTAAGAGTTGCTGACTGCAATTCCACTGTCGAATTTTGAAAATTCCAAATGGCATAAATGTAAAAATTTATCCGCCATATTGGATCCGGTATTTTTAAAATTTGACGATGGATTTATAATCAGCGTCCCCTAAAATACTTATATTTTCAATAAAATAACAGAATTAAAAGAAGCACACTCAAAGAGATAGCTTGTACTCTGTTTTTAACTTGCATTAGAGTAGATCGGTGAGACACAAACTTCAAATTAGCATATCTCGGTAAAAAAAAAGAAATCTAGACATTTCAAAATTGATTTTAAAGAGAAAGGATCATACTTTCAGATACTCCAACTAATTTTGTGAAAAAAGTTACTTTGTAATTTTACGTAACCTCAAATATGGCGGAAAACAGTGTTTTTTTAAACTTATAGTTTAGGATATTTCAAAAACCTGACATGGTTCGACATAGTTTTATGAGTGCTGTTTAATGTGATTCTAATGTCTTTGCGAAAGTACTCATTAAATTAGATTAAGGGCTATCACCACTGTAGCAACCGAAAAAGAGACCTAACTTAGAACATTTATTTTGGAAGTGTGGAAAAAAGTATGAAATTTCTTTTTAGAGAGTTTATTAAGCACGTACTGATGTATAAAAAAAATGTTTTATTATCATTTTGATACAAAATGGAGGCGACAGAGCCTTTTTATAAACTACTTCACCGGAAGATAAATTTCTCATAAAGCATGAGACCTGGAACAAAAAGGAAAAAAAATTATAATCTATATATTATTGGCTACGGAAGTACGTAGGCTTTTTTTACAATCCAATTTTATAGAAATGATCCACTTTTGAACAAAATGAATTGATTTTTAGCCGAAAAATTGTTCATAAAAACAAAAATATACATTCAATCAAAAAAGACTACGTACTTCCATAAAGAATCTAATTGAAAATCTATTGTCAAAATTTCAAATTGATCCATACAACGGTATTCAAGAAGTCTAACTTACCCAATTTGAAAAATGGTTCCAAAAAAAAAACGCGTTTAAAGTTTCAGAAACACTTAAATCCTTGAAATTTTGTTTTACCTCTAACCGGCGATATCTGCACCATGCATTGGACCACTCAGATTGATAATTGCCTGCTCCTCTTCCCTCTTGGATGATTTTTAGGGATCATCGGGCCGTTTTTGCAACATCGATGAGTGATCTCCCAGAAAACTTTATGCAGCGAGCGTCCTTTTCCACGCAGAAATTAAAGCAGTTCGGTCAATTTTCATGCCCAAATTCTGCATGAGCCTCATAGTACTTCATAAGCCATCATTATAGATACCTATAGCAATATATACTGAGGTTTCAAACACGCCTTTGCTACTGGAAATCGATTTCGAAGCCATTGACCAGACAGTCGTATTGAAACTCATTGTTATTTTGCGTAAAACCGTCTATGCATCGAGTAAGCAGATCGTCATTGCTTAGCTATTAATAAACTAGAGAAATTACTTTAAAAACTTCGTCTAAAAAAAAAGGTGCGTATAAATATGACGAGTCGAGCTCGAGTCGAGTATGCCTCGAGCTTCCAACGAGACTCTTTTGAAATTTTGCCGATTTCTATTGTTATTGAGGGCCATCGTCGGCAAATTTGAAAAGAGGTAATAAATGCAGTTGGGTCACAAGAAGTTAATTTTTTTATAGTTCTATTGTTTTCGAGTAGCTCGACTGATACTGGCAGCGATCCATTTTCTGTCGGTTTTTTGGTGCGAACTCAAAGGGATTTTTTAATCTAGTGAGACGGATTTATGACACGCTTTTTCGAAAAAATTTACTTTGCAGTGAGACTGAAGACACGAGATTTTCTTATTTTTTTTGTTAATGAAATGAAATTTATTTATCACTTGGCATTAATTGATTAAAAGTTGTTCATAAGTGAATATGGAGTGATGGGAAGAAAATAGAGGAACCTGAAAATAATTCCAAAATTTGTGAGTTATGGACAAAAATTTTAGAGAAGAAAAGAAGTAAATGTGTGA
Source organism: Diaprepes abbreviatus (assembly GCA_034092305.1). Lineage (NCBI taxonomy): Eukaryota > Metazoa > Arthropoda > Insecta > Coleoptera > Curculionidae > Diaprepes > Diaprepes abbreviatus. Next base: position 25,622,357 of record JASJET010000121.1, read on the forward strand.
AATGAAATTGCGTCAGAAAATTCGCAGAGACCAGCGAGAAGAAAATTTCGAGTGCGTCGGCCATATGGAAATGGGCCGCTGATAATATATTTTTCTTTTGGAAATGACCGGATAACGCAAGGGGTAGATATTGTGTGTGTCTTAAGTATGTATTTGAGGAAAGAGTTGTATACTTAAAAGATAATTAGATTTAGAAGTATACATCTCAATTGGGCAATTAACAGTAATGACATTTTTAGGTATACTTCAGATGTGTATAAATATAAGGCCTTGCTATGTTATTGTCTTACAACTTTCAGTGCTAGCTATCGAAAATTTCTACTTTTACTCCAAAACTTAGCGAATCTACAACTTATAGGTGAATTAAGGAAAAGAAAAGTGAAACTGTGAGCTAGCCTGAACCGTACCCTAGAAGAAAAAATTATACGAATGCTTCAAAAACATAGTAAGAAGACACGTTCACGAATTAGAAAGTTTTTAGTTAGATAATAAAAAGGAAGTCTCGATAAAGTTTTGAAAGTTTTGAAACAAGAGTAGACCAATCTGTAAAAATAAATTTCTCGTAGGGAAAGTGAAAATAATGGTGATACAGAGGAAATACTTTTAGAGAAAACGGTATTTGCGGAAAATTAGAAAATACCACAGGGAAGGCATCTGGATGTAATCTGTCTCAGTACAGGACACATAGTACAAAAAATGTATGAAGATAAGAATATAGCAATTTTTCGAGAAGCATTCTTAGAAAGGTTATCGACAGATTTAAAACCCTTATCCGCTCAGGGCCACAAACTTATTACAACTCATATGGGCGGGAATTTATAGGAGTTTTGCAGCAGTTTGAACCGAAATCTACCAAAGATTAACGTCAATAAATGACGCCGGATATCTTTCAAAGATATTTTTATCAAATGATACAATTGATTCCGGAGAGGTCAGTTGTAGATTTGGATAACGCCAGTTATCATTCTAGACTGGTGGAAAAGTTGCCAATAACATAGTTGAAAAAGCGATATTACAAATTGGTTATTAAAAAAACATATTTCCTTTATGAAAGGTTTACTAGAGAAGGAACTTGTAAAAATTGCAAAGGAGAAAGAAAGACAATTTAAGAAACATGTGATAGACGAATGGGCTGAAGAACATGAAAATGTTGTGCTTCGAACACATTAATTAAAATCCATTAAACTTATATGGGCACAACTAATTCGTAACTTGGGATAACCCAAAATGTAAACTATAAGGAATACGTTAATTTCCTAATACATTAAAAAAATTATCAGCGAGGACTGGTGAAACGGCATTAACTATGTTATTAAAGAAAAACTTAATTGAAGTTCGCATCGATGCAGCCACACTCGCCGCGACAATCATCGCCAAACAAACTAGTAAACAAACTGGTTAAATTTCGCTTTTTTACTTTGAAATATTAAAGATAATTAAAAAATAACACTCCTGAAAAAAGTAAGTTCTTTTTAGCAACCTGAAACCGCCATATTGAACCGTGAACAGATTACTGACGACCTACGTATAAGCTAATTTCGAGATTACTTAAGTAATATTTCGAAAATAGGAAAAACTACCTCTTATTTATTTCGGAATATATTGATATAAGGAAAATATGATAATAAAAAAAATTTCAGCCAATTTGACAGCATGAGGTATTGTAATATTGGCCAGTGAACGGGAAAATACAAACTCATGTAAAGGCTGATTTCCAAGATTTATTAATAGATCTTGTAAAAGTACAACAAAAAGGTATCTTTTTTATTTTTAAATATAGGAGATAATATGTAAATAAAGTCACTTAAAAAATTAGATTTATTTCTAATGTCTCGCCACCACACTTATGTTGAACCCTACATAAGCTGATTTCGGGATTCATTATTAAATATTTGGAAAATAAGAAAAAATTAACTACATTTCATTTCGGAATATAAAGAAAATAATCAAAACTTAAATATTTTTTTTACCCTTTATTGGTTTACACCGTCCAGACGCCAGAAATCCCTTTTAGCGCCGGGCGTCGAAGAAGGGTTCGAACCGACAAAGATCAGTTCGTTGGAAGCTCGTCACGCGCTCGACTCGCCATATTTATACGCACCTTAAACATAGATGGTTTGTGTATAATCTAATCTCCAGTAGCCTGAGTTCTGCCACGAGCACCATGAGTCTTCGCCGCACAAGTATTTTTCGTGTTTCGGTTTTTCGTCTGTCAATAATTTGTGGTCTAGCGTTGCATAGATTTCATTACTCATTGTTTATTCAGAATTGTAATTTCTACTTATTGTTAGACCATAATATATTGACTTGTCTTTTCCTCCAAGGCTTTTAGTTTGTTTTACAATTTTAAATATTTGCCAGTATACCATCCAATGAGCGAGACGAATCCGTAAAGGGACGAAAATTCACATTTTTTCCACAAACCATCACCAAATGTAGAAATGCCATTTGTATTGCTTTTCTCATCACTGTTTCCTTCCCTTCTTGAACTACAGTTTTCATACTGAGCTAACAAACCACCTCTGGGGCCCTATCCTCGAACTGGGGAACGTGAAATGAACGGTGAAAAGGTGGCGAACGCGTATTCTTGAAACGTTCATCGCTCATATCCTCGTTCGCCCGGTGAAAGGCAAGCAAAGGGTGAAATATGCACAAATGAAATATCAGCCGCTAAATGATATATTTAACGCACGAATTTCAAAAAATAAAATAGTATTAAAAATTTTTATTTTATTTTTGGTTCTTCAAAATAATTCGTCATTAAAAAAAATAATATGTTGACGAACCGTTTCTTTAACACGTTTTATTTTTTGAATAAACAGTTGAAACGTTAATTAGGTGGTACCCCGATATTTTTAATATTTTCAAATTTTTTAATAAAATATCCTTGGAAAGTTGAATATGTCTCACAAATATTAAGTAAATTTGAGATTACAGACATATAAAATTATTACAGGAGATTCTGTTCATAACTCAATTGTATGAGCGTGCTATTTAATAATGTTTTTCTAAGGCCAGTTCTGCTTATGGATTTAACATAAATACTTGTGTCCATAACAGCCGAGTATCTTAGTTTTAAACAGTTAAATCTAACATAATTCTTTTCACGGCGCAACTTATAATAAATTTGAGAAATCACAATTTGTAAGCTATCTGAAACTTTTATTTAAATAAGTAACAAATTTTATATTTAAATTATGTTAACTACAGCACTTAACTTCATTAGACTGTGTTAAACACTCTACTACACTATAATTAAATAAATATTATGATTATAATTTATCGGGACATATAAATATGAACCCTACAGACCAACGAATGAGGTCCTTCAACATAAAAACCTTATTTACGGTACATTTGATCTTCAAGTCTCTACAAACCTTTATAAAATAAAAAAATATATATATTAAAAGTTGAATGTGAGATCCGCCAGTATATTTAATGGACGGTTTCTGTCTGGCCTTTGGTTTCGGTCCCTGGTCATAAACAGTTTCTCTATCATTGTTTAAGTTTCAGGTTTTCTTTCAAATTTAGTTGTCAGGACAGAACATCTTGCAGTAAGAGGCTGGACATTTTGTGAATTCATACAATAAATAACTGATGGGATAGTTTCCGTAGTGGATTAGAATGATAGCTTTTAGTTATACTACGTAGAGTGGTAATTTCCACCGTTTCAAGGTTTATCAGTGCTGGCTTTCTGCAATTACTGTCAGTATATTACTTTGTATATATGATTGCAGTTTTTCTTGATATCCCTATTTCTTTATATATTAGAATCTTAAAGTACTTGGCTCTTTGTATGCATTTTTGTTTAACAGTTCTAGAGTATCAATATAAGATAAATTTAATCCAGGCAAAGTACAAATATTGTAATGACAATTAATAACTTCACAAAAATAACAACAACACTATATTTTTTTTTTACTTTTGACGATTAATTAAAAATACCAAAACTACTTTTTGTCTAAAATGGCAACAAAATATGCTACGGACATTTTCGGTCTGACAGCTCAATTCAATCTGTCATCCATTTTATTTTTTGAAAATTCTGGGGTTTTAGCACGTTCATATCTGGCAACATTGGCTTTTAAGAATACGGTTTTTACTGTCAAAAAGTTCACATCGCCATTCACATCACCTTTCACATCACACTTTCGAGGATAGAGGCCCTGCTTCAATAGCTATTCTCTCTACAAATATGTTATAATATGATTGAAAAATTGATCGTTTGAGATTGTTGCGTTTTCTAATCACGGGTATTGTGATTAGAGCCGCGAATTAAAATTAAAACTAAGGAAATAAAATATGATTCCTTTATAATTTTTAAAACAACTTTACAGGCACAACTTATGATTATGAGGTAACTCCTCTATAATTTCTTATTCTACGTTCACCAGATAAAAAAAAAGAGCCCTTCAACCTCATGGATCCAATTTATACTTTTCTTGTCTCCATTCGATCATAGGCGTGCTTAAAAAACTAGCGTTAGCTATAATAATCTTTGCTTATATCTATTTTATTAAAAGACCATTGGTCAAACAACCTAGTTGTAAAGTCTACCTGATATGCGACAAAAGGGCGCCATGAATAAAGTTCTATAGTTTTTATGAAAGAAGGTTTTATGATTTTATAGGTTTGGGACTTTCCCGGTAGGTTGGTTAACAAATGTATTTACTTAGGATATGCTTATCTAAGAATTTACTAACTATTGGGTTGCAATTATTGCATTGAACCATAGGCGTAACCTAAATATATTGTAATTATATATAGAAATAGTTGGGTTACAAAAAGATGCATGAACGCGCATGATTTATGCCATTCATTCCTACTCTTAGTAGCCGCATAGCAACAACAATTATATGATTAATATCGACTACATTTTCAAAAAATAAAAACTATGTCACATCAAGTTTGCATTTTTTGTACACAACAGCTTGCCAGTATGCAACAAACCTCTTTGATCTTTGCCGGTTCGAACCCTTCTTCGACGCCCGGTGCCATAAGAGATTTACAGCGTCTGTGCGGTGTAAACAATAAAGGGTAAAGAAAAGAAATATTTAAGTCCAACACATCACGCCAATTTTTCAAGAACGGTGAATTGTTTATGTTAAGATGTATACTTCTAAACCTAACTATCTTTAAGTATACGACCCCTCCTCAAATGCATACTTTCGTTTTATACAGTGGGGTTTTACCGTAAAAAAGTATATTAAACAAAAAACGAAAATATGGGCGATAATAGCGCACTATCTTGTTTAAAAAATATTCAAGATTAAAACTTCTAGCAAATTTATAGTTCCGATATATAAGGGCATAATACAGAAATTCCATTAAAATCTCTTCGTTACATTTTGAATATATATTTCAGCAGCCCATTTCAATATAGCAGACGCACTCGAAATTTTCTTCTCGCTGGTCTGTGCAAATTTTCTAACGCATTTTCATTTCGCACATCCACTTCTTTTCTTTTCTAAAATTTTTGTCCATAGCTGACAAATTTTGGAATTATTTGAAGGTCTCGTGTAAATTCAACATATTTTCTTCAGACCATTCCATATTCACTGATGAACAATTTTTAATCAATGCCAAGTGCTAAATAAATATCATTTCATTAACAAAAAGATAAGAAAATCTCGTGTTTTCAGTCTTGCTGTAAAGTAAATTTATTCCAAAGAACGTGTCATAAACCCATCCCACTAGATAAAAAAAAATCCTTTGAGTTCGCACCAAAAAATCCACTATAAAAAAATTGACTTCTTGTAACCCAACTGTATTTATTACCTCCTTTGAAATCTGCCTACGATGGCCCTCGATAACAAAACAAATCGGCAAAATTCAAAGGAGTCTCACTGTAAGTTCGATGCATACTTGTCACGCGCTCGTCTGGCGCTCGTCTCGCGCACCTTTATAGGTAAAAACAGTACAAAAGCGATTGTTTCAAGGGCACCGCGGGATGGATTCATCGTGCTCAGCGCGCGCTCCGAGGCGCTGCGGCAAAGTCGGGAATTGAACCTTTCAAATAATTTTTTCGCTATGAGACCAACTGGATATTGGTCTTAATGATCTTACAGTACTTTCTAAGCCTAAAAAATTGATTTGCCCAACTAGCTACAGTGGTCTTACCCCTTAACGTAGTTAAACTTTTAAGATACTTAATCATCATATTCACGTTAATTATTATTTATAACGTTATGTATTGAGAACGTTCTGAGTTATTTCAAATGCTTAATACTTATACGTATAATCATTGTAATTAGGAGGTGTGATGATAATGTTTTTGGTTTTAATTAATTAAAATAATTGTCAGATTACCCTTATTTATAAACATTCTCTGAAATATCAATTTCCTTATTAAACTAAATGTTTCCTAACTAGCAATACTAATCCTGGAATAAAAATGATCCATTTGGTTAGAAAATAATAATACAAGGGAAGGTGAAACAAGTTGTTTATGAGTGAATATTCAAAAGGGCACAATACATCACAAAACCCATTTTATCTCATATCTGGATTTATAAATGGATTATATTTAGGTTTTTTATTTTGGAAAGGAAAGAGGAATCTGGTGAGAAGAACAAATGAAAAATGGAGTTTGAACTTTCCGGAAGAATAAGATATGTAATTATTCTCAGAGGATGGAGCTTGCACGGTGAAGTTTAGGAACAGCCTACAATACCGAGATGTGCAACGTGCAAATTTGCCTAATTTTGTTCTGAAGAACGTTGGCACTTGCTTCATTAAAAAAGAATGAATAGTGTTTGAGATATTACAAAAAATGCATATTGTGAGGGAAACTTTAACGATAGTTTTACTCCATTTAAAAGATGAATTAGTACGTAAAATAACACACGTCCATATTGTTTTTTGATGTTCTACAACATATGACGAAATCAACAAATTAGCGAGGACATTTCGAATACCTTCGTTGTAATAATAAATATTGTTACTTTCAACTCAAATACATAAGTATTATTCCTTACTCCATGGTACCCTATCGGATATCTCCTTTCATTTCATGATGGGAAAAATTATTGTTTCCCTTAGTCTCGACTAATTACCGAAGGTCAATTATACACAGGATATTTTTTTCCATGAAAAATTAGATTCATTTAACATTAAATCTTAACTAGCTCTAAATCTTACTCCTTGTTCCCCTAGAGTCCATTTTTATTTAATAACTTTTTTAGCACTTTTAACTATTGTTCTATCTGTTATAATTTGTTACTGACGTGAAGTATTTTTTTTTATTTTTTTAGGAAATAATCCATTTTTTTTACCTAAATCATCTACGTTTGCTGGAGAAGCTAAATTATGGTACGATGAATTAAAGAAACAAGGACACAAATTTGGTGGTGTTTATTCTTTTTCTCGGCCTGTTTTGGTATTAGTTGATCCAGACTATATCAAAGATATATTGTCAAAGGTAAAATAAATATATATATATATATATATATATATATATATATATATATATATATATATATATATATATATATATATATACATATATATATATATATATATATATATATATATATATAAATATGTAGATAAGTTTTTGTCCGTGTAATTTAAAATAAAATAGAATAAAATATTGGCGAAGCGGACGTGAAAATTTGTCAATCTACATGATTCTCGTATTATATATATATATATATATATATATATATAATATATATATATATATATATATATACACCGAGTGTCAACGAATCTATTAGACAAGTCATAATTTCTAGAGTATTATGTGTATCAAAATGAGAATTGGTACAGGTAAATGTTTTGTGAAGAGGAGAGTTTTCGCATATTTTCCACTTTCCGATCACTTCCGGTTTCACCGGAAATGGCCCCGGTTTTGAATTCTTAAATAGAACATTTGTGTGTGTTTTAAAAACTTTTTACGTCTACTTCATTTTTTTAGAGCCACTTTTAAAATTGCATCTAGGTAGCCATGATCGGACGCAAACTAATCTAACGGCCTTAGGTGATGTCAAAAAAATACAATCGCAAAGTTTTAGTGACTAGTATTAAAGACAGGAATTAGATTAAAAATTTAACAAAATTAACAAAAAACTAACAAAATAAACTAATAACTGAGACGACGCACTTAAAATATTTGAAAGTACAGTAGCTGAATTTGTTAAAAAGTTTAGTGTAGTAAATGTTCAAAGTGCATTCCTTCTTTTTCACGACACATTTCAGCTCGTTCAATTGTTTCTCTCAACACGTTTTGTAGCATTTGGTGCGTTATACTTCTAAATGCCCGTAAAATTCTTTCTTCTAATATTTCAAGAGTAGCTGGGGCTGCTCCATAGTAAACCCTTTCTTTAACATATCCCCAGACAAAGAAATCGAGCACAGTAAGATCCGGTGAGCGGGCTGGCCACCGTACCGGACCATTGGTTGCAATAATTCGATTATTAAAATGCTCCATTAAATAATTAAGAACTTCTCTAGTATTGTGAGGCGGTGCTCCATCTTGTTGAAAGTAAATTCGCCGTAAAACTGCTAAAGGTATATCATTGAGATGATTTTCGATTTCATTTTGAAGAAAACCTAAGTATCTAACCCCTGTTAACTGACCTTGAAACAATATTGGCCCAATTATTCTGTTTCCAACGATACTAGCCCAGATATTAACGCCAAATCTTTCTTGAAAATTGCCCTCTCTCATTTCATGTTGATTTTGTTGGGCCCAGTACCGAGTATTTTACTTATTGAACATACCATTATTTGTAAATCGGGATTCGTCGGAAAATAAAATAAAATCGATAAAATTTGGGTTAACTCTATGATTTTGAAGCAGCCAATCACAAAACACTACCCGTCTATCGCCATCCTCAGTATACAAATGTTGATGTAACTTATATTTAAATGCTCGATATCCATACTTTTTCAGTATTTTTCTTGCTGATTCATAACTTATCTGCAGTTCTTGACTAATTTTTCTTAACGAAACTGTTTTATCAACCTCAACCATAGCAAGTACGTTAATCTCAGTCTCTTCATTTATGATAAACCTCTGTTCCGCCTCTTGATATCCTATTTGCCTCAAACGAGTCTCGACATACTGAAAATACTGATGGGCTGGATGTTGCCGATTCGGATATCTATGAGCATACAACTCGGCAGCATTCCTTGAATTTCTATGACACTCTCCAAATATTAATAACATATCCACTTTTTCACTTTGAGTATACATTATTTTAACGAAAATTTAAACTAAACTTAACGAAAATTAAGAAACTTTTACGTCTGTTCTTAGAGCATATGTCACTGTCATTATCTACTTAAGTGAGAGCTTTGTTTTCCAAAGAAGACTTGATAAAAACAGTTGCAAATTATTATGCATCATGGCTGTCCATGGCGCACTTGTCATAAGTAAATAAATTATCCAGTATTTTGCTTAATAATATTTAATTTCTGTTCTTATGTCTAATCCAATCGCAAATAAATTAGTACCGTTAGATTCGTCAAAGAATGCTTTTTTCGAAAAGTAGTTGTCAAAAAGGGGTTGCCATTTGAAAATTAATAGTTAGAAATGAAAACGTAATTTTGTCAACTTGTCTAATTCCTGTCTTTCATACTAGTAACTAAAACTTTCCGATTGTATTTTTTTGACATCACCTAAGGCCCTTAGATTAGTCTGCGTCTGATCACGGCCACCTAGATGCAATTTTAAAAGTGGCTCTAAAAAAATGAAGTAGACGTAAAAAGTTTTTAAAATGTCACATTCTGATCTAGAATTGTCTCAGAAATCCAAAAATGTTAAAATATACAGGGTATTCCATTTAAAAATTCAAAACCGGGACCATTTCCGGTATATATATATATATATATATATATATATATATATATATATATATATATATATATATATATATTAATTAACTTAACGACTACATAAGTAAGAATATGTCAGTGATAATTAGATTTTTTTTTAAACAATGTAAAATCCTTCCTAATCAGTGGACCACACAGTGTTTGGAATGTACGGGCAAAGTGGAGAAAAATAAAAACTACTCAAAATAATCAAGTTTATGGGTTAGTTTTATTAGTTTTTGCCTTTTGAAATTAGATTTATAGGAAAAAAAAAATCTTAAAAACCTACATATTAACATTATCATTTAGTTAGGTTTACAGATGATATAGCGGAAACTATCAACTTGTAAATTTTATAGTCAAAAACAAAAATTAGTGGGGTTAGTTCAATATTATTCTTTATGCAGTACTTAAGCTTTATAGCATGTTTTGAACAGAAATGAAATTATTAGGGTATTTTTCCTTTGAATTTTATTGGATTTCTAAAATGAATTATGTACCATCTTGAGTTGTTTAATTTTAGGATTTCCAATATTTTGTTAATCGTGATTTTTATGTTAATGAAGAACATGATCCAATTGGCACCCATCTTTTTAACATAACCGATAAAGGTTGGAAAAGCTTGCGACAGAAACTTACGCCCACGTTTACCTCAGGAAAAATGAAAATTATGTTCAACACTGTTGTGAATTGTAGCAATAATATGATTGACTTTATGGAAAAATCTGATAGGTTGGGAGATGATATTAATATAAGAGAGGTAAGGAAATAAATAAGTAAATTAGGGATACTGCAATATAATAAAAACAAAATATATTTGAATTTGCAAATAGAAATCCAGCCCTAACTATATAATCACAATTGTTGGGCTTCACTTTGCCAACGGTAATTCTAGACCGACACTAGAGATATAGTTCATGAGCTCAGAGAACAACAACATAGTCATTTGAAGGTTTTTAAAATATTTATTATTTTGCAGCATAAATTTACCGAAATTCTCTCGCTAGTAGCACCTGAAAATTTTCATCCGGGTTTATCTTCTTTGAATAATTATATGTCGTTTTGGGTAAAAGAACATAATTTGGGAAACGCATTTAATTTAGACACTATAAAATCATGATTGTCTCATAGTAGGTTCTTTAATATAGTAAATGTTGAGAATGCAAACGTGCTTAATAAAACCTTATCTTCAATACTGTTATTACAGATAAAAATTAATATTTACTATTTACTATTTTAAAAGAACTATAAAATGTCTAATTATCAACTCGAATACACCAGTTTAGTTGGTTATATGTTTGTTTCATCTGAGATAACGATCAACCATTATTCTCAAATATTTCGAATAGTTACACTGGTGTTTTATACTTGACAATTCGCTTTATAAAGTTTAAATATACTACATGTATTGATTAACTTGTGTTTGTTTTTATATCCTTAAATTCAAAGAGCATAAAGAATTCCATTTTAATATAGAGGTAATTTGTTCTTTTAATTGCAGATAACAAATTACTAGAACTCATTTTCACTACTACAAGATGGCGCTGACAATATAGTAGACAAAAAAATCATTTTGTCCAATTTTCTCCAAAATTGATATAGGGGAGTTTTCGGAGTCGTACATAACGAATCTCAAAATTAATTTTCTTTTAAATCAGTATGATGAATCCAATACGGCTGATTAAAACTTTTATATCTCTCAGGCTTGTCAAAAATTGGCATAAGGTGGTATTTGAAGGTATAAATTACAAATTTAAAATTATTTTTAAAAAATTCCATCATGCGAATCCAATATGGCGGACCAAAAATTTAACATATTCCGATCTTGTTCAAAATTGATACTGGGGGGGGGGGGGTTATTTGTGAGCGTGTAAATAACGAATTAATTTTTTTTTTAATTCAATACAACAGATGCAATCTGACGGTCTAAAGTTTTTTTTTATTTCTGAATTTTATGTTCAAAATTGATATTGGGGATGGGGAGTTTCGATAGTGCAAATTAAGAGTTTACAATTATTTTTTTGAAGTTCACTATGACGGGTCAAATTTGATGGGTTGAACATTTTACGTTAATCACATTTTTTCAAAACTTGTATTAGGGGATGTTCGAACTCATAGGTTATGAATTTGTAGTTAATTTTTCACAATTTTCCGATTTTGTCCAAACTGTTGGCCTGGGTTGTGAATCTAAAATTAATTTCCTAAATTTTAAAATAGCGTAGTTACTATAGCAGACCAAATAATGTTTTGGTACAATTTCATTCAAAACTGGTATTTGGTGAAATCTCAGAATGAAAAATTTTTTGTTGTTCGATTTGGATAAAATTGATACTTTTTTGCGATCTTAGAAACTCAACAAGTTCTTTTCGCTGTTCTTCTCTCTTCAAATTCTTACATATTTACCATGGCTAGTGCACAGAGAAGAAAAACAAGTTAAAATGCTGCAACTTCTGTTTACTTTCACCAAATTTAACACTTATGGGCATTTTGAGGAAGATTTTATTCTGATTAAGCTTTGTTATAAATAATTTTAAATTTAGCTCATACAACAAACGAAAAGGACAGCTATACCAATAAAATTACCTACTATTATCGATTTTTTAAAAAATTGAAATGATTGATGAGAGCAGAATATAAACTATACTCAAAACGCTATGGAAGTCACCAATTAGGATACTGACCCCCCTTGGTCAACATTAGAGTTCAGCACAACACAAACAAAAAACTCAAGGGGACACTTCACGACTAACTCCCACTTCTCGATTTGTTGGACTGATTATGATCTCTGTCTTTTCTATATACTTCATAATTTTAGTGGAAATAACTCCTGACTAGCAATTATCACACTCAGCTAAGTCTCAGTCAAAACGATAATGTCGTAGTTATTGTTTTTTACTTATTGTTGTAAATGTACAGACTTGATAAGATAACCATTTCTTGCGGTGTCTGATCTGTTACAGAAGTCCCACTGAAAGCTGGTGTAGTTATAGGTATTGAAGATGTGGTTGATGCATATCTAGCGAAAAATTTTCGTAAACATTTTCGCAGCCAATCAGTTCTGTCTGTTACATATAAATTTAGAAATTCTGCTTTTGACCTCAAAATCCAATATCGCGCACCAATTTTTGAACGGTAGACATGATGCTATAGAGTCATATAATAGGCGCATTTAACTTTTCTCTGCCAAATATACATTTTAATATTTACGATAAAATTACACTTGAAATTATTTAGCACCCTCCGATATGCAAAGTAAATAGAGTAACAATTACGAAGTTTATTCTTTAAGTGATATCAGAGAGTGTGCCGGATAATGTACTGGCCATTTTCACGCGATAAATTCTTCATGGGCGTTGGAAGTATTTCCACTCTAAGAAATGGTTCCTCTCTACAAGGGGAGAAAACCAAATGAACCATGTAATTATAAACCCCTTTTCCTTTAACTATCACTTTCAAAAATTATTGAAAGCTAGTTAGATTCCGAAAGCCATCTTATAAAATACCTAATAGCATTTTAAACAGTAGTTTGTGATTTCAGCAAAACTGGGGCACTGGTGATGTGATTTTTAAATTGTTGGAGAGTTGATTTTCCCACATTAATAGGAAGGAAATTACTGCGGCGGTTTTTTATGATCTCTCTAAGACTTTTGATTGTATTAGTCATGAAATTCTACTATGGAAACGTAATCATTATGGTTTCAGGGGGACAATCCTTGCTTGATTGGAAAAGTAATTGACGGGGCGGTATCAAAAAGTTTTCAGAGGAAAAAATTCTTCAACGAATCAATGTATTTACAGGGGGGTATCTCAAAGCTCTATTTTGAGATCGATTTTGTTTCTCCTTTTCGGATCGTTTCATTTAGTGCATTCCTTATACCAGTAAAAATATGACATAATCATCTGTGGTGAATCTCTGGCTGAACGAAGCAGGTCGCTCAATAAGAGATTCCACTGATGTCGAAAAACCAGTACATAGGCTGTTTATATCATATCTGCCTCCCACTGATGCATGATTTGTTATCAAACAATAAGATTTGATGTTTAGATGAATGTGTTCTTGGGAGGTTCAGATATACAGTTTGTTTTTTGATACCGTAAATTCACTGGTATTGCTACACAATTCATTTTTTAGTTTTTCTATTTCTTCCAAGTAAATGTTGTTTTGTACTATTAGGGTTTCTATAAATATTAAAAGTTGTTTATTTAGGTAATCAACTTCTTTTAACTTTAAGTACTTATAGGTTCGCCTTTGAATTTTTGAAGTTTTTTTCATATTATATGTTCCCTAACCTGGGATAGTAGAACTGATAAATTTTCTTGATCGTCATTTACAGTTCTGACCTTAAGTTCATCCAGTGCGTTGAATTTAACTTTAATTTTAGATTGTATGTGTTTAAGTTCACTGGCTTGCTGTTCGATCTTACCCTTGCGTTGAACTATCCAGATTATTCTTTGGACAGGATAATGTTAGATTTATCTGGTACGGATTGTTGTGTTTTATTCGCATAATCATTTAATTTTTTAGAACATGGTTTGTCGCACACCTATGGATTTTTTTGGTAGATGTATCATCCCTTTAATTCTTTAACCCCCTTTAAAAATTCAAATTTGTCATAGTTCTTGAGATATTTTTGTACTTTCGTTAATGTGGCGAAATATTAAAAATGTCATTTTGAGCGAGACCTAATCAAGTATGCTTTTTGGTTAGTTGTGTATTATCTGTCTAAAACCATATCAACTCCTCCTTCACTCAAAAATACAAAAATGTATAAGAAAAGTTTAAGTTGTAATTACTGTTCCAAAAGGTGACAACAATTTTTAGAAAAATCTGACAAAAATTCCATAACAGAACAATCACCAAATATTGCTCCAAAATTTTGTTTAAACACTTACAACCAGAAAACCCTCATGGGTTGACGTGTGTTTAATTAATATAAATCAATCAATTAAACACTTACAGCAATCGAATGTTTAAATATTGATATCTCTACAGCAAATTGATTCCTACGTAATGAGATTAACTATGTTTGTTTACACAAAAAAAAAACGAATGTTTTAAAAATTTCTATATTTCTAACAACGTAATTTTGACATTAAACTATTTTTATAAATATACCAAGTTACCGGTCTTGTCCTTCAGACTGTTAGAGAAAAAGGTAGAGAGTTCATTTCCTGTGAACTCAATAATGGTTCTCTCCCCATATGCGTTTTGATTATCTAATAGCCTCATCAGTGGATCCGCAACGAAACAAGAGCCAAATTCACAAAAAATGACTTCCCCACTTCAAGGAATATAGGTGAGATGTTTTACCTGCGGTTTCGGCATTTTCGATGTAAAACTATAAAATATCAGCTGTCAAACGACATATATATATATATATATATATATATATATATATATATATATATATATATATATATATATATATATAATATATATATATATATATATATATATATATATATGTGCCGGAATAGTGAGAAGTTAATTTTTTTTTTTTGTTTCCATCAAAGATTTTTTTATATGTATGAACAAACTTGTTCTTTTTAATTACTCTATTTAGTAAATATATAATAAAATAAACATTTCAGTTAATTTTATGATCTAATGGATTAAATAATTTTAGGTTCTAGCTTCTTTTACCACTGATGTAATTGGTTCGGTGGCTTTTGGAATAGATTGCAACAGCTTTAAGGATACTCATGCTGAATTTAGAAAGGAGGGAAGAGAGATCTTCAACATGACCCTTATCTTATATCTCAAGACACTTCTTTCAAGAAGTTTCCCTAATCTGTGTAGAAAAATTGGAATGCGACGTAAGATTAAATTTTTTGATGCAAAGAGCTGACTGCAATATTATTTTTTATACTACTAAAAGTTTATTTAATAAATTTTATAGTAGCTGGTCAATATTAAGAATGTATACAGGGACCCTCCCTATCTCTTTCTGCCTCTGTAGTTGAACGAATCTATGGGTAAGAACCCATATATATATATATATATATATATATATATATATATATATATATATATATATATATATATATGTATATATATATATATATATATATATATATATATATATATAAGTACGTCGTGTTTCACAGATAGAAACGAATCAATGTTAACCTGGGAGTGCATCCGTTCGTTCATTTGGTTTCTTGCCAAAATCTCATTTGACTCCTTCTGTGCTTGCTGGTTGAAGATCAACTAACTGATCTTGAACAAGCAAGCAGAGAAGACGCCCAATGAAATTTTGACGTAACGTCTACAATTTTCTACAAGAAACCAAATGAACGGACTTACTCCCGGACTAATACTATTTATTTGTGGTTAAAATACTTTAACTAGTAATATTTATATTTAACAAACCGATAATACCACTTAGTAGAAGTTGTCGACCTAATTTCACTGAGTCACTTATAAACAAAAGTTAAATAATTTTCAGTTAAACTTGTTTAAGCTTCTTTAAAATACACACTCTTTTTTAAATCTGCTAAATGGTAGGCAGCCTAACAGCGGAGCTCTAATTTTTTAGATCTTCTCAAACAGAAAAAAATATATAATCTTTTTTTTAACAATTCTAAAAAAAAGTCATACTTATCAATATTAGGAATATTACATTTATAATACGTAACCTTCGACAAATTAAACCCTATAATTGATTTTTGATTTTTCAGAGGGAAAACAATCTTCTAAAGTATTCTTTGCAAAAGCAATCAAACAATCAGTCGAACACAGGGTGAAAAATAATATCAGGAGACCAGACTTTTTACAGCTACTAATAGACATGAATAATGAAAGTAAAGACAAAGACAACTCTTTCAGTTTTGAGCAAATTGTAGCCAATTGTGTATTGTTTTTTGTAGCAGGTAATTAATCAAATGTAAAATAAAAATAGTACTAGCACCTAATCATCATCATTTTCATAATTATCAGCATCCTGTACTCCACTTCAGTTAATCTTCAAAAAGTCCTGAGGTTTGCTCAACTCATCCATTGTATCGATGCTATCTTATTGATATCATATTTTCATTTCTTTTTAGTCTTTCTGGTTTTTCTTTTCTTATTTCTTGCCACCTGTCGATCTATACAGAGAAATAATAATACTTTAAATCGTTTATTATCTAAAAAATATAAATCTCTCGATAAACATAATTATATCAATTATTATGATATAACAGACACTGAATAACTACTAGCTAGGCTTAATATCAGATATCTCCGAACCACGTCATTGTCTATATCCAGTCGTGTCATTGTATAAAAAATGTAAATTACATATTCTACATTTATCTGATGACATTTTTATATACATTTATTCACGCAAACAAAATATAAATAACAGAGAGTATAATAAAATTCAATATAAAAAGAATTTAAAAAATTGATAAAATATTAAAGTTAAATCTCTAATAGTAAAACCTTATCCTTTAGAAGACATCTGACCAACGCTACAAAACTTAAAACTAAGAATAATATCATTTCCAAACTGAGCGGTACCGCCTGGCGAGCCAGGACCAACGTATTTCAGTACTCTATTGTCTTATCGGTATATTTGATGACAGAGAATTGCTTCCCGGTATGGATGAACATCTGACACATGAGGAGGGTGGATGCCCAACTAAATAATTCTATGCAGATTATTAATGAAAACATCAAATCCAGAGAAATCAGCAATAGCCACTACAACATTACTCAATTAATTACAGACTACATTCCAAAAAAACACCTATTCAAATAGCGGAAGCTCTGTCTACAATTTCAACCTGGAACAAGAATGGGAACGAGAATGGCGAGCTACTACACTTTTTAACATTCACGGTTTCCTTCCCACCAAACAAACGCCACCTGGCTTCATTTTGCACCGTAAAACATGCAAAACAACACAAACTAGTGCGCCAACTTCCTATTCGGATAAGGCAAATCTGAAACCAAGGCTTGTGACTGTGGGAAAAAAGGCAAACAATCCACCTCCTTTCATACGATTGCGACAATCGACTTAGCCCCTATACAATTAAGGACTTCTTGAGGACTGCTCTATCTGCTGTTACTTGGATTGAAAATTTGAATATTAATATCTGAGATGTTTATGCATATATAGCCATACGATAAATATAGAAATTTGAGGCACTTGTGCCTGAATCTCCGCTGCAATAAATTATGTGTGCTTGCAAAAGATATTAGCGTATACGGGCAGAAAATCTGTGTTATTTTGTACTAAATAGTGTGACGGTGATAATTGTGCGAATGTTGAAATAGACCATAACGAATAAAAAAGAATATTCCAATGAGTTTACGATTGACCCCAACAATGAATTTATAATAAACATATTAGATAATAGTGATTATAACATATAGTGTTAAACAATATTAGACCAAGTTTTTTAGTTCATTTTTTAAAAATATTTTTAAATAAACTAAATGATACTTCACACATAAAATATTTGTAAAAAAAGGAATCGTTATCTAACATTTAAGGTTGTATATATGACGTTTGTAAAGAATGAATGTATGTTTTAATATCCAATTAAATATATAATAGTGTAACAATTTTCAATTTAGTTGCCTCTGTGTATTCTGCTTTCAAGCAGAGAAAAAGGAAAGAATATATAGAAACAGTTTACTTCCTGTAAATATACCTTTGCTCCTCTCACCATATGCATTTCGATCACCTCATGGTCTCATCAGTGGAGCTGTATCGAACCGAGAAAAACGTTCGCAGGACACAACTGCTATATAAGATATAAATTCCGAGACATGTCGGCAGTGTATTAAAAACCTGCCGACTTCGATATACTGACTGAAAAATACCGCTAGGCGAACGACATCTTTACATTCATCAGAGTGTGCGAAGTTTTAAAAAACCAAAATTTTCTTAGGAAATAAATAAATCGCTCTGTCGTGTTTAAATAGTTGCCTATAGGCATTTTCTGTTCAAGCAGAGAAAAATGGAAAGAATATATACAAACAGTTTATTTTCTTTGTATTGTGTTAGCCATTACTTGATGGAAATCCATTATATAATAGTTAAATAATACAACGTATAATAATTTACACTATATTACATTAACCATAACAATTGTTTCGACACACAGTGTCTTCTTCAGATAGTAGATAACAACTAAACAAAGTAAAAACTACTCTAAATCTAAATTTAAAAAGGTTTTTACTTGTGTCACCCAAATTTGCAAGTCTATAAAATGTAGGAAAAACCAAAATTATTTTATTAGTTCGGGTTATTATAATTGCATATTTAATAATGGGGAACCATTTTAATCCAATTGGTCATTTAATAAAATGTTTAGCTTTTTATGTTTGTTGATTTCCAGGCATTCTAATAGATTTAATTTTAACGATTTATTTTCTAAATATAAGATATCAAAATTATCATTAAAAGTGTGTTGTTCATTATTTAAATGTGAAGCGTAGTGAGAATTGGTGTGCATTTTTAAATGATTTGTTTTATGTCCTTATATTCTTTTAATAAAGCTTCTGCCCATTTGCCCTATATATATTTTTCCACTTTCACATTTTAATTTATAAACACCACATTTATTTTCTGTTTTCGTTTTGGTTTTATTATATTTTATTAATTTGCCTAGAGTATTATTAGTTCTATATGAAATCTTGAATCCTTTTTTGGAGAAATATTTGGCTACTTGTTTCGTAAGTTTTCTGGTATACGTAAGAGTTTTATACACTATGTTGGTTTTGAATTCTATTGCTAGATAAGCTAATTTAATTGCTTTATTGTATTGTTTTTTATTGATGATTTGGTCAATCATATTGACCTGATATCCATTGTTTATTGCTATTTGTTTAATTATATTTAGTTCATTATTATAATTTTCTTGTGACATAGGAATATTAACTAATTTATGAATGAATGAATTATATGCTGAAAGTTTGTGGGTATAAGAGTGATTAGAGGTATTGTGTGTTGTAATATCTGTATGGGAAGGTTTGTGATATATGGATAATTCATGTCTATTGTTAATTTTAGTTATTGTTAAATCTCAAAAATTTCAGCTTATAATTCATTCATTCACAGACTAGTTAATATTTCTATGTCACAAGAAAATTATGATAATGAATTAAATATAATTAAACAAATAGCAATAAACAATGGATCTCAGGCCAGTATGATTGACCAAATCATCAATAAAAAACAATACAATAAAGCAATTAAATTAGCTTATCCAGTAACAGAATTCAAAACCAACATAGTGTATAAAACTCTTACGTATATCAGTAAATTTACGAAACAAATAGCCAAATATTTGACCAATAAAAGATTCAAGCACGCCAATTCTCACTACGCTTTACATCTAAAAAATGAACAACACACTTTTAATGATAATTTTGATATCTTATATTTAGAAAATAAATTATTAAAATTAAATCTATTAGAATGCCTGGAAATCAACAAACATAAAAAACTAAACATTTTATTAAATGACCAATTGGATTTAAATGGTTTCCCATTATTAAATGTGAAATTATAATAACCTCAACTAATAAAACTAATTTTGGGTTTTCCAACATTTTATAGACTTGTAAATTTGGGTGACACAGGTAAAAACCTTTTTGGATTTAGATTTAGAGTAGTTTTTACTTTGTTTAGTTGTTATCTACCGTCTGAAGAAGACACTATGTGTCGAAACTATTGTTATGGTTAATGTAATATATTGGAAATTATAATACGGTGTATTATTTAACTATTATAGTTTATTTCCTGCAAATACCACTCTGGTCCTCTCACCATACGCATTTCGACCACCTCATGGTCTCATCAGCGGAGCTGTCTCGAACCAAGAGCAACATTTGCAGGTAACAATTGCTATATATAATATAAATTCCGATACAGACTGTAAAATATCGCCAGTCGAACGACATCTATACATTCATCGGAATGTATGAAATTAAAAGAAAATTCAGGAAGAAGTAAATAAATCTATCTTCCATGTTTAAACAGTTGCCTATATGCATTATTCATTCAAGCAGAGAAAAAGAAAAAAATATATAGAAACATCCTCTCTCCATACGCGTTCTCATCAGTGGCTGTATCTAACCGAGAGCAGCAACTGCTATATAAAATATAAATTCTGGGACATGTCGGCAGGATAAATTCTGGTCTTTTGAAATTTCACATACACCGATGAGTGTACAGATGTAGTTCTACTGGCATTATTTTTCAGTCTGACATCAAAGTGAGCAAATTTTTAGTATCCTGCCGACATATCTCGAAATTTATATTTTATATAGCTGTAGTTTCCTGCGAATGTTACTCTCAGTTCGATACAGCTCCACTGATGAGATCATGAGGTGGTCAAAACGCGTATGAAGAGAGGTCCAGAGTCGAATTTGCAGATATAAATTGTTTCTATATATTCTTTTCTTTTATCTGCTTGAAAGGAGAATGCATATAGGCAACTATTTAAACACGACAGATTTATTTATTTTTTACTGAAATTGTGTTTTTTTTTTCCAAATATTCAATTTATTGTAAAATATGTTGAAAATAAGTGACATTTTACAAGATAATTATTTATACTAAAATATTTAAACACATTTCTCGGTTAAGTTAAATGTTATTACAAAAAAAACGCAATTGTTTGGACCAAAGAAACAGCACGACCCCCATATTCACCCTCTCTTTCTCTCCCTCTCTTTGCTATGTAACTCTATGGACGATTGCATGCTGCGTCTAGTAGTATATGCTCTAAGGTTAACTATCGCAAGCTCTGTTCTCAGCAACCGAAGCTGGTCGCTAGTAAAATAATATCATATGTTTGGTATATTATGATTGGAGCTACCATTCTCAAATATGATAGCTTACTCAACTTGTATAAGAACCTTCTCAAACCTACAGACTATTTCTCAGAAAATAAAATATAATAAGCCGATTTTTTCAATATAGTTTAAAAAATGAATAGCCAGCCCAACAGTTTTTAGATAAAAAGCAAAAGCTGTACTTTTTATTTTTACTAGGTTTTGACACATCATCCACCGTCATGACATACACACTATATGAGTTGGCAAGAAATCCTGATATACAAGAAAGAGTTCGAGAAGAAATAAATGAAGTTTTAACCAAACATAAAGGAGAAATCACATACGATGCTGTTCAAGAAATGATTTATCTAAAACAAGTTATGGATGGTTGGTATATATTCTGCTAACTTTAGTATAGGTAGCGATGTGAATGAAAAGTTTAAAAGATAAAAACATATCTTTTTCACATTTCATCATGCCAGATTATGTTAATTCTATTAGGTGAACATTTAATGAATATATATTTACTTATTTCCAATTTAATACCTTCTTTACCAACTTTGTGATGCCTTTGGTTATGTCGTCTCTGTCAAAATTAGTTTCTGAAACCTGATGGCAGACAAGAAGCAGCAAAATTTAACTTAAAGTGTTGTAAAAATGAATATCATTGCCTTAGATAATTTGTACTTGGTTGTGCGTGTCAGTTAAAAAATCAAAAACAGCCCAGTACAAAATATTAATCGCTATAAGATAAATAAACCTGTAAATAATAATTTAGCTCAGGAATAATCTAGGAATTCCATAACTGGAAATCTCCAGGTCTCGACCGGGTCAAGAACTACTAGCTCAAGAAGTTCTGGTGTATACATCATCAACTGGCTAGTCTTATTAATGATGTTTTTCTGAACCCAGCAAAAATGCCATTGTGTCTGACAGAAAATATTACGTATCTCTTACCAAAGGACCAACATAACACACATGACCCAGCTAAGTGTAGGCCAATCAGCTGCCTTCCCACACTATATATGGTAATCACCGACTGCTTGACCCAACACAACTATGCACACTGTGAAAGAAATAACATCATCGTAACTCAACAGAGCGGATGCACCAAGAGCCCTATCCTCGAACTTTGGAACGTGAAGTGAACGGTGAAAAGGTGGCGAATGCGTAGTCTTGAAATGTTCATCACTCATATCCTCGTTCGCCCGATGGAAGGTAAACGAACGGTGAAACATGCGCAAATTAAATGTCAGCCACTAAATGGCATATTTAACTCACGGAGTTCAAAAAATAAAATAGAATTAAAAATTTTTATTTCATTTTTGGTTCTTCAAAATAACTCGCATTAAAAAAAAATAGTATATTGACGAACCGTTTCTTTAAGACGTTTTATTTTCTGAATAAAGAGTTGAAACGTTAATTAAGTGGTACCCCGATATTTTCAATATTTTCAAGTTGTTTTATAAAATATCCTTAGAAAGTGGAATATGTCTCGCAAATATTAAGCAAATTTGAGATACAGACATAAAATTATTACAGGAGATTCTGTTCATAACTCAATTGTATGAGCGAGCATTTTAAAAATGTCTTTCTAGGGCCAGTTCTGCTTATGGATTTAACAAAAATACTTGTGTCCATAACAGCCGAGTATCTTAGTTTTAAACAGTTAAATCTAACATAATTCTTTTCACGACACAACTTATATTAAATTTGAGAAATCACAATTTGTAAGCTATCTGAAACTTTTATTTAAATAAGTAACAAATTTTATATTTAAATTATGTTAACTACAGCAATTAACTTAATTAGACTGTGTTAAACACTATACGACACTACAATTAAATAATTATTATGATTATAATTTATCGATACATATAAATATGAACCCTACAGACCAACGAATGAGATCCTTCAGCATAAAAAACCTTATTTATGGTCATAAAATAAAAAAAAATATATATTTAAAGTTAAATGTGAGATCCGCCAGAATCTTTAATGGACGTCTTCTGTCTGACCTTTGGTTTCAGTCCCTGGTCATAAACAGTTTCACTATCATTGTTCAAGTTTCAGGTTTTCTTTCAAATTTACTTGTCAGAACAGAACATCTTACAGTAAGAAGCTGGACACTTTGTGAATTCATATAATAAATTACTGATTGGATAGTTTCCGTAGTGGATTGAGATGATGGCTTTGAGTTATACTACGTAGAGTTGTAATTTCCACCGTTTCAAGGTTTATCAGTGCTGATTTTCTGCAATTACTGTCGGTATATTACTTTGTATGTATGATTGCTGCTTTTCTTGATATACCTCTTTCTTTATATATTAGAATCTTCAAGTACTTCGCTCTTTTTGTGCATTTTTGTTTAACAGTTCTAGAGTGTCAATTTAAGATAAATTTAATCCAGCCAAAGTACAAATATTGTAATGGCAATCAATAACTTCATAAAAGTAACAACAACAGCACTTTTTTTTTTTACTTTGGACGATTAATTAAAGTACCAAAACTACTTTTTGCCTAAAATGGCAACAAAATATACTAAGGACATTTTAGGTCTGACAGGTCAATTCAATCTGTCATCCATTTTATTTTTTGAAATTCTCGAGTTTTAGCACGTTCATATCTGGCAACATTGGCTTTTCAAGAATACGGCTTATACTGTCAAAAAGTTCACATCGCTAATCACATCACCTTTCACATCACACTTTCGAGGATTGGGGTCCAGGGAGCAATGGGATGCAAGAAATAATTGATTGTTGACATATGTAACCAAGCCTTACCAACCAAAGAAACGTCTTTGCTACCTACTTGGATTATAAGAAGGCCTTCGACTCAGTGCCACATGAATGTCTCAAAACTATTACGTCAACCTGGAGAACTAGGATCCAATTGCCACTACCATCCAGCGATACCATCGAAACTAATACAATCCCAATACGACGAGGAATATTTCAAAGTGATACACTAAGCCCATTGTGGTTCTGTCTTGCAATGAATCCACTGTCACGCCGTTTGAACTCCACCAGATACGGCTTTAATATTACAAATAATAACGAAGAACTTCCTACTTTTGGTGTCTTTGTATACCTGGTATGAGTCAATTATCCCTGGAGGGAGTGCGAAACCATTTGGCTTGTAAATCTAAATTTAGCTACATTAAATTCTTTCTTTATGATCTACCGATTACAGCACACGCATTCTCCACTCCCCAAACAACAATTTTAGGATCAATTCCATCGAATAAAGGCTTAAAATATTCCTATTTGATATATTGTTAAGGTTACCGCATTTTGAAATTCAGGATAACAGATCCAATATGGGACCCATAATATGCAACAATCATTAAAATTCACAGCAAATCCTCAATATTGTTCACAAAACCATTGTATTTCGCTCATCGTGGCTTACTGCCGGCTTTTTAAGGTCGCTGATCAATATTGCCTTTTACCTATATTGCTGCCAATTGAGTTATTTTTACTGAAATAAGCGCTGATATGGGGATATTAGCAGTTCTACACGTTCCAATAAAGAAATTCTTTTAAGTCCACATAAGAACTGAGGGTTTCTTTCTTTTGGTTTTTCTACATATTTTTTGTTTCCTTGTTTATCTTTTAGCCAAAACCTTCTGTTTTTCAATTTACGAGCCTTGATGCTGAACTAGTACCTACACACCATTACACGATTTGGCAGTGTTGCAGCCAAACTTGTATGAAACAACAAAGCTAGCAACTTCACCTTCAAAATAACAGACGAATTTAATATTATTTTTATTTTCTATTTTAAATCATATCAATCTAAATAATTTAGTAAATTAAAGTTATTTCCTTTTTTGGCGAGTTTTACTTGGCCCATTACTTGCGTAGTTATAGGAGTGAAGTTGAAAGTTAGTTCCCAACGACATCGGGGAAGGTTTCTGCATTCAATCAAGCTATAGAGGCAGTGGGGCTCTTAATAACCCACCACTACTCTCCGGAATAGGGATTATACGATGATCCAGCAATGGCAGGGGGTCACAAGGGTTTTATAGCGCATTTAAAGCAAGCAATGCTAAATATACTCGCTGTATATTGTATATTCGTCGTCAGTATTAGTTCTGAATGAACACCTACATACATTGCTCCATTACGGTTTTAAAGCTGTCGATCAGAATATTTAGCCAATTATGTATTGCAAATGATGAAGAGTTCATCATTTGCATGCTGCTTCACACAAAAATTCGTTGGCCCTCTAAAGGATTCTTCTTAATCATTTGTATAGCCTTTTTGACTAGATTTCATTGAAAACAGAGGTGAAGAATTGTGCGTCAATTTGATTACATTGAAAAATTATTTTATTAAATATTTGGCGAAGTAAATTTCCAATTGCAAGGTGGTGAATTGAATATAATTAAAACAGAAAACATCATTCCTTTATTGTCGGGAAATTGCTTCTGAATAAGAGAAATCTTGGTACAAGTGAGTACAGTCTTTTTCCAACATCATCAATATTGTCTGCAAAACGAGACGATTTACTTACTTACTTCCAACACTTGGACGATGTCATGATAATTTCACGGAAAAGTTCACAAATATTCTGAACTGATATACCGTTATCAAATGAAGACACACCGGTATCATCACATTTGGAAAAAGAACTAGTAAAACTCACAACTAATGAGGAAGATTTTTATAACATTTTGGTAACCAATAACACAGTATGTTCAAAAAATAAGATTAAAAATTAAATTGAAGGAATCGTCAAGAGTCAATTGTTTTTAAATGGAAACTCTTTTCTAATTTTATTTTATTTAGCATTAAAAATAAGGGTAAGTTTGTGTGTAAAGTTGTCTATGGCGAAAATTTTTAGTATTCGAAATATTGCTAATTTAATATTTTTACATGATGGTTTTACTGAGGATTTTTATTTCAGTTATAATCTTAGTTGGCTATGTCGTTTTACTCATAGCTGACTATAACAACATTGAAACATAATCAAATACTAAAGAAATGTATGAGGATGTCATCACTTGAAAGTTATTAATAATAATGCCGGGGCGCTTAGATTATACAAATGAAGATTATTTAAACTTATTTATTATTTATGGAGAATGTGATAAAGTTATATCAAGAACATGTGACATATATGCCATTCGATATTCGCAAAAACAGAAGCCATCACAATGCGCTGTTAAACAAATTATCGAAAGCCTCAATTCACCGACTGAAGAAGGCTCGAATGTCAATTTTTAAATCTACTAATAAAAATTAGTCCAGAAATACTAAAAATTGTTAATTTGCTATAAAATTGGTTTCGGAATGACGACCATATGAGAGTTTTTCAAATTAAATATTAATTTCTAAGATATTTCAGCAAATTCAAGACAATGATTATTTTGTTTTTCCACATCCGCGAGACTGCTTACGTGAATTAGCTGCCTAAAGGTAAAACAGTAAATAAGGGATATTATCTTGAAGTATTATGTATGCTCCGTGAACGAGTAAGAAGATAGCGACATGAATTGTGGAAAAACAAGTCTTGATCTTGATCAAGACATCGCCCCGGATCATGCTGAATTAGTTGTCAAGTCGTTTCTAGCTAAACATGAGGTCCCTATGTTGGAACGTTCACCTTGCTCACCAGATCTTGCTCCGTGTGACTTTTTTCTGTTCTCGAAAGCGAAATATGCACGATATTTGTGATAGTTAAGGCAGTGGGTAGAAAAGCGACAGAGGCCATGAACATGATTTTAGAAGAAAACTTAAAACACTGCTTTGACCAATGGAAACTTCGCATGAAGCGGTGTAAGGATAGTGCAGGAGAGTATATCAAGGAATTCATATTAATGTTGCGAAGAACTAAAAATAATGAATGTTATAGTCCTAATCCTGTTTTTATTTAGCCAAACATCATATATGTATATGCGGAATGTTCAGATTAAAAATACACCAGCCTTTTAAGTTGTTGTCATTTCAAATTAAAAATATTTTTATACATTTTTATATCTTTTACTTAAATAATTTTAACTTTTGTTCTAATTAAGTTAATTAATATTGTACGATTTAAATTTTGACTTTTTAACTTGTTTTATATATTTACTTGTGTTCTACTATTATAGAAACCATGAGAATCTACCCACCATTACTTGCGGTAGCGAGAATATGTACAAAAGAATATCAACTTAGAAATACAACAATTTTCATAGAAAAAGGAACACCAGTAGTTATTTCCACAATTGGTTTAGGGAGAGATCCAGAGTATTTTCCTGATCCCTTGAAATTTGATCCTGACAGATTTACTCCCGATAAAGTGGCAAGCAGGCATTCATTTATTCATATTCCATTCGGAGAAGGACCTAGAAATTGTATAGGTAAGTAAAGGTCATTCAAATTATCTTTTGTGTTGGCAAAATGGCTTTGACAGAGTTGTAAAAACAGAAAGCAGCAATAATGATTTATCGACGTTTGACACACAGATTTGTATTTTTGCAGCTTTTTTGTTCTTGTTTAATTTTTCTTTTTTTTTCTTGTATTTTTTTAAGATTAAATATTTTATACCATTTTTTGGTACGGACTCTTTCATTTTGCGAATACTGCAGTAAAATATTTGCGTCTATCAAACAAGTCAGTAGGCTTGCAGGAAAAACCTTATTCATACGAATGGGCCCACAATTTAATATCCTTAAAAAAATAAATTAACGTCATATTTCTGTAAATAAAATTCTCGAAAATGTTTATTAATCTATGTTAAGTGAATAATAAGAAATAGCAATAAAGTCGAAAAGTAATATTAAGACGAAAAATTAGTCCTGTAAGAAGAATAAATTAGGCAACTAAAGTCGTATATATCTCGTTAAGAAGTAATATACCCAAATTACCAAATCAAAACTTATCATCAAATGGACGGGCTTAAACTATATGATTTTTCTCCGCAGGTGACTTATAAGTTTAAATAAAGTATATTTCAAGCCATTACTTATGACACAGAACATCGTTTAAATGTCCATCACAAGGGGCCAATTAATAGGTCCATTCCCTTAAATACTTTGCTCTTCCAACTTTTCTCTCAATAAATTAATTGCAGATCGCACTATCCTGCTCACACTCTCAAAAAATTCAGTCAATATCGAGCGATAATGAGTTTCCGGCACCATCAGAGAAAAAAAGATTCAACTTAAGAGCATGTAATGATCATTTTTTAGTTTTTTTTAAATGATTTTCACGCAAGAAATAGATGCTCTGGTTGTAGCGGAAACCATTGAGGCAGAAGTGAGCCTCGTCACTGAAAATCATTTTCTTATGAAACTCAGGATCATATTCAAGTTATACCAAAACCCAGTTACTGAACCCCTGGTACAACAAGTGATCATTTGGCATTAGTTTTTAAGTCAAAGCAATCTTGTAAGTACATAGGTCAACCGCCCTCCCCAAAATTCACCTCACAGTTATTGAGATGGAAGAGTAATTAATAAATTTCAACATCCACGGAAACTCTTTAATAGAGCAGCAATATTCGCTTCACTTCTTCTAGTTCTTTGTCCCCATGAGACGAAAACATTATGCAGTAAAAATTATGACTCGAATTTTCCCACAAATCGTTTAATTAATATTCGAGTAGAGAAATTATAACAACCAAATATTGTTGCGACTGTTCGTCAAGTTGCCGCAACTGTTCGAGAATCGTGATAAAAACTCTAAAGAATTTGTAAGCGTGTATTGCTCCATATTTTAATCGTAAATACTGACGTAGATAAATGACGAAAGAACCACAACAATTTATCATGCATATGTACAAAACCTCAGGTTCAAAATACATCGTCTCTATTGCAAAACTCGTTATAAATATAAGTAAATCAAGAAGAAAATAAAATTCATCGTAATATAGTTACCTTTAAGCTTTAGATTATTTAGAGTTGGGATAAAGAAATGGAGCAGTATTTTAAATGCAACACCAGCTATTTGTTGAGAAATCCTTCGAATCGTTGATTTAATTTCTTTAAAATATATTTTTTTACAAAAAGAAAATATTATACAGAGTGGATCTGAAGTGTATCAACTCATTTGTTTTTTCGAATTTTCGAAAATCATTTACTTTCAACACCTCAGACAAAATAACAGTGTATCTTTAAAAAAATAAATAAATAATTATTTGAAGCTTCATGGCATTGCACGTTTATTTTGCTCATAATTAATAAACTAATTTAAATATAAATTAATAAACCATTATACGCATTAATATAATCGCAGACAGAATTGAAATTAACCTGAACAAATATAAATTTAAGTTAATAAACTATTAACAATATACATATAATGACACACACAATTTGCCTTATATTTTTTCCCATATAATTATTATTTAAATCCACTAGTTGTATAACTTTGAATCTTATATGTTTTTCTTATTTCAGGACTAAGATTTGGTGTGATGCAAGCAGTAGTTGGTTTAGTACAAATACTGACAAAGTTTAGACTGACAATAAGCCCCAAAACAGAAATGCCATTGGAATATGATATTGCACTGTTCCTTCTGAAGGAAACAAAGACTCTGTATCTTAAAGCGCAGAAAATTTAGTTTCCTGTTCCTGATATAATATTGGCTTATTATAATTATTGTATATCTATATAATGTTCAGATCTTTAACAATTATTTAAATCTATTAGGCCTAATATATGAACTGTCGTTTTTGCTAGTATTGTATTTATTGTACTTTAAAAAATGCAAACACAAATTGCGAAAATTGATTAGATATGTCATTGTAAGAAAATGTGAACGAGAAATGGATTGGGCTGTCTTTTAACGCTGACTAAGAGTTTAATTTCAATTTGTTACATGAAAAATCAATGTCAAGTGTATGACCTAAAATGAAAATGATCTAGCTTATGGCTACCTCGCTGCTGAAAGATTCGAGTTCCAGTTCTAGAGCTAAGTTTATTTTTTAACCGACTTCTAAAAGAAGGAGGTTCTCAATTCGTCGCGTATATATATATATTTTTTTTTATGTATGGACACCGATTATTCCGGAACGGCTGCACCGATTTGAATGAAATTTTTTACGTTATATAAAGGAAGTTGCTGCGGTGGTCCCATATTTTTTTAAATGAAATTGGTGCAGTAAAATCCAAGATGGCGCTTACAATATGGCGGCCAAAAAAATTAATTTTGTCCGATTTTCTCCAAAATTGGTATTGGAGAATTTTCGGGGTTGTACCCAATGAATCTGACATTATTTTTAAAAAATTCAAAATGGCGGATCCAATATGGCGGACAAAAAATTTAATTTTGTCTGATTTTCTCCAAAATTGGTATGGGGGAGTTTTCGAGGTCACACATTACGAATTTAAAACATTTTAAAAAAATTCAATATGGCGGATCCAATATGGCGGACAAAAAATCGATTTTGTCCGATTTTCTTCAAAATTGGTACGGAGGAGTTTTCGGGGTCTCACATAACGAATCTGAAATTATTTTTAAAACATTCAATATGGCGGATCCAATATGGCGGCCAAAAAATCAATTTTGTCCCATTTTCACCAAAATTGGTACGGGGGAGTTTTCGGGGTAGCACATGATGAATCTAAAATTATTTTGAAAAAATTCAATATGGTGTATCCAAGATGGTGAACAAAAAATTTATTGTGTTCGATTTTTTTCAAAATTAATATGAGGGAGTTTTTGGGATAACACATTACGAATCTGATATTATTTTAAAAAAATTAGATATGGCGGATCTAAAATGGCGGATTAAAGATTCTAGTATCGTATCTAGTCGGTATGGAGGGATTTTTATTAGTATAAATTACGAAATTAAAATATTAAAATATTTTTTGAAAAACTCAATATGGAGGTTTCAATATGATGTTCTAAAAATTTTACATATGTCGACTTTTTCCAAAACTGATATAGAGGGTTCTTGAGGGTGTAAATTATGAATTTAATCGTATTTTTTCAGGATTTAATATGGCTAATGCAATATAGCTGACACAAAATTTTACATGTTTCGATTTTGTTCAAATGTGGAACTGATTCATTTTTGAGGATGTAAATAGCGAATATAAAGTTATTTTAAGAAAATCTAATATGCCAGATGCAATATGACCGTTTAGAAATTTTAAATTTCTGGATTTCATCTAAAATTGGTACTAGGGGGCTTTGAAGGATTTAGATTTAGATTAGATTAAGATGTTAAAATTGTTTTTTTTTTAATTCATTATGGCGGATCCAATATGGTGGGTTGAAAATTTTACGTTATTCACTTTTTTTTTAGATTTGATATTAGGGCGTTGGGGGGTGGTGTATTATACGAATATGAAGTTAATTTTTTACAACTATTAGGTTGATTAGATACAATATGAAGGACTAAAAATTTTGCATTTTCCGGTTTTATCTAAAACTGATATTGCGGGGTTCTTGGGGCATGTACAAACTCAATATGCAATATAAAATATATCGAGCGAAGAAATTTACGTCTCAAATTCTTTAAATATTGATATTGGAAGGTTTTGGGGCCTATATTACCAATCTAAAATTAATTTGAAATATAAGATATTGGATTTACTATGACAGGCTAAATATTTGTTTGACACAATTTCATTGCTATTTGGAGGACCCTAAGAATCAAAGAATTCTTAGTGGTGTACTTTTTTGCCACCTTGGAGTCATTGTAAGGTACATTAATCTCGATTAGCATGTAGTTCAAATAATTTATAAATATCGTAAAGAATTCAATACTAAAAATCTAAAAATAAAATTTTTATAAAAAAATTGAACCGACTTCTAAAAGTGCGCTAAAAAGGGAAAAATAACTAGAAATTTTTATATGAAATTGAAGTTTTTGAAGTCTGCGCCAAATTATTTCTAAATGAAATAAATAACTACTAGTATATACAAATAATGGTAAACAAGCAATTACAAATAAAGTATTTTTAATCTGTTTATGCGAATCAAATTTTTTCAGGTATTAGTTTGGCGTCGACTTCAAAAATTTCAATTTCATATAAAAATTTCTAGTTATTTTTCCCTTTTTAGCGCACTTTTAGAAGTCGGTTCAATTTTTTTATAAAAATTTTATTTACTACTCTGTTAGATACATAGTTTAAACAATAATTAGCTTAACAGTTTAAGAAATGATTAACCGACACAACAAGATTATGGTGCGCAAAGAGGGTAATTTGAATTAATTTCAGTTTGCTTATATAGGATGGGGCAAAGGCAAAGCCGGAACGGCTTAATTAAAGGCGAACGGAAGGTGACAGTGAATCCGGGTTTGACTTCGACAACTGTCAAATACCGATGTCATATAAGTTTCTTAAATGGAATCTCCTGTTGTTCATGTTATCCGTTATGTTAAATCTCCAACAAATTTGGAGTATTTTTTTTTGTAAGATACCTTATGGATAAATTTAACTATTTGCAAATTGCAAACATACCAGCTACATTTTATTTGAATTGGCTTATAAGTTCGCGGTAATGTCCAACCATAGTAGACCAGTAAACAGATTTACGTAAATTTTGCATCAAACTTTTGTAATGCAATGTCAAACTTTACATAAGTTTTGAATCACACGTGAGTCATATATGACTCATTATTTCACACTTACTTGCATCAGACTCTGACGTAATAAACATGACGTAGATATGAGGTCTGTATGACATCACTGTGATCCTATTGATATCAATGGGACACAACACTGTCTGCTCTAATGCAGCAACATGAATACTAATGTGTGAATTTATGACCTATTTTAATATCATAAAGCACTAATCTGAACTAATCTCTTATAATTTAGTGATTTTGAAGTTATATTTTTTATTTTACTTTTTAGAGTAATCAGACACTATCAGATGCCATCATCCGTGAACACCTACCATAATGTTGTCTTTCATAGTCTTCTGTCAGCATTCGTGTCGACTTGTTGCCGGAAATAATCAAGACGTAGATTATTGGCAACGCACAGCCCGCGCTTTTTATACTTTTAAGATACTAAAATCGTTTTTTAACTTAACTTAATAATGCGATCAAAAAAAATAATTACTAACTAAAATTTTTTATTAATATGATAATAATAATTATTAAGTAGAATACACTAATAAAGACCATTACCAAATATTTAAAAATAATTATACTCACGCATTCAAATCGCGCTCTTAAATTGCTACTCGACAGGAACGACACCCTCGGATGCAAATACAAAACTGCAAACAACTGCACAAAGAATATCTTTCTGAACAACTATTCATGAAGCGATTATATTTTTGAAGTGTTATAATGGCTTTGATTTTACGTCAAACTGTGACCTACCTATTACATATTGCATTCTTAAAAAAATAACTTGTTTATTAAGTACACTTATGATTTCATTGTTATAGCCGCAATACATAAAAAATGCCAAATAGGCTTGTGTAAAAGTATAATGTTTTTGTTATGTCAGTTTTACATAATAAAATGACTTCTGATGGTATTATAAAATATTAAATAATAGAGCGGAGCTTATCTGTTTTTAGGTGGTTGTGAAATGGAATATGGAGATTTTTGCATGAGAGCCTTCAGAATAACCTGAATAACGGTAATTTTGATATGCGTCATTTCAAAGAGTTGGGCAACATTGTTTTTATTAATAAAAATATAAAATTAACGAAAAAAAAAGTTTTTTTTCAAATTTTCTGTAGTGTAACTTTGAAGGTATTCATTTTAGAGGAAAGTTGAAGAGGAAAAAAAGTTTCGTAATTAAATTTGCAATAAGACAGGTCGAAATCTAAAAATATATTTTCCTTATTGCAAAATAGCAGTAATTAAAAAAAAGATAAAAAAAGCAGTTTTATAATCAATTTTTTTTCGACCATTTTAATTTCTCTGAGGACCTTCATATTAGAGCAAAGAAAACTTTATGCTGTGATAAAATAACACGCTAAAATTCGTTAGGTTCGAATCGATAGTTTTTGCAAAATAATTTTGCAATACGATTTCGTTTACAAAAATTGACCATTTTTCAAGTTTGTCCGAGTCCAAAATATCACATTAAAGTATTTAAATTTATTTTCGACATATAGTAAGGAACTCAAGTTTTCCAACGCTTTTTTCAGAATCAAAATCGGGTGGTTTGGACGCCCTCAGGAATTGTTTAAAGACATTGTTAATATTTTTGCTTATAAACAAATAGATTATCTCGGCGGATTTTCCTTGGATTTTTTTTTGCAATACATGGTTTGAAAGTACTTGGAAAGACGCCTCTTTTCGTGAAAAAAAAAAATTCAAATCCGTCAATTGGTTTTCGAAATACAAACTGTCAAAGTTGACAGCCTGTTACGGTGAATCTATAAACAATACAGACATGATTCTTGAACCAAAAACTTTGTGTTGCCGAGTTCTTTTTGATACAAATATTTAAATGTTATCGGAAACTTTAATAAAAAAATGAAAAGAATATCGCCCACGCGCGTGAGAAATGAAAAAAAGAGGGGTGGGGAGCTCTCATTTTAAAATTGAATTCGAAGATTCAAAATACATATCTGAAAAAAATTTTCATTTTCTCGGCTTCTAATGGAGCGATTTTGATCATTTTTTTTTAAACCGATGCAATAAGGAAAATATATTTTGGGATTTACGACCAACCCTATCTTATGGCAAATTTAATTATGAAACTTTGTTTCCTCTTCAACTTTCCTCTAAAATAAATACCTTCAAAGTTACATGGGAGAAAATTGAAAAAAAAACTTTTTTCATCGTTAATTTTATATTTTTATTAATAAAAACAATGTTGCCCAACTTTTTGAAAGTACGCATATCAAATTTATCGTTATTCAGGTTATTCTGAAGGCTCTCATGCAAAAATCTCCATGTTCTATTTCACATCCACGAAACCCCGATATTTTATATATAAGCCCTGGCCTATAAGATATATGTAACATCTGAGTCCAAATTATGACATTATACAAGAGTCAATTTTTTGTCAGTATATTGTCATAATAACGTCACATAATATGATATCATATTAAGATCATGAAGAGTGTCAGTTTTATGTCAGATTTACGTTTTATGTTAAATGACCCACATGTGTGTCAATTTAAAGTCATGTGTTCACTGGGGAGTGATTAATTTAAAATTGAACTGTTATTGAGCTTTATATTTATATTTAAATATATTTGATTTGTTTTACAAAATGTTTTGTATTCTATAAGAAATAAAACTTAAATTCAATTTTTAGATGTATAAACGTTCTTAACGGTATTTTAAAAATATTATATTAATAGTAGTCAACGAAAATAAATAAATTAACATTTCGTCTTATTACTCTCAGAAACAACATGCGCATACTTTATAAATAATTTGACTTTTGGACCAAGGCACATGATATGGACTTTGATATTTTAAATGGTTTTTGTCCTTTAATCTTTACCCAACCTGTTTATCACTGTCGATTATACTCATAGATATAAATTAGCTTTGCTTAGCCTCCTCAGAATTTCTATTTATTTTACAAGTTGTCGAAATATAGTTAAATGTACGAAAATATCAGATTAAAAATAAAAATAAGTTTTTATTTTCTTCAATATTCAACACAGTGTTTTTTTTATTTAATTTTAAATAAATACTCATGTAAATTGAATATAATTATATAAATATTATAGATATTATATTAAATTGAATATAATTATATGGAATTATAAGGAATATTTGAAAAAGATTACCTATTATTATGATGCTTCCATATCAACAATTAAAAAAGTAAACAGCCACATGCTGTTTTTTATCTTGTGTTAGATTATGTAAATGACCTTGGTAGATTTCTATCTGCATAGCAATAAATAAATGTTTGTTCATATACTCGGTGAATTGATTTCCTACGTAAGTTAGATAAATGCAGATTATTAGATATACAGGAAATTAATTAATTTTCTGACCAAAGTTCAAAAATTATTACAATAGGTAGCGTTCTACAATTTTCTTTTTTTTTTACTGAAATTTTTAGAGAACTTAGAAGGTAAGAGGCACACTGGTTTCAAAATTTATGTTTTAGATTTTATTTTTCTCATTAAGTTTTAGAGCTGAACTGGGTACTCCATTATAATTAAAGCACTACTTTTAGTGATTAAACAACATGTGAAAAAGAAATCTTCATTATTTCTTTACATGCTTTGCTGCAATTTATGGATTTAAAGTAAGGTTGCTAATTTTTTTCCTTTATTAAAATTTGCTTCTCAAGGAGTCAAATATTTCAAGTTTCTAAGTACACGAGAGTTGCATTAACTTTTTTTGTGATAATAAAAGATAATTTTGAAGTCAACAAGCTCGTAGATGATTAGTAAAACTTATAAAAAGTAAACCATAGGTCCTTATTAACGATATGCGCGTTATAGCTAGTATAGGTCAAGTCTCAAGGTTAAGGCTTCTTTAAGCCTTACTACATATGTATCATTGCTTGCAAAAATCTCTTTGGAAGCCAGAGACTGGGATTTTTTATTTAGAGTTCACTATATAGTGACACGTGTTTTAATAAAAATAAATACTAATAAAAAACGTCTATAAAAATCAATTTCGAGTTAACAATAACGTGCAACATTTTATCATTTTATTTGTAAACCTTCAAGTTGCCTTACTTCGATCGTTTTTGTTAAATTTTGTGTTTTTATTTTTTCAAAATTTTTAGACGTGTGAAATACAGAATGGTTTTATAGTGTTCAAAATATTTGATTCTACTATCTATAATTTGTGTTTTCTTGTGGAAGCGGCATGGTGACGGCACCATGGTAGTTAGAGGCCAAGTATGATAAGCCAAGAACAAGAAAATTAATCCTGGTAATTAAATTAGTTTCTAACTAGTAATAAATATAACGTGTCATAACAATGATCCAACAAATTCTCGTTAGAAACCAGATAAAAAAATGAGATACGAACCTGAAAAATCTAGACTTCTATAAATTTTGTTGAATTAACTACTAACTTACCCATTTTAATTCACTCTTCAGTAAAGTTCGATGAGTTATGAAATATTTAATTTGTTTTGTGGTTTTCGTAGATTATTCAGTAGAGTAGCACCTTCGATCATACCGTATAGATTTAAACTACAACAAATTTGTTTGAAGGCTGTTTATGGTCGGTGGGGGAGAGGCGTTTTTGATGTTTGACAGACATAAACATGTTTACTTATCTTTTATTTCAGTTTAATTGCCTGTCGGGACCCTTTTCAGTGTTTTTAAGCGTTAGAAATTGTTATAAATGCGAAGTTTGCAATTAATATTAATAAAAAGAGGATTTAAAAACTTATTTTTATTGGTACATATGGTTAGATATTGTTTAAAGATCGAAAATAACAAAAATAACAATTTAGGCAACCATACAGTCAAATCTAGAATTGACAAACCCATTATCATATGATACTTGTTTAAATAATACAATTAGAAAAGGATAGCATAAAATCGGTATGTGTGTACCAAGTAATGAAATATCTACTGTTTATTACGTTATTCCGCGTTCAGACAACCGGGCCCTAGTTCTGACGTTATGTTATTTCTACAGGGGTATGTTCGAAGAATAGCAGTTTTTAATCTACTATAGGAGCTTTAAATTCTTCCTAGCATCTAATTTAATTTTTTGTGTTCAGGAAATTCGGCTCGATCGTAAGGTAAAATTATGAGCCCAAGTCCACCTAATTTATGAAACCAGTTCTGAAACTATTTTTCCGTGGTAGTTTACAATATAAACAAATTATTTCAAATAAATGTTGCAGTGTATTCTATCTTTAATAAAATTGTATTGTTTTTCAAAGTGTACATTTATTTTCAATAATATGATGCTTAGGTACCTTAGTGTAGTATAAAAAAACTGGTGCTTATTTCAGTGGCTGTCGTTTTCTTATCGACATATAATTCTGACCTTTACAGTGGTTATTTTAATCTGTGTAAATTAATATTGTTTAATATGTTTGCATCTTTTATCAAATATTAATTTTTGAAATTATTGTGTCTATTGGTCCCATAAATTTATCGTAAAAGAAATTATGGAGTATTTTATACTTCACTGTGCTTATAAACAAAGCTAATCAGTTAAGTGAATTTAAGCTCATAATGTTAGTTTTTTTGAGTTTTACCTATAATAACAGAATGATTTTTAAACACAAGAAGTAATACTATTATTCAGTCTTGAATATGAACATTACATAACATAAAGAAACCCCAGAATATAGAAACATTTTTTATTGTATTTAGAATACTTAACAGTGTAATAGGACAAATAGTAATTATTTCGTATTGTTTAACGTGACGTATAATTCCACTAAAATGAGTAATTAACTAATAACTCTATAATAAAATCTGTCTTTATGAAACCATAAACATTTAAAAATATCTCGAGGTACTTTTTCCCTCTTTAGAATAATAAAAACTGGTAAAGATTAAATCTAGAATGGATTTAGCACCCTCTATATGGCCTAAACTGCCTAGTAAGTTATAAATATTGAACGATTTTTCCATTGTTAGGAAACCAAAGAGGAACGACCAGACTTCCAGAGTGCCTTTGTTATTGTTATATTTATAGGTTTTTTTAGAATAGCTCTATAGATGGGACAGCAGTGTGACTGTAGATGAAACCGCCATACACTACCCAGAATATTCTTTATACAGGAATCTACGACCAAATGATATCACAACAGAAACTTAACATTTTAATGTCGAAGCACTGATAGAAGGCTGACATAAATTGCTACAAAAAATCATTATTATAGCATACTAAATGACATTTTTAATGTTTTCTTTTAATTATTCATCTTATTTTAGACTTAATAGCATAACTCCGCAAGGTTAAATTTGAGTTTTGGCAGTTCACTATTTTCTTGAACTTCGACAGTTTAATGAGCTAGGTGCCCACCTAAAAAGGCATGATGTTCTGTGTTAAAAACTAGGTAGATAAACAATTTTAATTTAAACCTTAATTATTAATTCAGACTAGTATTAAATTTAGTTCACCTTAGTGAACTCGAGGGTTACATTTTTTTATTTTTTTTGATATTGTACTTTGTAATTTGCAGGTACTTATAATATAGATACATCTTGAATGCTGCAAATAAATAACTTTTGGTACTTTACGAGATTAATATTTTTACACATACTTTTTGACATTTATTAATTTTAAATGCAAAATAATATATATATATATATATATATATATATATATATATATATATATATATATATATATATATATCTAAATTCCCTAAATGTACTATTTTTTTTAATGAGGAAATATTTTCAATTTATAAACGTTTTATAGGTACACTAAATTATCTTATTATTTTAGGAATAATTCCTGTTTAAAATCATCCCAAGAATCAGTAGTTAGTCTTAAATAATAAATTATCAAGTTCGTAAGAAGTTTAAAGATTTTTAGTACCTTCAGAGAAATAACTTGTTTAATGCAATATTTCGTTAAAAAAAATGCATTAAAAACATTGTTTTAAAAGAAGCATGGTTCTTAAATATATATCTTACGATTTTTTAGTTTAATGTTTTTTGATAACATATTCCTTTTAAACGTTTTTTTTTAGCGCTGCTAAAAATATTTAAATTAATTACGAGCTTTTAATGGTTAGTTATCCTAGTTGGCAAGAGAAGGCGTTACCCTCCAAGCTCATAAAAATTGTTCTATATTATGTGTTATATTAGACAGTTTCTACACACATTTTTGCGAATGAGATTGCCCACTTAGCCAAAGGATGGCCTTAAGTGTCAATTAAAATACACTGTTGGAACATTTCCCTAACTTTCTTGTTCTGGGTCTTCGCTAGTGTAAGATGTAAATTAAAACTTGCGTAACTCAGTGTATTATTAAATGTAAGAAGGGCTATTAATATAAATAAGTACTAGTGACTCGCAATCAATTGACTTCCTATGATTTTCTTATTTTCAAGAATTTTTTAAACAGATTATTGAAATTATCGATAAAGCTATGCTAAGCGTTTATAATAGTTAACCAAATAGTTTTCGGTAATGTATCTGAAAATTTGACCACCAAAGGAAAAATGAAAAGTTAACCCTTAAAATTTGTCGGGCCTATGAACTGGTGCATTGAATAGTTACATAGGTTCTATACTGTAGTTGTGCTGAAGTTTTACACTAACAAGAAGGTACCTGAAGTGTGCGTCTGCAATTTTAATGAAACTTCAATATGTTGTAGAGGGTACAAAAATAAAAGACACGTCTTTTTTACCTGTTAAGATTCATGATAACTGGGAGAAAACTACCCCTAAAGTTTACCCCTAAGAATAGTATTTTTGAAATATCTCAAGTTCTAAGTGAGATATTTTTACAAAACAAAATGAAAATTACTTGTTATTCGAGATGCTGTTAAATTGTGGTATTTTCACCCCCTTTTTTTTTATTAGAGTAAACCATATATTTACGCAAATAATTTACTTCGAAAAATTACGAAATTTAATGGAATTGTTTGAAAATATTTTTTTGACAAATACCATAAGTAACTTAAGTTGACAGGTTTCGGGGGTTCAAAAAATAAACTAGTGAAAGAGAGTGAGCCAACCCAAATACGTTTTTTTTTTTTAATTTCAAATTATAATTCAGATATATTTATAAAACAAAATGGAAACTACTTGTTATTTGAAATGATGTTGAATTATGGTATTTTCACCCCTAAAGATATCCTTTAATTTTATAACGGTAAACCATTTATTAGCATAAGCAATTTAATTCTAAAAATTACGAAATTTAATGAAATTGTTTAACAATATTTTTTTCACAAATACCTTAATTAATTTAAGTTGACATGTTTTGGGGTTTCAAAAAATGAAGTATTAAAGGAGGGTGATTCACCCCCAAATACATTTTTTTTAAATCTCAAATTCTAATTGAGATATATTTACAAAACAAACTTGTTAGTTGAAATGAGGATATACTATATTATTTTTTCTCCGTAGACATCAACCCTTACTTTTTATGAGGATTAATCTTTTAATTCATTTACATAACTTAATTCTAGACATTACAAAATTAAACCAAATTTATTGATAATAATATTTTTTTACGAATAAAATAAGTAACTTAAATTGACGTGTTTCAAGGTTTCCGAAAATAAGGTAGTAAAAGAGGGTGAGCCACCCCCAAATATGTTTTTTTAATATCTTCAATTCTAATTAACATATCTCTACAAAAAAAATTAAAATTACTTGTTATTCCAAATGATGTTAAACTATGATATTTTCACTCCCAAGGATATTATTCCTTATCTTTTTATAAAAGTAAACCGTCATTTCACACATATATTATTATTCTTAAAATTGTCAAATTTT
Source organism: Diaprepes abbreviatus (assembly GCA_034092305.1). NCBI lineage: Eukaryota > Metazoa > Arthropoda > Insecta > Coleoptera > Curculionidae > Diaprepes > Diaprepes abbreviatus. Next base: position 25,664,234 of record JASJET010000121.1, read on the forward strand.
AATTTAAATGAACGTTACAGAATTAGAAACCACTATTTGCCATAAATTATAATAATTTACAGACATGAATGCTTAACCCATGAAATAAGTTCATATTTTCTTATTAATTTAAAGAAAAAAATTCATGAAGCTCTGTAACGTTCATATCACCTGAAATTTTGTAATTTTAAGAATAATTATACATGTATAAAATGACATCCTTCGATGATATCCTAATACTATAGTTCAACTTCATTTCAAATAACCAGTAATTTCCAATTTGTTTCATACAGTCATTTGAATTAGAACTTGAGATATAAAAAAAGTATTTGGGAATGGCTCACCCTCTTGTAGTAGTTTATTCTTAGAAACCCCGAAACACGACAACTTAAATGACTTAGGGTATTCGTTAAAAAAAAAAGATTTTCATATAATTCCATTAATTTTGGTAATTTTCAATTAAATTAAGTGCGCAAATATACGGTTAATCCTAATAAAAATAAATAAGGGATGATATCCTTGGGGACAAAAATACCATAGTTTAAAATCATTCTGAATAACAAATAATTTTCATTTTGTTTTGTAGAGTTATCCTAGTTAGAACTTGAGATATTAAAAAAGGTATTTGGGGGTGACTCACCCTCTTTTATTAGTTCATTTTTGGAAACCCCGAAAGATGTCAACTTGAGTTAATTTTGGTATTCGTGAAAGACTTATTTTCAAACAATTTTATTAAATTTCGTAATTTTAAGAATTAAATTACGTGCGCAAATGGATTGTTTATCCTCATAAAAAAATAAGGGATGATATTCTTGTGGATGAACATACCTATATATATACATATATATATATATATATATATATATATATATATTTATTTTCTTGATTCTTGAACCATAGATTATATCATTTTTCTTTATTTTGTCTTTTCTTGAGTTTAGGTTCTATATTTAACAAATACACAAAACGATTGACGTTTCGCCCTTTATTCAAGGCATTTTCAAAATTCTTTCCTCCTAAAAATATATAATTAAAATACATCACATAAAACATGTCAAATAAGAATCAAAAATTGAATAGCCTCTTAAACATAAAACCAAACATATACCTTATTTGTTTTTTTTTTATGCATTGTAAAATATAAAAAATATTAAAAAAAATAAAACACATTCGCATTCCACGTATCCTCAGTAAACGATGTAAAATTTGAATTTTATTTAGTAACAGAACAGCGGTAAAATTAAATATTTTCAAAAAAATTTTAAAGAGTTGAATACTGTTTTTAAGTGTCTTGTTTGTTTTTCGAAATTGTAAGTATGTATTTATGTGATGTATTTTAATTTATATATATTATATATTTTTAGGAGGAAAGAATTTTGAAAATGCCTTGAATAAAGGGCGAAATGATATATATATATATATATATATATATATACATATATATATATATATATATATATATATATATATATATATATTCAAACAATTATATTAAACTTCGTAATTTTAATAATTAAATTACGTGCACGATTTACCTTTATAAAAAAATAAGGGATGATGTCCTGGGAGGTAAAAAACCATAATTTAACATTATTTCGAATAACAAGTAATTTTCATTTTGTTTTGTGAAAATATCTCACTTAGAACCAGAGATATTTCGAAAATAATGTTTTTAGCGGTGAACTTTAGGGGCGGTTTTCACTCCGCTAAAATGAATCACCGCGGATAAAAAAAGACTTATCTCTCATTTTTGAACCCTCTACAACATATTGAAGTTTCATTAAAATCGAAGTCGATCACTTCAGATACCTTCCTTGTAAGTGGTGGCTGGTGAGATAGGGTTCTGGTCCTGCTGAATTGATAAATACAAAAAAGATTATTAGAATACGAGTAACATAATTAATTTTATAACCCAGACTTACGAAATACATATAAACTTAATAAAACATAATAAAAATCCTTTTACTTGCACTTGAGATATTTTTTAATTTGGCAGTGAGAGCAGCACCACAGAACCTTCCCGCACCAATAAAAAAAAACAAAATATTCCTTGGATTTAGCATATAATACGTTTACATTTTAAATTTGCTAGATTAGCTGTCCGTTCCTTCATTAAGATTATATTTGGCAAACCAGTATGAAAAAAACGAAAGGATCTTTATAAATACTGTTACTTTTACCATAATAACACATAACTCAGTATTCTTAAAAAAAGTAAATACAGTTATATCAATACATCAGCCTAAAATCTTCTACCTTACGATGCACAACATTCAATCCTTTGTGTGCCGTATATAGATTATTACATACCTGCGCATTTTTTTATAATTCTTTCAAATGGCTTGGAGAAAGATACAAATTTGTCAAAAGCATAAGCGGAACTTCGAAATATTTTCAAAAAATTTAAATTAGTTTTGTTTCACTTCATCAGAATTTCGATTTATTTCACCATATATTTCAAGTAAGGTCTCTTAATTTGTTCCTTAAATATAGTGGCCTCTCAATGACTCAAATTATTTTTTTTTTTACTATTAAATTAATCACTTAATCACCATTTTATAGTTTGTTTCATATTTATTGCGTGCTGTGGTTTGTATTTTTAGATATCAGTTATTTATTTATCTATATAATAATCATCAACTCGTCGGATGTGCAACCACATTAAAAATACATACCCCGAATAATCACCGTCACTTTCAGTTCACTTCAGTCGTGCGCCGATCGTTATGATGTGCAACTGTTTCAAAATAATACCTACATTCTTGATTTTTTGCATCGTGTTCTGTTCATTTATTTATTTATCGACGGACAACACTGTCCATTTTACAATAATTAATTACAGAACTAGAGTAAAACATAACAATGAGATATCAATAATAGTAAAATAAAAGTATGTTTACAAAGGAAAAAACGGAAAAGTGTACATCTATCAATCTGTGACAGCAAAAACATAAAACATCAATCGACAATCAGTTCCAACAGCCTTCATTTAAAATGATTCAAGGACGTATCAAAGAAATTCAAGTCACCCAGCCCATTAGCATATCCAGCCACACTTGATATAAAAGAATGGCTTGTATAATTTGTTCTGTGACAAGGATAGTGAAATATATGGGAAGTACGAGTACTCCTGGGAAGAACCCTCAGACCAACATTCGACAACAGGCGCGGACAATCGGTGATACTGTTAATAATTTTAAAGAGAAGTTGTAAGTCTCTACCCTTTCTTCTATTAGCAAGGGGAAGCAAATTCAACTCGGAGCACAAAGCAGCATAATCAAGATCAGCACCCCCATTGAATATCATGTTAATATATCTGAGAAAACTTCTCTGTACCTATTCGAGCCGGTACACATGTAATTCATAGTGGGGGTTCCAAACGCAAGGAGCATACTCAAGGTGTGTTCGAACTAATGAGCAACAGAGTATTTTTAGGAATTTCACAGTGGAAAACTCCTTAGCATGACGTTTAATAAAACCTAACATCCTGAGAGACTTGCTAACAATGTCAGCAATATGATGAACGAATGAAAGGGTGAAATCAAAAAGGGCTCCCAGGTCCCGCACAGAATCAACGGAGATCAGGGGTCTATCATCCAAGGGATAGTGGAAGTCCAGTGGATAACGTGATTTAGAAAACTTAATAAATTTACACTTAGGAATATGCAAACTCATTTCATTCACTTCACACCAGGAAACAAATCTATCAAGGCCCCCCTGTAGCTCCAAGTAGTCACTGTAACTGTCGATGACCTTATACACCTTCATGTCAACCGCAAAGAGTAAGAACTTGCTTGACCTAAAGTAGACTGATGCATCATTAATGAATAAGTTGAATAATAATGAACCAATGTGGGATCCTTGAGGGACCCCTGAAGCCACTGATATCTCAGAAGATATAAAATCATTCACCCGCACTACCTGACGACAATCACTCAGATAAGTCCCAATCCAACCAAACAGTGGACCTGAGATACCCAGTCCGTGAAGCTTATCCAGCAGAATCCCATGGGGCACCCTATCAAAGGCCTTCAAGAACTCAGTATACACCGAGTGGACTTCAGTTCCGCCCTCCAAGGCCTCAAACAAACCACCCACATAAGAGATCGGATTCACCTCAGTGTTCTTGCTAGCACAAAAACCAAACTGCTCCTCAAAAGTAGAAGTGAAAAAGGCTTTTCGAGGATTTTAGGAATAGTATTAATTATGTTGATAGATCTATAGTTTTGAACGTCAGCTCTACTGCCGACCTTGTGAATAAGAACCACAAAACTCGTTTTCCAAAATTGAGGAAAAATACTCCGCCGAAGGGATTCATTGAAAATGTGATGAAGTGGGCGAACCAGAACAAACAAGCAGTTTTTCAGTAGCATTGGATGAACGCCATCAGGGCCAGGACCCTTATATGGGTCAGCTGAGACAGCCACCGGGCACTTCACTGTTACATCAGTGTACACTTTGCTGAATATTTAGCAAAAAGTTCAACAACCCCAGGACCGCTCTCTGGTCCTCCAAAAATAATTCAGATGGCATATCGTTCGAGTGAAGTTTGTCATTCACATAGTTCCAGAATGGCTTCAGACTCCGGCCGATACCAAATTCCGTGTCACGAATATAATTATCATAACACAGGCGTGACAGTCTCTTACATTCTACACACAATCCTGTAAACACTTCATAGTCGTTCCGAGATCCACTCTACGTAAACTGTTTATGACATTTTTTTTTGTATAGTTAACTGAACGAACTCGTTAGAAAACCACCTAGGAAACTTTCTTGCAGAAACTCTCTTTACAGGCACAAATGCCTCCATAGCAGAATATAATTCATTGTAATGAATGAAAATATTTAGCATATCATCAACACTACCCACAGAAAAAGAAAGGTCTTCCAGGGTACAGAACAAAAACAGTCATTTAACAAAATATTATTGGTATGTTTAAAGTCGAAGTAAAAATTATGTGCATGAGTGCTGGTGTAAGTAAATAAGTTACAGGTTATAGTGTTTTGGTGAGTGTTAACAATGTCGAAACGCAAGTGCATCTTTAATGTTAATTTACAAAGCAACGAACTACTCCCTCCGATCTTAGCTGCGAAAAATACACAGATTTTAGCATTTCGCAGGGTGGTGTCAGTGGTATAGAACAGCATTTAAAGTCGGAAAAATATAAAAATTCTGATCGTGCTGCTGCTTCAAGTTCTCTGATAAATTTTTTCAAGAAATCAGATGCGCCAACTTCAAATGATTTGGATATCGTCGACGCAGAAAGCGTCTCACACGATACAGGAAAATTACAGTTTTTATTCCACCGATTGCGTATCAAAATTAATTCAGTCATGGTTTGAATAAAAATTTAGATGGGCACGCACGAAAAACGAAGGTATTGTTGTAAATGTTTTAACTGGTACAGAAGTAACAGCTGATCTCGGTAAATGCCATTACATTACAGTATTAACCGACAGTTCAAACCACGGCAGCAAGGAAATATTTCCTGTCCTAATGCACTATTTGAATGAAGCAACTCAAGTAAAAATTTTATATCTCCAAAATTATCATAGTAAAATTTCAGATACCATTGTTAATTATTTATTATAAGTAATAACAGAAAACAATTTATCTGCAAAATTGTAGTGTTTTGTGGCGACAACACCAAATGTAATTTCATAGGTGCAGCTAGACGAGGAGTCAATAACATGAACGCAAAATTAAAATCATCTCTCGACAAGCCGCTAATAGGTATCTCCCATATCATTCACAACGTCATCAAATCGGCTACGGACGGTCTACCTGTAGACTTTGAATTTATAAATGATAGATTTCTTCGTTTTGTTTATACTCACATGGTTCAAGTTGAAGCAATAAAAGAGTTTTGCAGCGAAACTGATCAAGTATCAAAAAATGCTTGATTATAGCAAGATCAGGTGGCTTGCACTTAGGCCTGCCATAGAAGAGTTTTGAAAGTATACGAGCCATTAAAAAAATATTTCTTATGCATCGAAAAATATTCTATTATACTGAAAAACTTTTTTAAATATCGCAGTTCAGAACTGTTACTATATATTCTGCACGCTCAGTCGGCTTTTTCCAACATTTGTGGTCGTATATCGGCAATAACGCGGCGAATGTTGTCCTTCAAGTGTTCAATCGTTTCGAGCTTATCGGCGTAGACTAGCGGCTTCACATATCCCAACAGAAAATAGTCTAGCGGCGTTAAGTCGCACGATCTAGGACGCCAATTCACGGGTCCGAAACGTGAAACTATGCGGTTACCAAACGCTTCCTTCAATTAATCAATTGTGGCACGAGCTGTGTGACATGTTGCGCCGTCTTGTTGAAACCACAGCTCCTGAACATCATGGTTGTTCAGTTGATGAACGAAAAAGTCAGTAATCATGGCTTTATAGCGGTCACCATTGACTGTAACGTTCTGACCAGCATTGTTTTTAAAGAAGTACGGACCAATGATTCCACCAGCCCATAAAGCACACCAAACGGTCAGTTTTTCTGGATGTAACGGTGTTTCAACATACACTTGAGGATTATCATCACTCCAAATACGGCAGTTTTGTTTATTGACGTATCCATTCAAACAAAAGTGAGCTTCATCGCTAAACAAAATTCGCTTCATATTCGTAATACACGACCCCAAAAACTCTCTAATACCAAATCTGAAAAAATGCGAATAAGGTAAAATTTTCAACCCACCATATTGCATCCGCTATATTGAATTTCAAAAAAATTATTTTAAGTCAATCTAATCTAAATCTAAACCCTTCAAAGCCCCCTAGTACCAATTTTGATGAAATCCGGAAATTTAAAATTTCTAGACTTATATTCGCTATTTACATCCTCAAAAACGATTCATGTCCCACCTATAAACAAAATCGAAAAATGTAAAATTTTTAGTCCGCCGTCTTGGATTTGCCATATTAAATCCTGAAAAAATAATTTTAAATTCATAATTTACACCCTCAAGGACCCCCTATATCAATTTGGGAGAAAATCTACAAATGTAAAATTTTTAGGACACCATTTTGAATCTGCCAGATTGAGTTTTTCAAAAAATATTTTAAATTTATAATTAACACCAACAAGAACACCCCAATACTGATTTTAGACAAAATCGGGAGATGTAGAATCTTTAATCCGCCATCTTGGATCCGCCATATTAATTTTTTTTTAAATAATTTCAGACTCATTATGTGCGACCCCGAAAACTCCCCCGTACCAATTTTGAAGAAAATCGGACAAAATTGATTTTTTCGCCCGCCATATTAAAGCCGCCATGTTGAATTTTTTTTTAAATAATTTTAGATTAGTTATGTACGACCCTGAAAACTCCCTCGTACCAATTTTGGAGAAAATCGGACAAAATTGATTTTCTTGTCCCCCATATTGGATCCGCTATATTGAATTTTTTTAAAATATTTTGAATCCATTATGTGCGACCCCGAAAACTCCCCCATATCAATTTTGAAGAAAATCAGACAAAATTGAATTTTTTGTCCACTCTATTGGATCCGTCATATTGAATTTTTTTAAAATAATTTCAGATTCGTTGTGTACGACCCCAAAAATTCCCCTATACCAATTTTGGAGAAAATCAGACAAAATTAATTTTTTTGGCCGCCATATTGTCAGCGCCATCTTGGATATTACTGCACCAATTTCGTCCAAAATAATACGGAACTACCGCAGCAACTTCCTGAACATAACGTAAAAAATTTTATTCAAATCGGTGCCGCCGTTCCGGAGTAATCGGTGTACATACTTAAAAAAAAATACATAGTCGACGAATTGAGAACCTCCTTCTTTTAGAAGTCGGTTAAAAATAAAGAAACTAGGAATTTGTCCCATCAGTATCCAGTAAATTCAATGAAATTTTACCGAGCCATTGGACAATTCTATTATATATGAAGAGTAAATACTGTTTTAATTTTAAGAATAAATATAATTATCATTTTTGTATTTGTAAAAATGTCAAAGTAATTGTTTCATACTAAATTTTTTTTCGGGCACTTCTGTTTTTTATAGCTTTGACACATACAATGCTTAAAAATCTTTACTTCTGACGCGTATCCCACTTCACATCACTCTTTTCTTTTAAACATGGATTTTTGAGCATGATAAAATAATTTTAAGAGGAATTGTATTGAATCTTTTTCTTCTCAAGATAAAACCAATTAAACAGTACATTTCTTCAATATTGTCGATTTTTCTAGGGTAGACAATGAGTTTTGTAGGGTGGACGGTGCCCACCCTTGCTCCCCCTATCTACGCCCATGGGGATATCCTAACACTTATTTCTTCTGCAACTCTTTCAAAAACTTCCTTTTCTTTTTTCAACCGTTCGAGTTCTTTGAATACGACCCCTACCTTCAAATCTTTTTATGTAAACTCTAACACTTTGATCCCGATGTTTACAAATGACGTCACTTCTATAACACCTACACCACTTTATAACCGGTTGCTATACCTCTAGAAAAAGTCATATTATAGTGTTAAACCACACAATAAAAATCATTAAATTCATTTACCACATTTTCAAGTAATTTTGAAAAAATCAAAATTTTCTTGATATTTTGACCTCTTCCTACCGCCTAAACGAAGTTGTATCGGATATAACTAAGTTGGCTTAAATCGACTTATTTTGACATCAAGAATCTGTCTTCAAAGTACACGTATTTTCCAGACACCGTATATTTTTCTCTTTTCCAGGCGACTACGGCGTGTCATCACTGTCATCATCCAGCAGATTTGATTAAAAATTTTTCATAATTTTTTTTTCGTTCTTGCTGCTGTCAGTAAAAAGGTACAATAGCTCAAATCCACGGAGAGAAAAGCATCCCAATACATGAACTTTAATAGGTTGCTTAACTCGTTTCTGAATAATTATGTGTTACGCGGTAGATCAACCGTCCTTTACAAAACTTCAGGCCCGAAGTGAAGACTGGTCAGTAAAAGTAACATTTCACCAATCTCTGTCGCTATTCTAAATCTCCACACTAAATGTTTTTGGATGCAGTTTTTAGACCAATTTTTGCCTCGTACTATACTTAATTCCATTTTCATCAGGTTAGTTCAGGTTAGTCAATCAGGTCGCCGTCGAATAATATTTAGACCATCACGTACTCCCTTTCGAGCTAAAATATTTTGTCCTTTTCCCAGATTAAAATGTGTATTTTTGAAACAGTTAAAGTACCTTCGAACATACCCCTGTAGAATTAGCATAACGTCAGAACTAGGGCCCGATTGTTTGAACGCTGAAGAACGTAATAATATTTTTATTTATATTTCAAAAAGTGGTGGTAAACAGTAGATATTTAATTTCTTGGTACAGACATATCGATTTTATGCTATCCTTTTCTAATTGCATTATTTAAACGAGTATCATCGGTACGTCAATTCTGAAAACAAAGTATGAATATATGGTTGCCTAAATTATTATTATTGTTATTTTCAATATGTAAACAATATCTAACAATATTTACCGATAAAAATAAGTTTTTAAATCCTCTTTTTGTTAATATTAATTGTAAACTTCGCATTTATAGTAATTTCTAACACTTACAAACACCGAAAAAAGTCAATAACAAGCAATTAAACTGAAATACACGATAAGTAAATATGTTTATGTCTGATGTCTGTGAAGTAACAAAAAAGCGTCTCCCCCACCGATCATAAACAGCCTTCAAACAAATCTATTGTTGTATAAATCTAGGGTATGATCGAAGTAAAGTACCATGATTATTGGTAATCGCAAGTATTAAATTACGATCCGGAAAATTATCGATATTTTTTATCGATCACACCATTTCACCTACTTCTGTTCTAAAGGTCAACCTTTTTCATATATTTTGCAGCGTCTGCATAAATTATTTTCAGAACTTTTTTGTGTATTTTATGATAAACATATTTTATTGATAATGTCTAATGAGTAACACGGAAATAATAAAAACCTGGCAGAAATGTGATATTTGTATGATGGGATTTGAAGGGTTATCTATCGAGATACGTATGTATATATATATATATATATATATATATATATATATATATATATATATATATATATATATATGACAAAGAAATCACACGTCATCACGACTCAGTCCAAGGAGTCAGGAATGACGAAACGATGTTGTGACCAAAGAACAATTAGGGTTTCTAGGAAGGTCTGATCCTAATTGCAGGATAATAGGTAAAATTTCAGAAAGGACACTTTTAAATTAGGGTACCATACCTGCCTTATAATTTATGATTAAAATCCTTGAGTTTTTATTGTCTAATATAGGTTCCTATTGAGTGTATTACTGTTTAAGCGTTATGTTTTTTTTCATGTTTGACTGCCTTCAAGAGTAATTATTTGCAAGAGAGAGAGAAAGTATCCTATTCAAAAATTGTGAAGAAATGAATAATTATTAAAAACTAGACATTTGAGGGAGCAAAGAAACATCTCTAAGAATAGGATGATTCAGTACGTGTAGACAAATCGAAAGAAATGTTATTGGAGGAAGACAATCAATATGACCACCCATGTAGTGAACATCTACCCATAAATAAACTGTAAAACGGAGTGAAGAGAAAAGCCGTGGACGACATTACACAACGTCCATCAAAAATTATCAGCGCAAGCATGAAACAGGAGCCCCGCAAGTTTGATGTGACTACCATGAATATCGAAAATATAAGAAGGTGCGTATAAATATGGCGAGACGAGCGCGTGACGAGTAGGAGACGAGCTTGCAACGAACTCTTTGATCTTTGCCGGTCCTAACCCTTCTTCGATGCCCGGCGACAAAAGGGATTTATAGCGTCTAGACGGTGTAAACCAATAAAGGGTAAAGAAAAAAATATTTAACTTTTAGTTGAAATCCAGCGCACCACGCAAATTTTTCAAGGACGTTTTAGTTAATAGAAAGTGAGCGAAGAAAGTAAACCTGCCCTGTCATATGTGACAACGAAGAACAAACGACAGCTATATTAATTTTATGCAGTTGGGTTTTATTATCATCAAGTTTGTTATTTAAAAAACAGAAACTTCGACGATCCTGCGTACGGTTAGGATCGGAACTTTTAGCCGATTTTAATTTCCAGCATAGTAGCAGACAATACAAAAATTTTACCAAAATGTCTCCTATCAATTTTGAATATTTATTAGACAAAATAGGACTAGTTATATCCACAGAAGAAATATTTTTCCAGCATAAGTTCAATGGATTTTAATTAACAGTGGTTTGGTGGTGCTCGAAGCACAACATTTTCATGTTCTTTAGCCTATTCGTCTATCATATGTTTCTTAGATTGGCTTTCTTTCTCGTTAGCAATTTTTAAAAGTTCCTTCTTTAGTAAATCGTTCATAAAGGGAATGTTTTTTTTTTGATAAGCAATCTGTAATATCACTTTTTTCAACTATGTTACTGGCAACTTTTTCACCAGTCTAGAATGATAACTGGCGTTATCCAAATCTAAAACTGACCTCTCCGGAATCAACTGTATCATTTGAGAAAAACATTTTTGAAAGGTATCCGCCGTCATTTATTCATGGTAATCTTTGGTAAATTTCAATCCAAACTGCAGTAAAACTCCTATAAATCCATTAACACTTAAAATATGAGTTATAATGAATTTACTGCCCTTACCGAGTAAGAGTTTTAAACCTATCGACAGCCCTTCTAAGACTGCTTCACGAAAAATTCTTATCTTCATACATTTTTTGTACTATGTGTCCTTCACTGAGACAGATTACATCCAGATAAAAAATATTTTTCCCTTCTCTGTGGTATTTTCTAATGTGCGGGAAATTAAAAAATACCAATACTGTCTTCTCTAAAATAACATTTCCTCTGTATCACCTCCATTTTGACTTTCTCTAAAAGAAACCCATTTTTGTCAGCACTTTCTACAGATTGGTTTTTCCCATGCCAGGCACATTCTCGTCTTGTTTCACAACTTTCAAAACTTTATCAAATCAATACTTGCCTTTTATTTTCTAAGATATAATTCGTGAACGTGTCTTCTTAATATGTTTTTAAAGCATTTGTACAATTTTTTTCTTCTCAGAGACGGTTTAGGCTGGCACACAGTTCCACTTTCCTTAATTCACCTGTAAATTGTAGATTCGCTAAATCCCGTTATGCCAGCGCATTTCCAAAAGTGAATTTTACACATTTGAAAATATTGTCTTAGAATTTAAATCCAAAACACCTATACAAAGTTTTGGAGTAAGAGTAGACATTTTCAACAACTAGCCCTGAAAGTTGTAAGACAATAACATAGCAAGGCCTTAACTTACACACATATGTATTATACTTAAAATTGTCATTACTGTTAATTGCCCTATTAAGATGTATACTTTTAAACCTAATTATCTTATACTACTCTCTCCTCAAATACATAATTCAGACACATACAATATCTACTCTTTACTTTATCCAAATTCGGAAAGCCGAATTATTTATGAAATATGTTCTGGGAATTGCTATGCTTTTGTTTTGTCTCTTCACAGGTACATAAATCTCTTGTGCATATAATTGTCATACTTTGTCTGACAATAAAGAATAAACGATAGCTTTGTTAGTTGTATGTAGTGGGGTTTTACCGTAAAAAAGTATATTAAACAAAAACCAAAATAGAGGCGATAATAGCGCACTACCTTGTATAAAAAAATATTCAAGATTCAAACTTCTAGCAAATTCATAGTTCCAACATATTAGTGGATAATATGGAAATTTCACCAAAATCTCTTCGTTACATTTTGAATAATGACGCACTCGAAATTTTCTTCTCTCTGGTTTGTGAAAATTTTCTGACGCAATTTCATTTCACACATCCACCACTTTTCTTTTCTGAAATTTTTGTCCATAACTGACAAACTTTGGAATTATTTGCAGGTTTCCTCTAAATTTAACATATTTTCCTCAGACCACTCTATATTCACTTAAGAACAATTTTTAATCAATGCCAAGTGCTGAAGTAATTTCATTTCATTAATAAAAAAATAAGAAAATCTCGTGTCTTCAGACTTGCTGTAAAGTAATTTTTTTTCCAAAGAACGTATCATAAACCCGTCCTACTAGATAAAAAAAAATCTTTGGGTTCTTACTAAAAAACCGACAGAAAATGGATCGCTGCTAGTATCGGTCGACTTACTCGAAAACAATAGCACTATAAAAAAAATTGACTTCTTGCAACCCAACTGCATTTATTACCTCCTTTGAAACCTGCCAACGATAGCCCTCGATAACAATACAAATCGGCAAAATTCAAGGGAGTGTCGTTAGAAGTTGGAGGCATACTCGTCACGCGCTCGTCTTGCCAGATTATTACGCACCTTAATTCAACAGATGTAAAAGAAAAATTTTGTATTACCTGTAAAGTTAAGAAATTTCTATTAATCAATAACAAAAATTTAAAAATTTGTGTTGTTTTCTAGTAAATCAAATTTCATATATTTATACTCTCGGAAAAAGATGTATGTGGGTTGTACTTTTAGTAATTGTCCAATTATTCACAATTCACACAGTTGAAAACGGACATTACATTCCTCTGGTTTTTATTTTGTTGCTAAACAAACATCCTCATATTTATTTCCAAAGCTTTAGCTTGCTTCAGAAATATTGTATTTGAATTAACTTGTGCATACATTTTGAAGAAATGTCAAGCGATTTCGAAAAAAAAATAAGTGTAAATTTAATGTGACCACAAATTAAAAACTATAGGTTTCATTTAACTCCAGCTTGGTACAGGAAAATACAACAGATAGGTTTTGCTAACGAGTACTAAGACAAATATGAAATTGGTACTTGATTAAGGTGGACATTTGGATTCGTTTTTTTAGAACCAACTACACAAATTTTGTGTGGAAGATTGGTATGTATGCTGTAGTTCCTCACACAAAAAAGTAAGATAATATTGTAATTACTTAGTAGATAATTATATATGTGAAAATGCATCTTTCACACCTAAAATTGGGATATATTGCAATAACACTAGAGATGGGTATAGGCACACCTTACGAGAGAACTAAGGCGGTGTTTTCAGTTGACGAACTCCTCAACAGATGGCGCCAATGAGCCAAAACATAGAACCGTAATTTACCGACTTATCATCTGATAGGTTCTGTCACTTTGTATAAAAATGGTTAAGTTATTGGTATTTTCACTATATAACTTACTGTGAATAGTTTTTAAAAATCATAGTACAGAAATTCGTAAATAAATTTAATTTTTGATTTAATTTCTGATTGGTTATATTGACCGAAAAGACATATATTATTAATTTTTTTTCTAAATACCAACATCCCAAATTTGTGCTCCTTTTCAATAAGTTTAAGGTTGCTGGTATATCTTTTTCATTTATATTATTTTTTTATATTTTATGTTTTGTTATGAACACAATAAATATAAAAACAGACATAAATATAAAAACTATTTATTCAAATCCTTTTTTAGGTCTTTCTATATTTACTTTCACTATATAACTGAACATTTCTACAAAAATTAAATTAAAATCATCCTTTAAGCCATCAAAAAGACATATCATGTGATTTTTTATATTTACTGCACCTTTTTTGTTTGTATGACGCTGATACTCTTAATGAACCAAAATAAACTAATAAGTACCAAAGATCTCGAAGAAATATTTTTATTTGTCGAGCACCACACAAAATGATAAAAAAAAACTGCATGTTGAACGAATTTATATAACATATAAGAGTAATTTTCATACAATTTTTATATACATGTTAAGTTAAAAAACCAAACTAAATAAAAAACACAAAAGAATATTTTAACCAAAAATGTTTCATATTTGTGTCCGAGGGGACGAAAAACAGCTGATATATACCTATCTCTATATATTTCACATAATTTTTACATTACGTCATAAACAGGAATCAATTAATTTTTTCCCTGCGTAGCCGCTAGTAGGCGAATATTTCATCAGAGGGCGCAGAACGCGATCACAGAAACTAGTATTGAGTAGCCTATCTATTCCTCCTTTACCTAACCACATCCAGATATATTCAAATTTTCAGAAGGGTTAAAGGATGCACTTTTAAACAATTATGTTTAAATTAATAGTGTTAATTTACCGATTAGAATAAAAAATTCAGTATACAAGAAACGTTACGAGTATATATCAGGAATTACCTAATGTGTATATAAATCGAACAATTGCAAGAGTCAATTTCATAAAATCTGCTTGTCATCTATATATTTTAAGTACTTAAATATAGATAAAATATCACCTTATAATTTCTGCGATTTAGATCATAATAAACTATAAATTTAGTTAATTTATTTTCTTTCTACCTTTCTTTATCTAGTTCCTGATTACCCGATCTCTGGCGCAATCGACCTACGACCCCGGTATAATCACAGCGCAATCAACCTGGGGCCCTGTCCTCGAACTGGGGAATGTGAAGTGAACGATGAAAAGGTGGCGAACGCGTATTCTTGAAATGTTCATCACTTATATCCTCGTTCGCCCGGTGACAGGCAAGCGAACGGTGAAACATGCGCAAATGAAATGTCAGCCGCTAAATGACATATTTAACGCAAGAATTTCAAAAAATAAAATAGAATTAACAATTTTTATTTAATTTTTGGTTCTTCAAAATAATTCGTCATAAAAAAAAAATAATATGTTGATGAACCGTTTTTTAAGATGTTTTATTTTTTGAATAAACAGTTGAAACGTTAATTAGGTGGTACCCCGATATTTTTAATATTTTCAAATTTTTTTATAAAATATCCTTAGAAAGTTGAATATGTCTCGCAAATATTAAGTAAATTTGAGATTACAGACATAAAATTATTACAGGAGATTCTGTTCATAACTCAGTTGTATGAGCGTGCTATTTAAAAATGTTTTTCTGGGGCCAGTTCTGCTTATGGATTTAACATAAATACTTGTATCCATAACAGCCGAATATCTTAGTTTTAAACAGTTAAGTCTAACATAATTATTTTCACGACACAACTTATAATAAATTTGAGAAATAACAATTTGTAAGCTATCTGAAACTTTTATTTAAATAAATAACAAATTTTATATTTAAATTATGTTAACTACAGCAATTAACTTAATTAGACTGTGTTAAACACAATACAACACTACAATTAAATAAATACTATGATTATAATTTATCGAGACATAAATATGAACACTACAGACCAACGAATGACGTCCTTCAGCATAAAAACTTTATTTATGGTACATAAAATAAAAAATACATACATTTAAAATTGAATGTGAGATCCGCCAGTATCTTTAATCGACGTCTTCTGTCTGGCCTTTGGTTTAGGTCTCTGATCATAAACAGTTTCACTATCATTGTTCAAGTTTCAGGTTTTCTTTCAAATTTACTTGTCAGGACAGGGCATCTCACAGTAAGAGGCTGGACACTTTGTGAATTCATACAATAATTAACTGATTAGATAATTTCCGTAGTGGATTGGGAGGATGGATTTTAGTCATACTACGTAGACTTGTAATTTCCACCGTTTCAAGGTATATCAGTGCTGACTTTCTGCAATTACTGTCAGTATATTACTTTGTATATATGATTGCTGCTTTTCTTGATATCCCTTTTTCTTTATATATTAGAATCTTGAAGTACTTGGCTATTTGTATGCATGTTTGTTTAACAGTTCTAGAGTGTCAAGATTAATTTAATCCAGGCAAAGTACAAATATTGTAATGGCAATCAATAACTTCACAAAAATAACAACAACAGCATTATTTTTTTTTTACTTTGGACGATTAATTTAAAGTAACAAAACTACTTTTTGCCTAAAATGGCAACAAAATATACTACGGACATTTTCGGTCTGACAGGTCAATTCAATCTGTCATCCATTTTATTTTTTGAAATTCTAGGGTTTTAGCACATTCATATCTGGCAACATTGGATTTTCAAGAATACGGCTTTTACTGTCAAAAAGTTCACATCGCCATTCACATCACCTTTCACATCACACTTTCGAGGATAGGGGCCCTAGGCGGTTGACTATTTTCTGACCATTAACTTTAAAAATCAGCTGCCAACAAGTGGGTGTGCCTAAAAATCAAAGCTGAGAATTATATCAAAATAGAAGCCTCAACAAGGAATCTTTTGACACCCTTCTTTTTATTAGACCTATTCATATAGAAAACACAAACCAATCAGTGTCAACCATAATTTGCAACAACAATCTAAAAACTGTTTTTGGACGATCTGATTGGCTCTGACTACTTTATGATGCAAGCGATACAGAAAAATAATGCCGAAAAATATTTTCGCTTTCCAGTTTCCAAGAAAATTAATTGCTTTATAAATTTTAGTTTAAGATGGCATTTAACATAAAAACATTATCTTGTCGCAAGTTGAGATTTTTACCATATCTCTTTTTAAACATAAATTAAAATTTAGACATTGAAATACTTAACAATATTCAAATATTCTCATGGATTTAAATTAACTTGTTTGGCTTCATTACAATTTTACAATTTGACAAAATAGGGTTCAGTGCCCAGAAACATCAGGATTAAAAATAAAAATTATTTTCTTCAATATTTAGTACGGTGTTAATTAATTTTAAATAAAAATTAATCATATCAAATTTTTAAAAATGTACCCACTATGTTTTCGTTCAAAATGATGATTCTATATCAACAATTAAAGAAAACAGTAACATGCTGAATTTCATGTTAGCAAAGCTAAAATAGTTTTTGATGTTCAGATAATATAAATGACCTTGGTAGACTTTTGTCTTCATTATCCCAACAAATAAATCTTTATTCACACACACTACCGTGAATCGTTTATCCATGTATATGAGCAGAGGTACATTAATTCGGTATTTTTAAAAGTACAGGATATTGATTAATTGCCTGACCGAAGTTCAAAAAGTGATTACGATAACTAGCGCGCTATAATTTTCATTTTTTTACATTTCATTCTTAGAGTGTGGGACAGAACTTAAAAGGTAAAAGATAAATATTGCTTTATTAAACTTGTTCAAAATTTGTGTTTCAGATATTATTTTACTCGTTGCGTATTAGAACTAACCTAAACTGCGTACCTTATTATAACAACACCAACATTTTTAGAGGAGCTAGTGTAGGATGTATAACAAATCGGTGCAACGCCCTCAAATTCGGGTATTTTTAAATGTAAAAAGAACGATTAATTAAAAAAATATTAGGGACTAACTAATCAGTTTACATACAGTTCAACACATGTAAAAGAAAGGAGATACAGTTATACAATACGACATCTGCCCAAACACTTTTACCACCCG